>JARYHS010013630.1:74935728-75535728 GCA_031002005.1 Vandiemenella viatica
GAGTTGCCGCTGCCGCTCAGCGCTTCTTAGGCTGAAGGATGTACAAAAAATTAAAAAATCATCCACATATAAGGAGTACTGTATGGGACTCCTTATTATGGCTGAAATGCTATTAATAGCAATGGCAAAAAGGGTTACACTTAAAACTGATCCTTGAGCAACACTATTTTCCTGAACAAAAAGATCTGACACTTCACTACCGACTCGGTACCGGAAGCAACGACGTGATAAAAAAGATTTTAAAAAGTGGGGAACTTTTCCTCTAATCCCCATTCATGCATTTGTTTTAATATGACATGCCGCCAGGTAGTATCGTAGATCTTTTCAATATTGGGTTCCTGTTGAAATGGAGGAAAGATATATTATCTACTGTTTGCACTCATGTTTGATTTTAATTTTGTACATTGTTCTATAACTATAGGTTCAATTTCCATCCTAAATGCAGTGTAGAGCAACTGAATTAGTTAGAGTGAGCCGTCTTTAAACAAATGTGGAGCTGTAGGCAGCCCTGTGAACACATAACATAAGCAGAGATCTGATAATGTAATGAATGATGTTAATAGCATCATTTAGAAGTTGAATGCAGCAGGGAAAAGAGCTATGTGCATTTGATCGATGGAGTTTCATAAATGGTTCACTTCATCTTAGAGGTAATGCAGGCACTGTGACAAGGGTGTATCATGAATACAAAGAATCTGGTAAAACTATCATTCAAAGTATGTGAACGAGTCAGTCATCATCAGCTAGCTTGCATAGTTACAGAAGATAGATGAGCCACAGAGCAGTGGGTTAACTCAATTTAACATTAGCGCATAACAATGTGTATGCAACCACCACCATCCCCTCACTATGGAGTACATAAGCCATACAGTGCACAAACATTAGAAGGCGACAGAAACATCACCACTGGAACCTGGAATTGTGGAGAAACATCACCTGATAAGTCAAGATTTATACTGGTTCATGGCAAAGGCAGGTTGCAAGTATTGCACAAACACAAGTAAGCACAAGAACCTTCTTGCCAGCAGTGTTTTATTCAAGCTAGTGGAGGTTACACTCTCATGCCATTTCTTCTGCATTGTATCCAAAAGGTTGCATGACACATTAGAGATGTTAACTTGATTCCCTGGCCAACAAGGTCAGCTGAACTCAATATCATTGAGCACATCTGATGTCCTTTCAAAAGAGATGTTCAAACATTTGACCCCTTTCATCAAAGCTTCACAAACTGTGGGAGCTTATTCAGGGGTTGTCTCTTTACAATTTTTCCGTGTCTTGTCAATGACGAGATGAAATGCCATCGTCATTAGGATGGTGGCGACATATAATACTAGACAGTTATCATTAATTCAATTGTTCTTTAATGTTTAAACTACAAAGGCATATTTTATTTAATTGATTTTCAGTTACTCTTTTCTATATTTGATAGCACCAACTTTTAATCCTCACTAGATATTGTTACAAGTTTCAATTTTCCATTCAACAGGCTGTTGCTTCATCAACCTATACAGATGTAGTTAAACCTGAAGAAGATAGCAGAGCCAGCTGTCAAAATACCGTATTTTCACAACTAAATCGAGTGGTACATCTGAAGACTTCATTGCAACCATATGCTGGGTAGTCTCCATCTTTAAATAGTCCCTCTCACAACTTTTATACAGTCAAATTAAGCATAAAATTGCCATATATTCTCAGGTTCCATTCCATATATTTCTTACCCTACTGAAGAAGAAAATTCATTCCTAGTACATGTTCTATTTGTGAATATGTACCATCCAGCCATAATCTCTCTCTTTTTTTCTTATTTATAATTACTAATGAGCACTTTTGTTTCCTGTAGAGTAAAATATATTAATCATAATGCATAATTATACATACCCCATATCAATTTCATTGAAGGTAGTCAGCATAGCATTGGTATTCTGTGCCTCTTTGAGGCGCTGCGCTATACGCTGTCGCATCCTATTCATCTTCACTCGTTGCTCAGTTCGTGTTCCTGAGATCTCTGATGTTGGATCAGCTGGTGGTACTTTCACAGTTGCTGCCTCAATAGCCTGTGCATGCCTGATAGCAGCTACTGGAATAGAACTCATTGGAGCTTGAGGTTTGGGTGGAGGTGGTGCAGGTGGTGCAGTTGGAGGTGGAGGTGTAGTTGCAGATGCAGCAGGCTGTTGTGAGGGAGGTGGCCGCGGTGGTGAAGGAGCAGAAGTAGCAGATGGCTGTTGAGTGGCAGCAGGAGGCTCAGCTGCTGCTTCAGCCTTTGTTTTTGTAGGGGCTGCACCTAGAAGATAACAAAATACAATAAAACTTCAGAACAATACATATGCAGTGGTTATAACATTATGCATAAATGTGTAGTAGAAGGTATTTTCACTTTGCCTATAAGCTTACAATAACCGAGGAAACAATGAAGAGATTTCCCTGAACAATAATGTCACTTACTAAGAGTCCACATCATTTATTGTGTGCGGGATGCCTTGTTGACACTGAGGGCACTAGAGGCAGGAGGAACTTGTGGCAAGGAACGGGAAGAAATTTGGCCATGGGCTTTTGAAGGAACCATCTGAGTATTTGCCTGGAGTGATTTAGGGAAACCATTGAAAACCCAAATCTGATGATCATATAGCAATTATATTCAAAAAAGTACTTTCACAAATCATTACATGCAATCAAAATGACAAATGCATCCCCTTCCCACACATATTGTATACAGAATGTGAAGATCCACCCACATAAGTTCAAATAAAAGGGCCCTCAAACTCTCGAAGCACTTTACTACTGAAATAAAATGTTCCTTCAGAAAAAGATTTGTATAAATGTAACTACAACTCCGACATGAATTATACAATTCATGTATCTCAACACAGTTAAAAATTAGTAGTAATCCTGAGGAATAAATGGCTGATTACAGATATGCACACTAAATTAATTCATTAAATTCCAATGAGAAATTCAATATGCAAAATCTAAAATGATTTTATTGAACAAACCTCTCATTTCATGGTGCACAGTCCAGAAAACTTTAAATATGTAACATTTAAATTTAAAGTAAGTACCAGTGTATTTACAAATCAAGGGTTAATTTCTACTAATAAGCTTAAGAGCCAAGTAGAATGAGGTACAATGTAAAAATTCCTCTTTGTTCTATTGAAATTTACAGTCTCTTCCCACAGTTTTATACAGTCTAGCAGATTACCAAAATTTTTTACCTTGATATTTAACTCCTTTTTAAACATACTGACAATGCTTTGTACAAATTGTTTATACTTGTATGTACTTTCTCCCACATACAAGCAACTAGAAAATGCATTAACAAACACAATAGTTCTAAAATAACTGTCATGGTTTGTAACTCTGTAAGCAATTTTCAACAAAATTTCAAAGGATTGGCTTCTTCCAAAATTCTTACAAGTTTCCTGTAGTTTGATGGTCCATCACACCTTACATCACTTATATACTGAATAAAGGAAACAATCAAAAAAATTAATTTATCAGTAACAACAATTACTAGGAAAAACTGTTTGACTAACAATTTCAGTTGTGTAGATTCAGTTCTGTTCTCAAGCAGCTGTAAAAATTTTCTTCTCACTTCAAAATCAATACAAGTCACAAGATTTGAAAGAAATATAAGAACCTTAAAACTAATTAGTAACACATAACTGAATTTATTTATATATCATTCCAGCTAAAACCAAGCTATACAAAGTAGCATTTCACAAGAATCTGTGCTAAGAAGCCTTCTACTTCTGGATGGGTGGCAGTGTATTCACCAATTCAAAGGTGACATGGTCAACCATTTTTCTCTAAACAATTCAAACCCAGTTTTTATTTTTTTTTTAATTTTTTTTTTATTTTATATTTTTTTTTTTTTCTCCTTAATGTTTTCAGACTGGATGATGCTGAAAGCCTCAAATTTCTCTTATGAATGTCAGTAAGTTTAGCAGTAAGCAACTATGAACATTAAATGTTGTTTTGTTCCTGTTCTTCAATTTTGTGAATTGCAGAGTATATGTGTAGATGTAGATGAATTCAGCAGTACTTCAAACTATTTTAGGGTTTGTAATCTGGTACACCTATAAGGTTTCACCCTCAAATTATAAGAAAAGTCTTATTAGTTATTTTCCTTGTATTTATCCAATGGCAGTCCCAAAATGCTTAACTAACACATATGCGTGCAGAGCAGTGCACCGGCAAATAGAAACTGCAGTGGCACTGCCTACTTTTTTCTAGAAGTGATTCAGGTGATTTTAGTACCCCATTTCTTCTGTCTGGGTGACACTACATATCTCAAATTTCTATCATACATAGATATCATTAATCTTAGTAAACCCATTAAATTTTATTTCATTGCTGTCCTTAATTTGGAAGTTATTCACATACAAATTTCATTGAATTTAACACTCACTCACTCAGTGATTAATGATCATCAAAACTCCAGGTTACTCCCCGTAGTCATAAAAAACTGAAATTTGGTACACAGATAAACTTTTAACCACAGAAAACAAGAAAAGTCTACAATTGGTAAATTTCTGAATATCTACTGCTTATCTACTGCAAAAGCAAAATCACTTTCTACCTCAATTTCTTTAAATGCATCAGATTTTCATTATACTTAAGCTTAACATGTTTAACAAATGTGTTAAATTTTACTTTGTTGAACTCCTTCAGCAGTTAGAGAAACTTAAAACTTAACCTAATACAATAGTGTGCCATCATAATTCCATTGTTCTTCCTATGGTCGAAGAAACAGATGACTTGGAACACATAATATATGGTTTCACTCCCAAATCATATTGCTGATTTTACTACTACAGAAGAACTCCAATTATCCTAATCAATTGGGATAATCTATTCGGATAATCAAAAATTCAGATAATTGGATCTTTTCCGAAAAAGGGTCTATTTCAATTAATTACTGTATGTATTTTTAAAACGGGAGAAAACCCTACTTTTTAATAAAAAAAATCTTTTAATTAATTAAATGAGAAGGCAACACTTTTGCATGTTAAGTGTACTTAAAGAGCTGTACATCAGTACAGTATGTACTAATGTACTCTAAATAAAAGTCATTGCTTGCTAAATATCATTTGAGTTAAAGTAACCTGTTTGACTGTATTCATCCGTTTTTGGGCAGCCAAGTTGCGCATCCACTTGACAGTGAGAAGTTTCATGTGGTCGCATCCTGGCTGATGCTACATCCACTTCAAAGCAGTTTCAAGGCCGGCAAATGCTCAACAAGTTGATGGTTCCGTGTTTGCTTCAGCTTCAACACTTTCAATAAGTGCATCATTATTTAGAGTTTCATACCCAAGTCTGATGAATCACACACCACCCACAATCCTATGTTTTCAGCACTAACTTCGAAACATCCATGAATTTTCAAAAGAATGTTTCTGAATTCCTCAAACCCCAGCTTGGAAAATTCCTAGATCAATCACTGGGGCAAATCACAATAAGTTTCCATCTTAATTAAAAAAGCAATTCAGAAAATCAGCAATTTGGATAGCTGAAGTTCGGATAATCCTCTCTAAAAGTACTGGAGAATCTAGGTAATGCCATCATGGTCCTAGATTCAAAGAAGGGAAAACCCTGACTTTCACCTCCACGTGATAGAGAGGGGGCAACGTTTGTGTATGTTTTACATAGGCAAGCGGCCAACGAATGAAGGGATCGAATATCTCCCGGGATAAGGAGACGCCTTCCACCCAGCGGTGGAAGGTAGGGCACTTGCTTGCCCTTGGAGTGAGAAATCGCTCCAGAAAGCGGATGAGCTACAAGTGGGCCAACGGCATGAGGATGCAGAAAGCAACGAGAAACTACTGCATTAAAGATCCATTGAATTTTCCTGTAACACATCATGGCTGTGTTCAAAACTAAATGTTCCGGAGCTTCAAGTCCCCCATTCGGATTTCCGGGGGGACAGTATTGGACACCACTGTGAGAAGTAAATTTTCAACAAATGCTAGTGTAAGGATAAGCACATGGAATGTAAGAACCATGGCACAGGCTGGAAAAATTAACAATGCCATTCAGGAAATGGAGAGAATGGAGATCAAGATCTTAGGAGTCAGTGAAATGCGGTGGTCAGGTTCAGATTTTTGTGACATCATTAAACATCAAGTGTATTATTCAGGTACATCCAATGGTCAGTTTCAGTTTGGCGTAGGACTCATAATATGTAAACAGATTGCTGAGAGTGTCACTAATTTTGTCCCAATTTCAGAGAGACTCTTGTTACTACAAGTAAATACCAGACCAACACGGAAGAATATAATCCAGGTGTATGCCCCAACCACAGATGAGAGTGATGAAGAAGTAGCAAAGATATATACCCAAATAACAGAAGTATTGAAGAAGTTACCAAGGAAAGATCTCACTGTATTAATGGGAGACTTCAATGCCAAAGTTGGAAGAGGAAGTGAGGGGGACTTTATAGGCCCTTATGGACTTGGTGAAAGAAATGAAAGAGGGGAACAACATAGTATGTTTGCAGGAGAACAGGGATTTGTAATAACTAATACCTTTTTCAAACTGCCACCTAGATACCTCTACACCTGGAGATCTCCCAGGGATTCACCGGAAAACACCATCAGAAATCAGATTGATTACATCCTAGTCAACAAGATACAGGAACAGCTGTAGTTCAGTGAAAACCTACCCTGGAGCTGACATTCACTCTGATCACAATCCATTAGTCGGTGTCTTCAAAGTTAGGATGAATAAAGTTACAAAAAAGACGTTTATGAATACTGATATTCGGAAATTAAGAGAGCCCTCCATAAGAAGGCAGGTTGAGGAACGTCTCAATAATGAACTGGAAAACATGTCTTGTAACTTACAAACAGAAGAAAAAATTGAAAAACTGAATTCGATAGTATTATCTGTTAAAGACGAACACCTGAAATCAGATTTGGCCAAAAGGAAGACATGGATAACAGATGAGATTTTGGATATGATGGAGAGAAGAAGGATTGTAAAATGTAACCCTGATGAGTATAAAAATATCAATAAGATAAGAAATAAAATAAGAGAAGTTAAAGAAAAGGAAATACAGATGAAGTGTACTGAAATAGAAGCTCTACAGTTAAAATATGACCATTTCAACATTCACAGAAAAGTTAGAGAGGTAACAGGCAGATGTAGACCTAATAAAGTGAATAAACTAGTGGACAATGAGGGAAGCATCATTGTTGATACTCAGGATATCAGACATGCATGGATGAGACACACAAAACAACTGTTCTCAGATAGCCGTCCGGAAACTCCACAGTTTGAATGTGAAACAGGTCCAAGCATTTACTGACTGAAGTACAAGCTGCAATAAAAGGAATGAAAGATGATAAAACTCCAGGCCCTGACAGGATAAATGCAGAATTTTTTAAACTGCTTGATGAAGATAGTACAAAGTGGTTGACCTCAGTGTTCAATGACATCTACAACTCTGGCAGAATTCCTTAAGATGGGCTAAGTCATGTGGTGACTACAGAACGATCAGCCTTACGAACCACACATTAAAACTTTTTCTGAAGGTTGTTCATCGAAGGATATATAAACTCTGTGAAGAATATGTATTACCTACACAGTTTTGGATTCAGAAATGCAGTTGGAACACGAGAAGCTCTGTTTTAGCAACAAAGTACTATTTCAGTGCTGCAGAGATATAAATTGTGATTTCTATGCTTGTTTTATAGATTATCAGAGGGCCTTTGACAGGGTAAAGCATCAGAAAATGATAGAAATTTTAAAAAGTATTGGCTTGGATGATAAAGACCTCAGAATTATTGTTAACCTGTACTGGAACCAGTCTGCTCATGTGAGACTGAAGGGAGAAAATACGGATGAAGTCAAAATTCATCGTGGTGTAAGACAAGGTTGTATCCTGTCCCCCTTATTATTTAATATCTACTCAGAGTATATCTTTAGGGAGGTGTTGAGTGATGTGGAGATGGGAGTGCTGTTGAATGGAAACTGGATAAACAACATTCGCTATGCAGATGACAGTCATTTTTGCAGATAGTCAGGAAAGCTTACAATATCTTATAGATAGAGTATCTCAATGCAGACATGAATACAGACTTTACATTAATATAAATAAGACAAAAGTAATGGTCATTGGTAAAAACAACTCCCAATGTTATATTATGATTAACCAGAAGATCATTGAATGTGTATCAAGGTATGTGTATCTTGGCATCACAGTAGACAGCCAATGGGATCCATCTGATGAAATAAAATCACGTATTGGTAAAGCCAGGGCTACTTTCAACTAAATTAATAACCTTTTTAAAAGTCGTAATTTATCGATTACCACGAAGATGAGACTCCTGCACTGCGATGTGTTCTCTGTCCTCCTGTATGGTGTTGAGACGTGGACATTAACGGAAACTATCAGTTAAGGTTACAAGCTTTTGAAATGTGGCTGTATTGAACAATGTTGAGAATACCATGGACAGACCACACCACAAATGCTGATGTGCTCCGCAAAATGAAAAAAGACATGGAAATACTGACCACCATAAAAACACGAAAGCTTCAGTACCTTGATCACATCATGAGGAATAATAGCCGCTATGAACTCTTGCAATCTGTTCTATAGGGGAAAATACCAGGAAAGAGAAGTGCTGGTAGAAGAAGAACTTCCTGATTAAAAAATCTAAGAATATGGACCTCCAAGACAACTACGGAGCTAATCCGAGCATCATCCAGCAGAGACGAGACAGCCAAGATGGTTGCCGACATCCAGAACGGATAGGGACCAGAAGAAGAAGTTCGGATAATACATATATTTTGTCTCTACCTATATTTTGCAGGTTAACTGCTTTACCCGGAATGAGGCTATAAGCTTCATTTTTTTGCATAGAGATCAGCAAGATTTACTTTGTTCCTATGCTTAGTTTGGAAGTTACTCTGAATTTACTCATGGTGGCAGATAAATATACCACAGTCAGCAACACATTAAAACCAAAATTTCCCTTACATGTCTTTCAAGTTTGGCAAGTCTCAGAATAAACAGACATCATGCCTTTACTTCAGTTAAAATTACGACTTTCATAATGGCCAATTAACCATCCATAACCAGAAAAACCATTCCATAATGAAAGAAAAACATTCCATTACGAGAGAAACCATTCTGTTCCAGAAAGTGAGAGACTTAGATCAGAACAAGATATCATAATTTTTTGCCACTAAACAACCACAAAACTTTGTCGATTTTTACAAGAATAGTTTTACGGGAGTAAATTTTACTTTGTTCCTATGTTAGTTTGGAAGTTACTCAGAATTTATTTATGATGGCACTTAAATCTACAGCAACTGGCATCACTCGTCCAAAATGCACACCAACTGTTCGCATAGAGTGAGCACATTGCTGGTGTTGGATACAATTACACTGGTAAGATTTTAAGTGTGAAAAGTCTTTATTGACAGATCTTCAAATGGAACTTTTAAATTTGAGTGATGACTCAGAAAAGCAATCAACTTGCAAAAAGAAATGAAATTCTACAAAAATAATTCTTGTAATTATAGGGCCAAGTGACATGATTGACTAGCAACAAAAAGTTATGAGATCTTGTTGCGAGCCACTGTGTAGCAATTTCACTTTTTCGGTGTTATGCTTGGCCAAAAAAAAAACTGGCGACTTGCCATCATGGGTGCCATGTTTTAGTAACCGATGGTAAAGCTTGTACCTATGTTAATACCTTAACTGTATCAATCTTACAAATAAACAAAAGCCAAGATTTCCCTCACACCTATTTCAGATTTGACAAGTTTTGGAATAAATCTCAACATTATGTCTATCATGTCAGTGAAGTTATGACAAGCATAATGGCTAAGTCACCAGACTGTTTTATCATCAACATCATCATCATCATCATCATCATCATCAAAGATCAAAAATTTATGTCTCCAAACAACATGACTTTGCCTATTTTTACAAGAATTGTTTTTTTTTTTTAGATCACATTACCACTGAAGAAATTATGCATGTCAAAAATTGCAATAAAAACCTTTTCACTAATAGCAGATCTGGAAATAAAAGAAGTGTCATCTTATTTTCATTCGGTCATATATGCGGCATAATTTTTTTTGGAAACATCACAAAGTTAAAAAAAAATTCATAGCACAATAAAGTGCTATTATTATTCTGTGTAGGGTAAAACCCAGAACTTACTGCAGACAACTCTTCATAAACCACAATGACTTTCCAGTATATCTATCTTCTCATGTTCTTTGCAACTTGTTTCCTTAGAATTCCTGGGTCCACAATTTCATTAAAAGAAATAAAGATAATATGCAAAAAAAATCTGACAAAATTATAGTAAGTACAAATAGAAATTAATTGTTCTGGGACATCTGTGTAATGAACTTTCTAACACTATAAAACAGTTTATAGGTAATAAAGATATGTTTAAAGGAAAACACATTGGCACCTTCTACCACTCTATCCAAGACTAAGGAACAAAGAATTAATTGCAACCGTATCTGACGTGACATTTGCAAAATTCAATTGTAAATTTTAAACTGTGTTTCTATGTAACATATATATTCTTTTTCACTACGACTGTTATTTACCTTGTATGTATATGTAGGGGTGTAAGGGTTTAGGAGAGGCTATACTAGCCTTTTCCAATCAAGTGTCAACCTCTCCTTCACGTGGTGTACCGTTTGCACGCACGAGGCTCTGGCGAATGAAAGATTCCAGGTATAAGGAATCACCCACTGGTTGCCAACGGCCTCCGAAAAGATGTCAGAAGAGCGGGGAGTGGTGCAGGGCACCCTCTTGCCCTTGGGGTTGGAAACAGCCCCACAAGGTGGATGAATCAGAAATGATCAACGGCATGGGGATGCAGAAGGCATCGGGAAACAACTGCATTAAAGACCCAAAGGGTATCCAGAGTACACGTAATCCTCTCAAATTACATATATCATGATGGCTTCTTCCTGGGTAAAATATTCCGGAGGTAAAATAGTCCCCCATCGGATATCCGGGTGGGGACTGCTCAGGGAGGAGTCATCAGAATGGATAGAAACATATTACGAGTCGGAGCGTGGAATGTTAGAAGTCTGAATAGGGCAGGTAGGTTAGAAAACTTAAAAAGGGAGATGCAACAACTTAAGGTAGATGTTGTTGGGATTAGTGATATTAAATGGAAGGACCCACAAGATTTTTGGTCAGGGGAACACAGGAAAATTAGCACACAAGCTGTCAATGGAGTCACTGGTGTAGGATTTGTAATGAACAAGAAAGTAGGGAAACGGAAGAGTTATTATGAACAGTTTAGTGATAGGATTATTTTGACGAGGTTAGAAACTAAGCCCGTACCAACCACATTATTACAAGTGTATATTATATGCCAACGTCACAGGAAGATCACGAAGAAATAGAAAAAATATACGCTGAAATTTAAACATTAATCCAATATGTGAAGGGAGAGGAAAATCTAATAATTGTGGGTGACTGGAATGCAACAGTGGGAGAAGGAAAAGAGGGGAATACTGTAGGAAGTTTTGGTATAGGAGAAAGAAATGAGTGAGGAAGCAGGTTGTTAGAATTTTGTGAAAGATATAAGCTAGTAGTGGCAAACACATTGTTTAAGAACCATGCAAGAAGAATATACACCTGGAAACATCCTGGGAATACAGGCAGATGATAGCTATATTATATCATGGTCAAATGGAAAAGGAAGGCGATGTCGACATTGATGACTTAGGAGATCCTGTTTTGAGGACTTTAATAGAGCTCTGAATGACTTGAAAGCAAATAAGGCAGTTGGAATTGATGAGATCCCTGCAGAAATTCTGAAATCCCTAGGAGAGGAAGGAATCGAAAGATTATTCAAGCTGATATCAAAAAGTTATGAAACAGGAGAAATTCCAACAGATTTTAATAAAAATATCATCTTCACACTTCCAAAGAAAGCACAAGACGACAAATGTGAGAATTATCGCACCATTAGCCTAACATCACATGCTTCAAAATTACTGACCAGAATAATATACAGAAGAATGGAAAACGTAGAAGAGATAGTAGATGAAGATCAGTTTGGGTTTAGGAAAAATCGTGGTACAACGGAAGCAATTTTGTCTTTAAGATTAATACTTCAAGGGCGGATCAAGAAAAACAAAGGTACTTTTATGGCACTTGTTGATTTAGAAAAGCTGTTGATAATGTTAGGTGGGACAAGATGTTCAAAATTTTAAAGAAGTCAGATCTAAAGTACTGAGATAGAAGAAATACTCTATAAACTATATAAGAATCAAGTGGCGGTAATAAAAGTAGAGAATCATGAGAGACGTGCATCAGTTAAGAAGGGTGTGAGACAAGGTTGTAGTCTATCCCCGTTAATATTCAACTTGTATGTAGAAGAAGCAATGAAGAAAGTCAAAGAGAAATATCCATGTGGCATAAGTTTTCAGGGAGAAAAAATCAGTATGCTACGATTTGCTGATGACATTGTATGATAATCGCTGTAACAAGGATCCCAAAAAAAAAAAAAAAAAAACACCAATTCCAGCAAAAAAGTCCATGTATGGAGCCGTCGCTGCAAAAAAAGTTATGACATCTCGTTCTAAGCCAAGTCTACACTTTACTTTCTCTTGATGTAATAAGATTGTTTATTTAGAACAAAAAAAAAAAAAAAAATCTGGAGGCTTGATCATTATGCATAGCACATTTTACTTAACCAATATATAAATACCTTAAATGAATTGCATTATCAGACTTACAAATACACAAAAGCAAATTTTTTCCTTGCACATCTTTCAAGTTTGGCACAGTTTAGAATAAATCATACATACGCCTTTCATTTCAGTAAATGTTATGATATGCATTACGGCCATGTCACCAGATTTTATTATTATTCTAAATAACCAATCTATAACACCAAGAGAAACCATTCTGTTTCAAAAAGTGAAGTGAATACACATTGTAAAGTGTTAAAATGGCTCAGAACAAGATCTCTTAACTTTTGTCACTGCGCAAGGATGAGATTTGGCCTATTTTTACAAGAATTGTTGTTGTGGGATCTCATTTCTTTTTGGAAGTAGATACTTTATTCTGAGTAATCGTTCAAAAACGAATCACTTGAAAATCTGTGGATAAGAACATTTCCAAATTCAAGACATTATACTCATTATCAACAATGCCCTCACTCTCTGCAAACAATGGGTGTGCACCATGGCAGAGTACTGCTGATTCCACAGATTTAATTACCACCATAAATAAACGAGTAACTTCCAAAGTAAATAAATAAATAAATAAATAAATAAATAAATAATAAATAAGCATAGGAATTAAGTAAAATTTAAGATGTTGGTGAAATTTTCTTATCTATCTTATATCTTTAAACGAGCAATTCTTGCATGCATATAATATTTTATATCTCAGAAATGGCTCTAGCTATTTGGATGAAATTTTATATTCAGATAACATTTTGCTTTTTAAGTTTATATAAACAATTGTCTTCCCTGCAAAAATGTGATTTTACAAAATATAAACAATTTTTGTATTTTGGTATCTTGGAAATGGCTGTAACGCCATCTTGGAGACGTTTCAGTTACAAGAAAGTCTCCTGATGGTTAGATTCTCTTTGGTTACAACAAGTGGCTCATACATCTTTAAAGCGAACAGCTCTTGTATGCTGGTCACATGTGACTATTTCGCACATTATCGTAGTCAGTTACCGAATGATAATATAATAATGTGGAAATAAGTAAATGAAAAAAAAAATTATTAATGAAAGGTACTTTATTTTTAAGAGTAGTAATAAATATCAAGTCATCATTAGATACTACATATTCAATTGTAAAACATTTAAAAGTAGATATTTAAAAAACAGATATTCGCTTCGGCAAATGTATTTTTTTTTAAATCTTCTTTGAAAACAATATTAGCAATTATAACATTATCATTTACTTCTTGGCAGTATGTGTCTTTAACACAAACATAAATATTAATTGAATCCATGCAATATGTGTACATACAGGTGTCCATACGGAAAAAAAAGGTTCTGGGGATTTCAAGTCTGCACTTTGAAGCATCTGATCTTTATTAATGGCCATCACAAAGGTTACTTTTATTGTGAATCGTTTTCTTATCATTTGGAAAGACCAGCTGGATCAAAAGGAGTGAGGTTAATGCAGGTTTTGAGCATAGTCTTATTGGAGTGAATGAATTTAGCACTGATGATGTACTCATCTAAATAAATTACCACTAATCTTGCACCATTCATTAATCCCCAATTAGTATTAAGATTTCTATTTAACATAATAACAGCATTTTTATATAAAATCAATTTATGAGATAATAAACAGGACAATATTGGCAATGGCTCTAGCAATTTGGATGAAATTTCAAATGCAGGTAATGTTTTGATTTTCAAGTTTGTAACACGATTTTACAAAAAATCAATTCTTGTATTTTGTGTCTCACAAATGGTTCTTAACACATCTCATAGAATTTTTGGGCACCAGTAGATCTACTGATGTTTGCTAAGCTTCTCGTTAGTCAGAGCAAGGAATTGTACCATTCAAAGTGCCTAGGAAGCCTTCAAGAAAAACATTTAACTTTAATCAAACTTCATGCAAAATTTTACATGCTGAACAGAAATCTAAAGATGCCAAGCAAAGATAGGTCAACGAAGTCATATATTCATAAAAGAAAGGTATATAGCATCATCCTGAGCAATGCAATTAACCTTCAAATATGTTGAAACATTTTTTCAATGTTGGGCTGCTATTTATTAAATCACCAATATTAGACTTTTCTTGTGATCTTTGGATGAAACAATATACGTGTACCAAATTACCTGTTTCTAGGACCATTGGAAGTATAGCGGAATTTTGCAGTCAAGGAGTCTCCAAAACTGCTGTTTGGAAAATGGTTAATTAGTTCTAATTAATGATTCACTTATGGAAAGGTATCTAGACTGTTATGTTCAGTAAATACGGTCACCAGGGCTGGGTGGCTGGTGTAATCTTAGTCTGTTCAATATCAAAGTTTCAAGTCACATATATGAGATGGGAAAACACCATAGATTACATGCACTTGCATTCAAAATACAAAACCACACTTTTATTATCACAGTTTAGATCATATATGGGCAACCCCCAGCCCCTGGGCCGGATCTGGCCCTCCACCAGCTTCAATCCGGCCCGCGAGAGGTTCAGAAATTTCAGATACAGAACATACCTTTCCGAAGAAAAATATCCACAGCTCTGAGTTTTTCGCACGAAAAATAATTTGCACATTCGGAAGCACGTATACATGTGAGCAACTTTTTTCAGTCTTGAAAATTAATAAAAATAAACATTGTACTCGGTTTAGAGCATGGTTGGCCAAGCCGCGGCCGCCTTGAAGATTTTTCCGCCCCGCATGATTCATCACACTTTTTCAAATTATATTGAGTTTATAATTGTTAATGTAGTTAAAACCAATGTATCTAAAAAAAATACATTATTTGTGCATCCATATATTTCAAAATTAACTGTCGTAATTATGAGAAAAAAATTACTTTGATTTTAAAATAATATTTTTGCGAATATATGACAGATATTGCCAGTTTTATTTCGGGGGCTTAGAGTCATAACGGCGTATCTACAAAATGAGTGTTTTGAGAAAAAGGCAAAAGAAGTTTTGCAACTGTTGAAACACTACCATTGTTACCATCTAAGCTTAAGCAGCTTGTAGCTGTGATACCTCATGGTCCTTAGAATGTATTCACATAAATCCAACAATTTGTAATCTGTAACAATAGGTACTGCAGAACAAAAAATTGAACAATGTCGCAGATACGTTGTTTTGACTTTAAACATCTTGGTGGTCTGGGTAGATACGTCCTATAGAGTTGTAATTACAAAACCGAACAAAGCACTCTTTAAAAGAATTTATTATGTTTTAATTTCGATTAATACAATTAAACAACTTGTTTTAGACATTTTAAAGTAATTTTCAGTGTTTCACAAGTTACATGGGACATAATTAGGCTGTCTTTCGTCTTTAAACAATGCGAAAAGATAATTGCAATAATAAAATGGTAAAAAACATGAGAATCCCAACACACATATTAATAAAACTGTCAGTGAGTGATTTGTAAAAACCTTAATTATACACAGTCCAGTCACATTAATGTGACCACCTCTCAAAAACCAGAATAACAACCTTTGGCAGAACAGATCGCTGCGAGGCGTGCAGGAACAGAGTCAATTAGGTTTCTGAAGGTGTTCACTGGGATGTTGAGCCATGCCGACTCCAGTGCCGTGGCCAGCTGCGCTAGATTGCGCGGTTGAGGATCCATGGCGCGAACAACCCGATCGAGGTGGTCCCACAGATTCTCGATTGGGTTTAAATCCGGTGAGTTTGCTGGCCAGGGGAGTAAGGTAAACTCATCCTGGTGCTCTTTAAACCACTTACATACACTGCGAGCTGTATGACACCTCGCATTGTCCTGCTGGTAGATGCCATCATTCTGAGGAAAAATTATTCTCATGTAGGGGTGGATATGGTCCGCAAGGACAGATATGTACTTGTGCTGATCCATCGTGCCTTCCACAATGATGAGTTCACCCAGTGAATGCCAGGAAAACATTCCCCAGACCATAATGCTCTCTCCTCCACCCTGGGTGTTTGCCTTCAGACGTTTCACGCCGTATGTGCCAACGTCCATCTGTCCGATGGAGCATAAAACGTGATTCATCGGTAAAAGCCACCTGTCGCCATTCTTTGGACGTCCAGTTGCTGTACTGGCGTGCAAATTCCAGCCTTCGTCGCCGATGAACAACAGTTAGCGTAGGTGCATTAACTAGGCGTCTGCTGTGGAGGCCCATGCACAGCAACGTTCGCTGAACCGTTGTTGAGGATACACTCTTGGTAATCCCTTGGTTCATCTGGGCGGTCAGTTGCTCAACAGTTGAAGGTCTATTTACCGGAACGCATCTCCGTAGCCTTCGTTCGGCTCTGTCATCTATCGCCCGTGGTGCACCACATATTCCACGCCGCTGATTTTGAATAGTGCCATTTTGCCATGCAAGGTATACTTTTACCACGGCGACACGTGAACAGTTCACAAAATTAGCCGTTTCTGAAATGATTCCACCCTTGGTCCTAAAGCCAATAATCATGTCCTTTTGGACGTCGGATAAATCGCTACGTTTCTGCATTACGCCAACGATTGAAATGCTTTCCGATGCCCTAGGACATCCTTTATATACACTCCACTGTATTGTGCTGCCACCTGCCTTCTGTGATTGGTTATCTCACGTTGACGTCGAAAGAAGGTGGTGGTCACATTAATGTGACTGGACTGTGTATATACTATTACACTTCAGTCACTATCGTCGTCAGCACTCGTTTCTGTTCCTTCTTCAGCTGCAGTAGGCTTGCCTACTATTAATGACTTGTAAAAGAAGTGATACTGTTCGGGTATGATTCCCATACTGCACAGATCTAGGAGGTACTTGAGTTTATCTTTCTGTATTGGAATTGGAGAGGAATATGCTGGCTCAAGCGTGAAAGATTCTTGCAGCCTTGTTTTAGTTCTCCGAGATATTTCCAGTCTTCTAAATTCTTCAGTGGTTAGGTTGTATTTAAAGTAAATGTACTCAGTGTTTTCTTTCCGGTACTGAAAGCAGGCTATCTTGAGCCAGTTGACATTATTTCCATCACTATCAACTTTTTTGTTTTTTATCATGAAGCGTCTCAGTTCTGGGAAATTTAATACATTATTCTGCTGAACTTCAATGACATGATATTTTTTATTTGTCAATCTCACGGCAGTGAACCACCCTGATGGATCAAATATATCCAAAAATTTTGTTTTTTTCTCTATCGAGGCATGAACAGAGTCACATTCCATTTACGAATGACCTGGCTCAAAAAACATGTGATTTATAACAGGGATATCAAGGTGCTTAACAGCATACAGGAACATAGCAGACACATTTGCATTTCTATTTTGCCCTCCACATGTATCAGAAAAGAAGTTCCAATCTTTCCCATCTGCATTTTGTTCTAAATAATTGAATAAGCACGAAGAAATTTCTGCAAGATCCACGTTTGGCGGTCCTTTCACTCCACATGTAACATGCAGCTTCTCTTGAAGTTGTATTGTATATGGTTAGGTTGTAGACAGCAAGTCTTCGACGATAAAACAACGCTTTAGCATTTGTCTTTGGACAGTAACAGACAGCTTCTAGATCAAATTCAGCTAAATGAGTTTTCCCTGTTGCAGCTTCCATCTTGATGTGGTCTTTCAGAGCCCTTGCTAAACACTTACGAGATATGTGAGCATCCTGTTCTGAACGGTGAATTTCTTTCTCTCTGGCATTCATGTGAGAGAATCTGTAGCATGTATCACACAAATCATTTTTAGGTACATGGAAAGATAGATTAAATTCTGTCTTAAATATTAATCGATAATAAGATTCCTTTTCAGGGTTTATGTTATCATTTTTGCAAGTTTCCACATACATTTCGTACATTTTTCGAAGATTTAAATCATGTGGCAAGTACTCTTTTTCCGAATCCTTCCTAGCATAATGTGAAGGGAGTTTTGGAAAGCTTTTAATGTGAGATCTAATTCTTTCTTTGACAGAATCTGATTTAGCTACTGCTGGTTTGTGACGTCCTCTTTCATCATTGGAAATGATGTTGTGCTCATTCCTTTTTAACAGAACCTGTCGTATGAATGATTCAGTCAAATCAAACGTAGTAAGAAAGAATGATTGGCAAACCTGAAATTTTGCACCATCTTTGGTTAGAAAGTATTTATTTGTAAATTTTCTCCTGGACGAGTCCTCAGAAGTCCTAGTACTTTGCTTATCTATCTTTTCTAAAAGAGCACTGACATACAAACGCTGCCTGTTTATATCACCTAGATTCCAAAATTGTTGGTGCATTTTTAATCTGTCAGCCTCAGTAAAATTAAGGCTGCAATTTCTAGAGCACTTTGAACAATCTTTTGGTTTAACTGACCGCGCAGGGACATATTTGCCTTTGCAAGTATAATACGGTTCCCCAGACTGCCGTTTAATTTTTCTATCAACTTTCTTCCATTTCTCAGGCTGAGCTACTCGTCTGCGTTTCACTTTTATCTCATTCTCTACTTCAATGTTTTCACTTACGAGTAGGTCCGTACTATTATTGCCAGTTTTAGATCCACCATCACCTAAAAATCCGAACAGATTGGTTCTTTCTTGTAAGAAAACAGTTTGCTTGTCAATATCGATTGTTTGTTCTTCAATATTTGGGCGAGGTGGAATATTTAAAGATTTCTGAAGAAATGATAGAGGGCGATCTGGAAAAAATAAACAATAATTTACCGAGAGAATGTCATGAAGAGTCGAAAAATGTATTGAATGAATAAATACTGTTATAATTCATCAAGTGTGCATTAAATTAAGGTAAAAGCACTAATATTTTAATTTTTAAATGTTATTTCCTTTATGTCAAATTGAATTTCTGGGGCATAAATTGTACATACCATCACTGTCATCACTATCATTTTCTGATGGCAGATATTTAGGGTCCTTAATAGAATCATCAGACGACATATCCAAATCTGTGTCACTGGAAATGTTTAACTGTTCGTCAAGTCCTTCACCTTTCGCAGAACTGCTTTCTTTATTACATTCATCAATTCCTGCAGTATAGTTATTGAATTACTCAAAGGCAAATGATTTTAATGCAGCGATAAAGTTCAACGTACTCAAAAACATATATGTAGCCAGTTAAATCCCTAAAATACAGACTTTGAGTAATGAAATGTAACTTACCAGAGGCTGCAACAGCACTCCAGCAGGTGAATGAATTGGAATTCTCTTCTATAGCACACTTTTGATCCTTCACACGAGAAAACATGTTGACACCACAAAAGGAGAATCTCGAATGGTGAGGAAAAACCTTCTAAAAATGAATATGCGATGGTGCAGTCATTGTTTACCGACGGTGTTTTGCCAACAATAGGTATGCAAGCCTACAGGTTGGCACGCATTGTAACGGATATAAAAATACATGCCCCTTTTTTAGTGGCAAAACAGCGTATCTGGAGATACGCTCCTTTGTCAATGAACAATACAGTACTGCAGAAGGAGCCGAAATGACGCAAAAGGCAATACGTCGTTTTCACAATAAACAGTAAAGTGAAATTGTAGATACGCTACACATTATCTCCGGAACGGTTAAAGATAGGAGTTCCAGTGTTTTTCCATTGAATAGATTGGTTCTTGACAATGATAGTGGTGTAAATATGTCAAAATGGCCAATTTTGTAGATACGCTGTTTTGACTCTAAGCCCCCGATTTATGAGTTTACAGTTATCAGTTTGCGGAATAATTATGTTATATTCTGCGAACTAATAATGCACATGCATCTCGGAACATCTAATATAATATATTATATAATTTTATATGCGGCCCGTGGAGTTGTGACGCATTTCGAAAGTGGCCCGCAAGGTCATTTGGGTTTCCCACCCCTGGTTTAGATAGTACATATTACAGCCGACCACCAACTAAAAGTTTGGAATTAATCACATTCTAATAAAATAAAATAATGTCATGAAGATTTGAAGTCCTACCAGATGAGAAATGCAAGCTTAATTAAGTCTGTACTGTCGTTTATATGATGGTTCTCTACAACAATCACAAAATAACATAACACTGTAATTGTTTCTCAGGCAGCTGATCTGCCAGTTTGATAGTTTCGAGCTAACCTTACTGTCTGAATACAGCTGCTACTGCTTTTACCGGCATGGAAGATCATATAAAATATCCAAAAAGTGAATCAGCATGTTCCACTGCACATATACACTCATTAGAATCTTTCCAGCAATTACTGTTCTACCCGACTCGCATAGCCATGTCTGATTCAATCTATCAAATCGCTACCTCCTTTGTCATTGATATCTATATGGTTAAATGATAGCAAAATTATGTATTAATAATTGAAATATAAGATCACTGGCTCTTTTTTTAAAATTTCACTAACTTAAAAAAGAGGAGAGGAAGGATTTAAATTTAACACATCAGGTAAACTTTATTAGCTCCATCCACAGTGAAAATATGAGACATATGAAGTTATTAGGGTAGAAAGCAATTTCACATTTGGGATAGATAAGTGGTAGATATAGGGAAATTTATAAGTTTTTTTTTTTACTTTTTTATAATCTGGAGGTAAAATGTTGTCCGTGTACCAAATTTCAGCTTTCTACGATTATGGTAAGTACCTTATAGTTATAATCAACATCAATGAGTGAGTGGTGAATATCAAATTCAGTGAATTTGCACATGAATAACATCCAAACTAAGAACAAGTATGAAACTAAACTTAATATGTTTGCTAAGATTGCTGATATCTATGCATAATAGAAATTTGAGGCATATAGCATCAATAATACTGAAGAAATTAAGGTATGAAAATGCAAAACTCGCTTCAAGAAAAGGGTAGGCAATGCCATCATTGACAACTTGGCAAGTGCTTTGCCATGCACCCCAATGTTTCCCTTGCAGGAGAGTTCATCATGTTTTGCCCTCCAACTATAATTTAAAAGTTTGTTATAGTAGACTAAAATCAAGTTGGTATAGTTATTGTTTACATGCAGGAAAAATCTTTTGCAAGGTGAAATGGCCCTCTAAAGTTGGGGGTGCAAACTGAAGTCTAATACATAAAAAAAAAAAAATCCTTCAGCAAAAAGATCAAATTGCTTCTGATGAAGGATAAAAGAATATTCTCAATCTGGTTACTCATTTTTAAGAACACCAACCTCAAAATTTTAAACAAACGGAAATTTATAGAGTAAATATACATTACACTCAAGTCCATATAAAACCTTATGGGTTTTGGCATTTCTGCAAGAAATCAAATTTTTAAAGGTAGCTACCCCATAAACTGATTTGTTACTACTATGCCACAGATATGATCCTTGTAACAGGATAGGATTTGCCCTTACATGTTATCATTTTAACAGAGCACACGAGAAATGATTTGAATAAATGAAGTAAACAATAATTCAATGAAAGTTTCACGGGAGTCCAGCCGGATGGAGTCATAAAACGACAACGTTTCGACAACCTGCTCGGTTGTCTTCATCAGGTCTATATAGATGTTGCTTCTAGGAAATCACAAACAGACTGACTTCGCTGACACTTCCTTCGCTGCCGCCGAAATTCGAATGTCGTGTATGGAGGGTTGCCAGGACGCCCAATCAGCGCGCTGGACGTGAGGGTATCAGCGTTGCGGACTGCGTATGGAGCCAAAACGGTCACCCATCCAAGCGCTGACCACGCTCACCGTTGCTTAACCGCTCTACTGCAAGCCGAGGGTATCAGTTGTTGCGGACTGCGTATTGAGCCATACGCGGTCACCCATCCAAGCACTCACCACGTTCAACGATGCTTAACCTGTAGACATAAGAGCTGGCAAACTATGTCCATGGCGTCAGTTTGCTTCCATTTGGCCTTGTTGAGAAGATTTTTGTTTTTTATGACATAGATCCCTAATAATTGGTCTCCAGGCTTCACTTAAATACAGTCCACTGTCCCTATTGATGTTGTTATCGTTAAGATGAATTTCCAATGCTTCCCGAATTACTGAGTCCCAGAACGAAGAGACTCTGGCCAGCACCACCGTTTCATCAAACAGTATTTTATGTTCTTCATCGAACGCATGTTCGGCTATTGCGGACTTTTCTACTTGCACCAGTCTCAAGTGTCGTTTGTGCTCGGTGATACGTTCAGCGATGGTTCTGATCGTCTGTCCAATATAAACTTTACCGCATTCGCAAGGTATTGAATAAATTCCAGGAATTCTTAGGCCTAAATCATCCTTCACCGAGCGAAGCACATCACGTATCTTGGCGGGCGGCCGAAAAATGCTCTTTATACCAGAACGCGCCAAGAGCCTTCCAATCTTTCCGGTCGTGTTGCCGGCATATGGCAGAAAGGCAAGAGATTTTGGTGGTTCAATCTGTTCATTCGGTGGTCTTGGTGGCTTCTGGATAAAAGCACTCTCTATCTGTCGCCGAGAGTACCCGTTCTGATCAAAAACAGACCTTAGATGTTTCAACTCTAGCGGTAAGCTCTCACGATCTGAAATGGCTCTCGCTCTGCGCACCAATGTGGTCAATACGGAGTGGCGTTGTGCTGGGTGGTGGTAACTGGTTGCACCCAAGTAACGTTCAGTGTGGGTGGGTTTACGGTACACACTATGTGCCAAAGATCCATCAAATTTGCGTTTTATTAAAATGTCCAAGAACGGGATGCACCCGTCCTTCTCAACTTCCATCGTAAACCGTATGTTGGGATGGATCCCATTAAGATGGTCTAGAAATTCATCCAACGCTTCCATACCATGTGGCCACACGGCAAAGGTGTCATCAACATAGCGGTAAAAACAAGAGGGTTTTAGGGTAGCACTCTCAAGAGCCCTCTCTTCAAAATCTTCCATGTAGAGGTCAGCCACCATCGGTGAAAGAGGAGATCCCATGGCCACTCCATCAGATTGTTCATAATACTTCCCTCCATACATAAAGTAGGTGGAAGTAAGTACATGATCAAAGAGGTCTGCTGTACTTGGCTCAAAATGACGGCGAATCAAGTCCAAAGTGTCCTTTACCGGCACACGAGTAAAAAGAGACACCACGTCAAAACTAACAAGAATGTCAGAGTCTGAAACAGTGAGAGACTGTAAGGTTTTAACGAATTCAGCAGAGTTTTTGACATGATGGCAGCTACGCCCCACAATAGGACTAAGAAGACGCGTAAGATATTTAGCAAGTTGATAAGTTGGTGACCCAATAGTACTGACGATCGGACGTAAAGGAACATCCTGTTTATGTATCTTCGGTAAGCCATAAAGTCTTGGAGGTCTCGCGGCACGTGGCCTAATTCTCTCAATCACTTGCTCGGGAAGATTAGCCTTTTTGACAAGGGTCATAGTCTTCTTCACAACTTTAGCGGTCGGGTCAGTGTCCAACGGAACATATGACACGTCATTAAGGAGACTCATCACTTTTGTGTTATATTGCTGTATAGAAAGAAGAACAGTAGAGTTACCTTTGTCTGCTGGTAGAATGACTAAGTCGTCCCTGCGACGTAAGGCAATTAGTGCTTCACGCTCAGCGACCGTGATATTATTTCTTGGCGGCTTGGCTCTCTTTAAAACTCTACAAGTCTCCCTCCGTATTTCTTCAGCTTCTTCGCTTGGTAAGCAGCGAACAGCCTGTTCCACCGAACAGATTATCTCCTTGGTTGGTATGCGCCTAGGGGCAGGAGCGAAATTCAGGCCTCTGGC
This sequence comes from Vandiemenella viatica, assembly GCA_031002005.1. NCBI lineage: Eukaryota > Metazoa > Arthropoda > Insecta > Orthoptera > Morabidae > Vandiemenella > Vandiemenella viatica. The sequence continues at coordinate 74,960,012 of JARYHS010013630.1, forward strand.
CAGCACAGAAGTAGTGGCATCATCAAGACAAAAACCAGATAGGTTGACCACACAACGATCCGACACCACTGGTTTGCCGTTTTGTTCTGTTCCCGCCAACCGGTTAAATTTGGCGATATGTCTTGCTGTAGTTTTCGCAAGTTCCAGAGTCATTTGAGCAGACGTAGCTGCGTCCACCCAGTCCCAAGAACAAGGCGACAGTCTTGACGACAGGTAAAGATGACAAGAAAACAAGGACCGAGCGTTGCGGTCTAACTCAAAGCGGGTATAACGGATGCGTTCCCGAAGAAGTGAGAGGCTGGCACGACGTAATATTTTCTTCGCGTTAATGCTGTCGATATGATGTTTCACCGTAGCGAAGAGAGGCACGATGTTATGGCTTCGGCACCTCAGAAGGAATGTCAAGGAGCTAAGCAGTCTAGCTTTCTTCTTGCGCAGTTTCTCAAACTGCCTGATATGTTGAAACATATCCTCCCCGTAAAGGTATCTGATATGTAAATGGAGACTTTCCCGGCGTATTGATTCAATGAAAGTTTCACGGGAGTCCAGCCGGATGGAGTCATAAAACGACAACGTTTCGACAACCTGCTCGGTTGTCTTCATCAGGTCTATATAGATGTTGCTTCTAGGAAATCACAAACAGACTGACTTCGCTGACACTTCCTTCGCTGCCGCCGAAATTCGAATGTCGTGTATGGAGGGTTGCCAGGACGCCCAATCAGCGCGCTGGAATGAGGGTATCAGCGTTGCGGACTGCGTATGGAGCCAAAACGGTCACCCATCCAAGCGCTGACCACGCTCACCGTTGCTTAACCGCTCTACTGCAAGCCGAGGGTATCAGTTGTTGCGGACTGCGTATTGAGCCATACGCGGTCACCCATCCAAGCACTCACCACGTTCAACGATGCTTAACCTGTAGACATAAGAGCTGGCAAACTATGTCCATGGCGTCAGTTTGCTTCCATTTGGCCTTGTTGAGAAGATTTTTGTTTTTTATGACATAGGTCTGTTTTTGATCAGAACGGGTACTCTCGGCGACAGATAGAGAGTGCTTTTATCCAGAAGCCACCAAGACCACCGAATGAACAGATTGAACCACCAAAATCTCTTGCCTTTCTGCCATATGCCGGCAACACGACCGGAAAGATTGGAAGGCTCTTGGCGCGTTCTGGTATAAAGAGCATTTTTCGGCCGCCCGCCAAGATACGTGATGTGCTTCGCTCGGTGAAGGATGATTTAGGCCTAAGAATTCCTGGAATTTATTCAATACCTTGCAAATGCGGTAAAGTTTATATTGGACAGACGATCAGAACCATCGCTGAACGTATCACCGAGCACAAACGACACTTGAGACTGGTGCAAGTAGAAAAGTCCGCAATAGCCGAACATGCGTTCGATGAAGAACATAAAATACTGTTTGATGAAACGGTGGTGCTGGCCAGAGTCTCTTCGTTCTGGGACTCAGTAATTCGGGAAGCATTGGAAATTCATCTTAACGATAACAACATCAATAGGGACAGTGGACTATTTAAGTGAAGCCTGGAGACCAATTATTAGGGATCTATGTCATAAAAAACAAAAATCTTCTCAACAAGGCCAAATGGAAGCAAACTGACGCCATGGACATAGTTTGCCAGCTCTTATGTCTACAGGTTAAGCATCGTTGAACGTGGTGAGTGCTTGGATGGGTGACCGCGTATGGCTCAATACGCAGTCCGCAACAACTGATACCCTCGGCTTGCAGTAGAGCGGTTAAGCAACGGTGAGCGTGGTCAGCGCTTGGATGGGTGACCGTTTTGGCTCCATACGCAGTCCGCAACGCTGATACCCTCACGTCCAGCGCGCTGATTGGGCGTCCTGGCAACCCTCCATACACGACATTCGAATTTCGGCGGCAGCGAAGGAAGTGTCAGCGAAGTCAGTCTGTTTGTGATTTCCTAGAAGCAACATCTATATAGACCTGATGAAGACAACCGAGCAGGTTGTCGAAACGTTGTCGTTTTATGACTCCATCCGGCTGGACTCCCGTGAAACTTTCATTGAATCAATACGCCGGGAAAGTCTCCATTTACATAAACAATAATTTTTAGGGAAAAGTACGTAACTGGGAGAGTTATAAATATTTTGAGTACAATAAGGGAAATAAATGATAATTATGAAATAATGTAAAGACTACTTCGATGAATCGTGGTGGGAGTAAGTTTAGCACAGTTTTGGAGGAGCCAGTTAGGGATGCACTAATTCAGATCACATGGATCATAAAGAGGCATAGTAGGCTGATTTTTGGGTGCCACATGGCACTCCGGACAGTGGTGAGAATTACCTGAGTGAGTTGTATTGTTTGAATGTCACCACTGCCCAGGCCTTGAGCTAGAACTTGTAATCTGAAGATAATATGAAGGGCCAACTAAGCAATCAGTGGCTGTGTTGGCAAGAATGTATTCCTTTAAAGTGAAATCCTTATCACAACACTGATGTTTTATTCAATGTCAATTTAAGCACCTCATATGCACTCACCACTTGACTTTCTCTAACCAGGTATCAGATTATTTTCTCTGGGTGTAAAGAGCCAAGCAACTTTGAGAGTATTAAAACATTATTACAGTAGGGAACAGACAACAGTCATATTGGGTTCGTATTGTTGAGTACAATTGAGATGCATAATCCAATCTACTGATTTGTTCCCTATTTATTTTATTTCAAGTATATAAGGATTCTCTTTGTAAATTAATGTGGAAAAGCGACCAGAATCACGTATTCAATGTACATAGTTCAAAGGTCATGGACATGCGATCAGCATTTGAATTAAGCAAGACAATGATTTTACCACAGCTATAAGATATTAGCATAGTTTGAAAATAAAATTATCCTGTAAATTATTTTATTTTATTTTGTAAGGAGTCATATTGTGGTATGACAGTAAACCTCCAATGAATATAGGGGCTGTGACTTGCTATATTCAGATTAACTATAACGATTCAGTTAATGTAAATTGTATTAGGGTTATTCAGTTCATACACAATTTACTTATGATAAGCCCGGGCGACCAAAGTATTGTTATATAATTTTTAGTTAATGCAAAATTGCTGTTATAAAGGAATAAAAGGTGGCAATGCTAGCGGTCAGTGGAAAGTTTTAAACATTCGAATAGCCGGACAATGCTGTTCACTGGTGACGCTCTGTCGTGCTGAACACAATGAGCGGAATGCAGGGAGAGAGAAATGTGCCGTTAACTGGAGCGAGGGCATTGTACCCTCTGACAGATGCTAGAGGGTGGAAAGTCACAAGAGCTGCGCGCAAAACCAAACGGCGAATAACAGGCGCTTCGCAACTCAGGTGATTTTAGCATACGCTGATTCACCAATGATGTATAACTACGGGGTCGACAAAGATTAAAGCAAAACTTCTTTTTCATGTCATGCAGACGCTGTACTGAAGGAGGGGAGCTTGCTTTTTCGTGGTGGCAGGAAGGACGCCATAATGACACTTTTTTGGTCGGACGTGGCCTACAGCAGGCTTACTGTTCAGGTGTGCCCGATACACACGACTTTCTGTTCGTACGTGGTCCAAGACGCTTTCTTAGCGGACGTGGCCTGATGTAGCGCGTACTGTCTCGCTGAGGCAGTCACCATAGACGTACGTAATTTTGTAAATTTTTTTAGATATTTAAAATCCAGTTAATGTTTGCATTAATCCAGCAAATTGTAAGGTCTGGGTTTGCTTGCTTGCTTTGCATTGTCTTGTGCTTAATATTAAATTTAAATATACCCAGCAAAGTAACTGCCATAAGCCCCAGTAAACTTGATATTTTATTCACCTGTAATTTCACAGCATTCGAGATTCTGGCTAACCAGATTAACAAAATTAGTATTAATCTCGATATATCTAAAAGTAGTAGTTGCCCCCCCCCCCCAATCAAAAAAGGCACCCCTACATTTTGTCACTGTAGAATGTTTATGCCACGGGAGGTTAAATATATCAATTTTCATAATCTGGTTCTTCAAATTTAAGGGGATAAACTCCTACCCCTTTTCAAACCCAGTGACAGTTCTTCTAATTTTCTGAGCTAGGGCAAAAACTTGACATTACCACCCTATCAAACATGATTCTTCCACCATGGGCAATAGAGCAACCAAAAAAAAAAAATCATCCCCACATGAATTTGCCACCTGCAGCAAGTGCCCAGATTTGCCCCCACTCCCCCCCCCCTTTTCACTAGATTTGGCACTATCTAAACCCTATTAGAACCAACAGAAAATAACTGGAAAAAATATTGGCAGAAGGAATAAGACCTCAATTTTCACAGACAGATTATTCCATCTTCAATCATTTTGTCTTTTCTAAAATAAAGTTTAAGAATCCATTATCTGCCTTCACATTTGGTTTTTACGACAAGCAATGTTGGTATGAAATATATACAAATGTGATAAAAAAAAAATTTTACTAATTTTTCTAGTAGCATTTATGTTATTTAGCAGGAGCCAAGGGGGAGATTTGGAAATGACTAGGTGATTCACACTATGAAAATTGAGCGATATGGTTAGCAAAATTAGGATTTTTATTTTTTCTTACAATTTATTTCATCAAAATTGATTACATTTCTCCACACAAAAAGAAATTTTCCAGAGGACAATTGAACTATCTAAAAAAAAATATTAATGGAAAAACAATTATTTTAGCTGCAGATTTTAATTTACTTTCACATATGCCAGAATCAGTGAAGTTGGAAGAGGTAGAATAACATCTCTGATGTAAGTCACATTAATTAATTTTTCAAGTTTCCTAAAAATTTCAGTTTTTAGAATAAATGCAATACAAAAAACACTTTATTTGCAACTGTAACAGACCATTTTAGACAAATAACGTAATGATTTAAAAGTAGCAGTAACCGCTAGCCAACGTTTCGCTGGCCGATTGCAGATTATGTATAACGTGATCATGACCAAGGAATTGAGATCGGCTAAGATGCATGACGGTCACGGGAGAAAGCAATGTGACTGACAGGTATATTTAGCAGTCATTTGGCCATGCTCATCCTCACTTGCAGACGGTACAGCCGAAACTATGCCACGCAGAAGATCAGAATACTACTGGAGAACAGCTGCATCCTAGACCAGTCAGCCAGTCAGAAATACTGTAAGTGAATAACGATACATCTTTGTCAAAGTGTTTGGAACCTTGTTTCATGGTAACCTGCTGACTGTACAGACATGCCTAGAGGAGGAATAAATAGTTAATGCCACATACTATTCTTAATTAACAACATAGCCCGTGTACCTGAACAAGAGATAGTCACAATAAGTAACTTAACTTCAAGAGCCAGGACCAGAGGTCAATGATTGAGTTCTAATTTAGAATGCCCACAGCCACTATCAGTGTTTAGCTATCCGAAGCACTAGTAGCTGGTCTAATCCCTAAATGACGCACTACACAACAATGAGAAATAAACTTTTAATCAACTTTTCTGTGGGTACTAATAATGTTATGAGAGATTTTTTAATTGAATGTAAAGACTCCCTCTCAGAAGACCAAGTAATCAGATTATAGAAATGCGCTTTATCCTCACCCATCAAACATTTTTTTAAATAAAATTGAAGAATTTTTCCACTATTTTTTATTATTACTATTATTATTCCTAAAAACACTCCCTTTGCATTCCTACACTTTTTACCCTTCCTAGAAACAAACAAAAGAAAATATGCAACCTTAGGTTTTAGTCTACTATAACATACTATATTTTATGGATTATAAGATGCTATGGCCTATAAGATGCACCTTAATTATTAAGCATTTTTTTTTTCTAAAATAAGGTTTTTACCATTTTTTATATTAGATTAGACTAAAAAAAAATCTTTGTTTATAAAACAGAACTGACCTTCAAAATCCCTGAAAATCGTCATCTGAACTTTATTCTTCTTCTTCTTCTTCTTCTTCTTCTTCATCGCCATCATTGTTCTCTTCATATATAAGATGGTCTTCACTGCTATCAAGTGTGTTACTTACGCCACACTTCTTGAAAGATTTAACAATATCATCTTCTCTTGCTCTAGGCCATGACCGTTTTATCCACTGACACACTTGTTTGTTTGTACGTAATTCTTAAACTACCTTTGGCGTGAATTCATGTGGGTTTCAGCCATCATCAATTTATTCCATTCCTCTCTCATACACACTTTAAATGGTTTATTTATCAAGACATCAAGAGGTTACAATTGTGAAGTCAGTCCTCACAGAAAAACAGCAACCTCTGTATTTCCCCATCTCAATTTCTCTTCCACAGAATTTTTCAAATGATTACTGAGCTGATCTAGCAAAAAGAGAATTCTTCTTCAATAAATCACCTTTCCTACTCTCCCACACACTGTCAATCAATAATTTCATACCAGCCTAGTCCCATCCAACCTTTGTCATATACGTGAACACCTGGCGTTAGTTTTTCAGAAGGTTTTGGCACCGTTTTGCACTTTAAAATGATCATTGAATTAAGTTTAGTAAGTTTAGGACAACAATGTAGTGCATTTTTTCATGTCGACTTGTTTTACAGTTACACTTTTAGCACCTTTCAAAGCAACAGTTCTGTTACTTGACACATCAAATGTCAGAGGACTTTTGCCCATATTCACTATTTGGCATAGTTCCACACTGATTTTCTTTAAATGTTGAATAATATAGTGATGGAGAGATAATATTTTCTCTTCATACTCTTGTGGCATATTCTGAAATATTTTGATTTTGGTTCGCATGCTAAGTCCATGATGCTTCATAAACCTGCAGCACCCAACCAACTCAACCCTAAAAGTCTGTTAAGTTCCACTGTAGCGCTAGCTTACAAGCATTATTTGAATCATTTTTGTATTAATTCCAATGCCATTTTGATGGTGTCCTTTAATCAATTTCAATACATCACCTAGTTTCGACCATTTTGCATTCAGTCCTCTATTTGCACATTTAGTCTTCCCAATTATTTTTTTTTTTTTTCAGTTCTTCTTTACTAGTCCACCAATCACAAATGGTTTTTTTCTGTTGCTAGAGGTGCCACTCAGCTGCTCTGTTTCCATGTTCTTCTGCAAATGCTATTACTTTCAATTTATAGCCCGCATCATATGAGTACCTTCTAATTTTTTTCCATTGCAAAACCAGCTACTAACAAAAATATTGTCCCGTTACCGATAGTACAAATCACTTTCAATTCAAGTTCATTGGCATTGTTGACTGCAATGACACATCGAAGGCTAGACAATGTTCCGAGTTTGTGATGGCAGGGTGGGAGGCAGACAGTATTAGCTTGTGAATCTGCACAACTCATGTTCACTGCATTGGTGCACTGCTGCTGCCAGTTGAATCCAATGTTGCCAGATAGAGATAGGTTTCCCGCGGCATTGAATACATGGTCAATTTTGAGACTGTCAGGAATTTTAAGTCAAACACTGGACATTTTTATATTCATTTCAAGGCACAACTGAATTTTGGAGGCATTTTTTTTTTAAGGAAAAAGTGCGTCTTATAGTCCATAAAATACGTTATTGCAATAGGCTATTTGACAATATTGAAAATATATTACAAATTGTTCTCATTCGTGTAGATTAATGTTTAAGAAAGCTATTTTTGTTAAATTTGGAATGAAAGGTGGACTATTTTTAATAATAATAAAAAAAAAAGCGAAATAAAAATGAGATTTTTCTTACCTCTGGTCATGTGACAGAAAACGCTCTAGGATTAGTGGCCACTTTCGTGACGTCACGTGCCTACAAATGCTGCGGCTACAAATGAGGCGTTTCCTATTATCCAAGTTTTCAACTATTCTGATTGTTTGTTGCTGGTTATTTCGTGTTATTAATTGGATTTCATGTTCAATACAAAATGGAGAGCAATTTGTAGAAGCCTACAGCTGAAAAATAACGAAATTAGACGCCTTATTTGTTGGGCTGAATATAGAAACAACCCCTGACTTATTCGGCAGATCTTAAAAATGTAATAACTTCAATTTGAGAATCATTTATATTTAAATTGAAAGTTAGAGATTAACAGAAATCGTACATAAGAACGACTAAAATTTTAAATTAAGTTTGTCGTTTTAGGAGATATTTATGAGAAAAATGCAAGCTATAGTTTAGTATAAGGTAAGCACAACAGTTAAATATCTGGATGTTATGGGCCATTTTTCTTAGCTGCAGAAAAAAATTAGATTTTATTTATTTATTTTTACCCAATGAAACAGAATTAATTGTTCACTTCATCGCATGTAGAAACCGTGATGTTTAAGTGTTCACTATTAGCAAGAAGATAAGTAACGATACCATGGTGTACGAAGAGCTGCTTGGTTAAAAGAGTGCTAACGGAATTGAGAAGGTAAAAAAAAATGTGAAGGCAATGGGGTTCCTACAGCTCCTGCCCTTCTCATAGGATTCGCAGAGGTAGAGCTCCACATTCCCATTACAACCTTTGGCACATCCCCATGTTCAAATCATGATTAGGATAATATTTTTTTTATGTGTTTTGTTTAGCTTCTGTTTGTTGCTTTATAGATTTATGTTTTTATTCCAATAATTCATAAAACGTCATGCATATGTCTGAAACATAAATTGCTGCCATACAAAAAAGCTTTTATGAATAGATAGACTTACTCATACATTTAAACATACAACAGATACATTATCATGGCAAAAATGCAAGCCCCCGGCAGTGAATAATAGAATTAATTATAGCAATAACATCACTTGAATAAATTTTACGTTAATCTCGTAACAGTTCCAGAACACTTTGAATCCCCATTGTTGACATTTTTATGTGATGATAAAACTGCATGTTGTCATTCTGACATAAATGCATCTATTTAGGCGGTATTTATTTTTAATGTGCAAGTAATGTTTCAGTACAAAAAACAAAAACAAAAAAATTTATCGGTGCGCAAGTATAAATGTACAAATTTAGTTTTGAAGTCTTTTTCCGTTATGTTTTAAATGTTTATAATACGCTTACTATCCAAAAATTTGAGGTACCTTCGGAAAAAAAAACAATGTTTTGGATTTTCGAAAGGAAAAGAATATGCAATGCTACCAACAACAACTAGTATCCAGAGAAAACATCCACAAAAAACAAGTAAAACATATTCCGAAGCGAGGATTGAACCTAAGGACCCTAATCACACTAATACTTGCCTTTAACAACGTACTACATTTAACTCAACGGAATTGTAGTGTAAATCTTCACATAAAATGATATATGACTTAATCGCAGTATCTTCTAAGAGCAAGTTGCAGTGAATATCTTTTCTTATTTAAGCTATTGTTGCAACACTTACGTTTTTTGGGAGTTTTATTGTTGTGGTTATAGATTGGTATAGTACGCACCATTTATAAACTATATTTCCAATAATTTGTACACAAATTCAGATAAACAAACCAGACGTTACTTATCTAGAGTGAGCACTTGCTGGCACGTGATGTCACAAGAGTCATGTGCCCACGTCATGCAGCAAAGGAACATTTTGGCGGGCATTTAAATACTTTAACGTTGAATTTTACATAAAACAAGCACTTTTGTCAAAAAATAAACAGTACTCGTTGAATAACGATTATCAATAAACTATTTAAAACCATTTTCAAAATATAGTTAAATAGCCTATTCAATTAAAGAACAAGAATAAATTGTATGGACACATGAATATGGTGAGAGATGAAAGGAAACCAATCTTGAGAAAGGCCACAGGACGGATGGAGTGAAATAACAGAAAAAAGTGTACATGGCAAAGGAGCAAACTGGACAGCAGAGGAAGAGGAGAAACGGTGGAAGGACAGAAGATGTCGAAGATGATTCTGATAACATATTGCAAAATTATTAATATCAGAGGGGCACTTGCAAAACCTTCCTTGCCAGTGGTAAAAATTTCACAGCAGATTTTTTTATTCATATAATGTTGGATTTGCATAACATGGCATTTTGAGAACCAACGACAGTTTTATGCAGTCATTACACATAGATTAATTTGAAATTATTATGTAAATAAAAAACTTACCTCTAATGTTAATAAGTATAGGCTCCAAAGGCAAAATGTACTGGAAGTGTAAAAATAAATGATATATATATTCTCATACTATTACCTGTAATTTTGAGTTTAAATAATTTTTGTCCTGCCTTGACAGTAGCTCCATCTTCAACATAGCGTTCTTCTATGACACCAGCTCCAGGGGCCGGAACAGGAACAGATGTCTGTAAGTCATTCATGTCTAAAAACCTTTCATCCTTTCATTACAAGAAAAATTCGTAAGGATACTGCAAAATTAAATTAGTAGTAACACAAATACCCCTAGTTCTTTTCAGTACACCATCAAATCCATACCTTATCTGTTTCAATTTCCAGTACAACTTCATCCTCAGCCACTGCATCACCAACAGCTGAAATGTATCAAATACAATTAATTTTATTACAACAGAAATTGAAGGTAAGCATTATACAATAAATAGTTTTTAAACTTCCACATTACCTTTCTCCCACCTGACATCTCCCTCGGAGACAGATTCTGCAAATGGGGGTGTTGTGACGATTTTTACTTCATCATCTGGAAAAAAAAATAGTTATGAAGCTTAACACATGGCCAAAAGAAATCAGATAAGGACCTGTAAATAAAAACACTATGGAATAGAGCATCTGTAGTGATAACAAATCCCATAAATGACTAGTTACAGCCTTACACAACAGATCCTTATTTCTATGACTTAAATTCATAGTCCCATGAATGTAATCTCTGCTTTAATAATTTATAACAATCTGTATGTGTTCTCCCACTTCCGATAAATTTTTTACTTAGCTCTTTGCTGAACAAGGCAACATATAATGAGAAAAATCTAAAGGCTACCATGACAGAGTAAAGAAAATCAAATACTGCTACGGATGCTGTTATATATATATATATATATGTGGGGGGAGAGAGAGAGAGAGAGAGAGAGAGAGAGAGAGAGAGAGAGAGAGAGAGAGAGAGAGAGAGAATACAGCACTCCTCACAAAATACTGATTTATGCAGGTTTCTTTTAGCATCAATTCATGACAACCATTTTCCAAGATAGTAATTCCAATAATTACTACCAGTCTCCATTAAATTCATAATCAGAAGTAAGATCTTTTGGTGAATCTAGTTATGTCTCCAGTTGCTCCCTTCTTCAGTTTTTTTATCATTATTCAATATTTAATCATTAATGATAAAAACTCATTTAATGGCTCAATGTAGTCTTCACGGGTGTGCAGCCGGATGGTGTTTTGAAAACACGACGTTTCGACAACCAGCTCGGTTGTCTTCATCAGGTTTCCGGTGTCTACAGGCTGACGAAAGCTGATGCAACTTGAAAAGTCTGCAATTGCCGAGCACGCCTTCGACGAGGAGCATAGAATCGAGTTCGACAAGACTGTAGTGTTGGCCAGGGCCTCCTCCTTCTAGGAGTCAGTCATAAGTGAGGCACTAGAAATCAGGCTTAATAACAACAACATTAACCGGGATGGAGGGCTCCATCTGAGTCAAGCCTGGAATCCTATTATTAGGGATCTCCGACGGGAGCGGAACGGATCGGCGCAGCGCGGCGTGGAGGGAGCAAATGGCGCCGGTCGGGGGCCGAAGCGGACCGCAGAATGAGTTTGCGCCCACGTCCAATCAGAGCGGGCCTACCAGTACCACGGACTGCCAGCACTCCTGGGTGGGGAGGTTTTTTTTTGTGTCATTTGCCTCAGCGGCTTTGTAAGTTGACCCCACTACCATTGGTGGCAGAGACGGCACTAGTCGAGCGCCAAAGCGGACCGCGTATGAAGCCACCGCTTCCGGCCAATCAGAGCGGGTCTTCCGCCACGCCGACAGGTATATTAAGAGGTCTGTCTGGGAGGCTAAGCCAGTCTACGCGGTGACTGCCAGCTTTCGTCAGCCTGTAGACACCGGAAACCTGATGAAGACAACCGAGCTGGTTGTCGAAACGTCGTGTTTTCAAAACACCATTCGGCTGCACACCCGTGAAGACTACATTGCTTCAGTACGCCGGGAAAGTCTCCACACACACATCATTTAATGGCTGTCAAATATTAATAAACCAAAGTACATACTTGATAGTGATGCAATTTCTTAGACTTTATATGTTTAGAGTTTAGTAAAACACGTCATACTTCATTTGTCTGTGACAGCATTAGTTCTTTTAATGTATTGCACTTTATATAAAGTACTTTGCAAATCAATCCCGAGGGAAAATGTCCCTAAGAATATCTAATTTAGCAACAGAATTTCATCATGATTCTGTATGGTAAATTGGCCATTCTTCCACAGTTGCTTGTTAACCAATTGTAAATGAAAACACCATCTATTAGCAACTGGGCTTATTCATATATATTCAGACGCATTTCGCCCTTGTGGAATGGGGCATCGACAGTGAATATGAATAAAACCAGTGGCTAATAGATGGTGTTTTCATTTATAATTGATTATCATGAGTATCACTGCAATTACTATGAACATAAGAAAAGTGATACTGCATTTTACAGCTACTCATGAAATATTTATTGCAGTTCAGTAATATACAGAAAAAAAAAGAAAGAAATTAATATGGACTACAGTTTACATGTAACTGTAGCAAAAAATTTAAGTAGCCTATGTCGAAGTAAATCACCTTAAAGTGAGTGTACACCCAAAAATAATTAAAAATTTGTAACAGCAGAGCAACACAATTAGAACAGAATAATGTCTTACCAAGAAAATTTTAAAAGCAACAATTGGCTCCACATACATACAATTCAAGTTAAATATTCGGAGCACAACTTGTATGAAAAAAATGCAAAACTTCATCAGTAATCCCATAAGCTGAGAGATTTTGTGCATCAGATGCAATTTACCAAAAGCATTTAAAAAAACCTTTTAAAGACACAAAATATTTCCTCTTTACTTAAATTGATAGCTATTAAAAGTGTTGGAAAAAAGTGAATGAACATAAATATAAATGTAATCATTAAACAGATAGAAATCAGGTGGTGATACTAGAGCAAAATCTGGAGGTCCATCTTCTGACATAGCACAGGGTATTTGGCTATGTTGTCCAAGAAGCAATTAAAGGGATGATATTATAACAGAAAGTGTTCCTAACAATTTTGGGAAAGTTATCTTAAATGAAGCATTGCAAGATATACTGTGTGTTGAGAAGATTTTATTTGGTATGTTAACTAAGTTTTTCAAATTTCACATCTGTGAGGTAGAAAATAACTAATTGATATTTTCATAACTAATATGGTTAATGAAGTTTAATAATTAACAACATTAATGGGATTACATAAGGAACAAGATTACAATATGGGTTTGACACTTAAAGTTTTTAGTGTTTAATTATAGGCTTAGTAATATTTTGTCATGAAATGCTGACTTTGGTTAAGTATCAAAGAAAGTAAGAGTTATCATAGAAATCTGATAACATAGAAAGTATTTTTAACTTCAGGGCAACATTTTGCATAGGATTGGTAATGGGATAAAGTTGAGATATTTCATATATTTGCCAAAGGAAACATAACGATAAATTTAAGATGGGCAAAATTTCAGATCCACAAAGTTTAGCACTTTAAATTAATCGAGAAAATTTGGTAATGATCAATTGAGCAATCACATGGTTTTGTATGATGTAAGTAACAAACAGTCCATAAACAGAGGTTCATAGTTGAAGTAAGAGGATTTTTCACCAAGTGCTTGGGGGCATGAAACCACGTTCATTATGTTCGGAAATATGATATTCTAGATATGTAGATGTCAGCCATGATGGTATTTTATGATGTGAACAATGGAATATTAAGAATGTTGAACTTGAAAGTGAGAATTTTCAGGTGTTTTATCAACTTAAAAACTTTTGATACTTCTTTCTCAATTGAATTATTAAATAGTTAATTGCGTGAATGTTGATACTTGATCTTGAAAAACTACTACTGCAATCTACCCAACTATTCAAAAGCTTTATACAAACTGGTACAAGATCATTTCACTTTGAGCTTAAGAACTTTAATTTAAATCTTTTGATTTCCGGTATTGTAACTATCCAGTTGTTAACACAACCAAGAATGCAGATTAGATGGGGTTGGCCTATTAAGATTACAACAAAGACTAAATCCAAATATCAAAGAACCAGCCAACCCCAAATTATTCTGACAATCTGTTGGCACCAAAAAACTAAAAATAATTGATGCATTTGACAGAATATGAATTCCGCAACATATAAGCTTCATACAACTTTCTTTAATATTTCTTGTTCTGATGCTAATGAAACTGTCTTTACAACATTATTTCGTAGTAGCTTGAGTCTAAGAATTGTAACATTAAAAACAGAAGATTGCAACCAAAGATAGCTGCTACAGTAAATGAATTTCTGGATAACACGTGGACAGGATGTGAGACATGGTTGTTTCAACAAAAATCAAACAAAGCAATAGTATCAAATATTACTGCTAAAATTCCTTAGGAAAGGCCTAGAAGTTTAAAGTGTGAAACATTCTAGAAAAAAGGTTCAGCACACCATAAGAATGCTCCACAACAATGCAGTCTTTTTTTTATAAAAAAAACCACACAGAACATTTGAAAAATTATGGTAGGTTTATGGCCTTTCACTCTTCTTCTTAGAATTTATATCACAATTACAGGGTCTGCTTCACTACTACTTCCACTTCAACCAATTTTGTATATCAGGCATTAACTATTTTAATGTCCTCCAACAAAATATCCAGACACTTCCTAGATCAGCCTCATAGTTTTTGGCTCTCAAGACTTACACGAGATGCAGTTCTCATAACTGAAGTGTTGTTGCTGCACAGTACATGGTCGTACCATTGCAGATGACCCTCCCACATTTTCTCAGGGATTGGAGCCACACAAAACACCGCCCACACATTGTCATTCCTAATGCAGTCCAACCTTGGTGTCAGATTCAGTGACAGTCAGCCAAAATTTACATGTAGCTTCATGATGGTTTACAGCCATCCACTACAAAGAAGTTAAAGACTTATTTCTTTCCCCCAATTCTAAAAATTTATTCAAACAATGACATCATGCATATCATCTCTAAGGGAAGTGCTGTAAAGCTTGTTCCACTCAATAGTCAGACACTTTCTTCATCTACCTTTCTGTTCATAGACCGGTTACTCTGAAGTACTCTTTCTCAATGCATGCCATTGCTCTTCATAATCGATTTGAGGAGAGGTAAGACCGTAATTCACAGGATACAGCTTTGTTTCTCATATATATGCCCCCCCCCCCCCCGGTGATCTCAGAAACTTCATTTCAAAAGTCTAGTATTCCGTACCCAATGGGAAATGGAACACTGATGTTCCACTGTCTGTCCATCAGTCATGGGCTTCTGAAATTTAAACGGAGTAAGCTGAAGGCTTCACATTTGCACAAGCTGTGTATTTCACTGACCTGAAACCAAATATTTTGTTTAAAATTCAGTAAAATAATATTCTGGGAGTTTTATAAAAATAAAGGAGTCAAAAAATATATGCATTTTATCCCAGTGTCAGATATAGACATTTAGAGCAAGATGATTTTTATTTTTTTCATTTCAAAACAAAGATGTGAACTGTTTTCAAAGTGTTGTTTTTAAACCAGGTTTGTTACCAAGTAGATCTGAAAAAAAAGTTTTATCTAACTACTTGAGATTTGTCTCCAATCTTGACCATATCCTTAATCAAGCAACGAATGCTAAAACACTTATTTCTATCTAAGATGGTTTTTAAGTTGTGTGCAAAAGAAGCAGAAGTTTTTTTGTGGATATTTTGCCCTATATTAATATTATTTTATTGAAAGTGCTCTTAATTCAGACTGCATTAATCCTAACAGAGTTATAAAAATTTTGTTGAAAATGAACTATTGCACCTGCGATACAAACAGAAAAATGACACTGCATTGGGAACTGTTGAACAGAGCCATCTACCTACTCTGAAAACATTAAGTATTGACTTTTGTATCAAGAGACTAGCTTCTGACTTACCCCATATGAGATATTTACCAAGATCTTCACAGTATGTAACCAAAATTGTGCAAGGCTTGACTTACCAGGTCATTTGTTATTTTGGTTTAGAACCTAACGTTCACCGTCATATATGGATATTGACAGTACTATTGTCTTATGAAACTTTATTTGTATCTCTTTCCTCTTCTCTCTTTCTAAAGTTCTTTGTATTACTGTCCAACTTGTTCTAAAAGTGAAAGAGCTTGGTTTGTATATCTCTATCATCATATGACAATCCTTAAGTAATTAAAATGTATAATTTGCTGCAGGTTCATGTTCTTTGAATTTAACAATGTTTGTTTTATTTCATTAGGTTTATGTATTATAACAAAACTTGACCTCTACCTAAAACATTACCTACACATCATCACCCTTTACCGAAACAATTTTGCCAATCATTAATAATAATCTCTTTGATTGATTAGTCTTACAAAAATTATTATTTATTTATTTTTAAAAGTTTTGTTAAAAGACTGATTCAGCAATAATTTTCTCATATTTGCCTATCACCTTTCTTATATCACCGTTAATCTTTAGGAACATTAATTTCTTACCAACACATGTTGGTTCAATGAAGCGTAGTTTGGATAATGTTTCACTAAATCTTAAAAGCTCTCTTTTTATGACCTTTTTATTTTTGTTCTATTACATTTTCCAATTTGTCTATTGATATAGAATTTTCTCTTACCAACACAATCTTTGGGTCACTTTAGCAGAGTTCTCAGTTATACTTCCATTATTTATAATACCGTAGTCATTCTTTTTTCAGTTCTTGTATTTGGATGTAGTGTATTTACATCAGTTTTGTTGAGATTTTTCAATATTTTAAAAGCAAATTCTTGTCTACCCTGTAAATCAGTTTCTAATTCATTAATATATAAACTCCAACTTTGTCTACTTGCTTCTCCCATCTTTCTTTTATATACTGCACATTTCAGTTTATAAGTATTTTTTCCTTGAATTTTGTAGCATCATTTTCCATTAATCTACTTTTGCATTCATCACCATTTGTAACTAATATGTCCTTATTTTCGCCTCTCCTCTTCTATAATTTTTATAAGATATTTTTTTTTTTGTTGTCATCAGTCTTTAGACTGGTTTGATGCAATCCTCCATCCTTTCCTATCCTGTGCTAACCTCTTCATTTCTACATACCCCTTACAACCCACATCCTCAATTATCTGCTTCATATATTCTAATCTCTGTCTACCTCTACAGTTCTTACCTTCCACTGTTCCCTCCACTAACAAATTAACCAATCCAGCATGTCTCAAAATATGACCTACCAGCCTGTCTCTTCTTCCTGTAAGCTTCTTCCACAAACTTATTTCCTCACCCATCACCGGAGCCTGTGCTCCATTGCAATTAAATTAAATTAAATTAAATTAAATTAAAAAATCATTTCCAAAACTTGTTCATTTCTTACTTTGTCTGTCCACCTAATTTTCAGCATTCTTCTGTAGCACCACATTTCAAATGCTTCAAGTTTCTTTCTTTCCAGTATTCCTAAAGTCCATGTTTCGCTACCGTAAAGTGCTGTGCTCCACACATAGAGTTTTAAAAAGTTCTTTCTAATTCCTAGATCAATATTTGAAACTAAAAGGTTTCTCTTTTTCATGAAGGCTCTTTTTGCTAGTGCTATTCTGCTTTTAACATCATTCCTGCTTCGGCCATCGGTTGTAATTTTGCTTCAGAAGTAACAGAACTCACTTACTTCTCCTATTGCATCCGATCCAATTTTTATATTTAATCTGCTAGTAATGGTATCATTTCTGCTACATTTCATCACTTTTGTCTTACTTTGATTTATATTCAGTCCAAAATCTTCCTTCAGTATTTTCTTCATGCCATTCAATAACTTCTCAATATCCTCAGCCCTCTCTGCTAACAAGACAATGTCATCAGCAAATCGTAGCATACCGATTTTTTCTCCCTGAAAACTTATGCCACATGGATATTTCTCTTTGACTTACTTCATTGCTTCTTCTACATACAAGTTGAATATTAACGGGGATAGACTACAACCTTGTCTCACACCCTTCTTAACAGATGCACGTCTCTCATGATTCTCTACTTTTATTACCGCCACTTGATTTTTATATAGTTTATAGAGTATTTCTTCTATCTCGGTACTTTAGATCTGACTTCTTTAAAATTTTGAACATCTTGTCCCACCTAACACCATCAACAGCTTTTCTAAATCAACAAATGCCATAAAAGTACCTTTGTTTTTCTTGATCCGCCCTTCAAGTATTAATCTTAAAGACAGAATTGCTTCCCTTGTACCACGATTTTTCCTAAACCCAAACTGATCTTCACCTACTATCTCTTCTACTACCCTTTCCATCCTTCTGTATATTATTCTGGTCAGTAATTTTGAAGCATGTGATGTTAGACTAATGGTGCGATAATTCTCACATTTGTCGTCTTGTGCTTTCTTTGGAAGTGTGAAGATGATATTTTTATTAAAATCAGTTGGAATTTCTCCTTTTTCATAACTTTTTGATATCAGCTTGAATAATCTTTCAATTCCTTCCTCTCCTAGTGATTTAAGAAGTTCTGCAGGGATCTCATCAATTCCAACTGCCTTATTTGCTTTCAAGTCATTCAGAGCTTTATTAAATTCTGTACTCAAAACAGGATCTCCTAAGTCATCAATGTCGACATCGCCTTCCTTTTCCAATACACTATTGTTCAAGTCGTCCCCAACATACAGTTTCTCAATGTATTCCTTCCATCGGTTAGCTCTATCTTCTGAGCTTAAAAGAGATTTCCCATCAGCAGTTTTAATGTTCATACCCCTTTTATTCATTTCCCCAAAATTCTGTTTGATCTTTCTATATGCAACATCTACTTTTCCTACAACCATTTCCTTTTCTACTTCTTCACACTTTTCTTGAAGCCATTTTTCTTTTGCTATTTTGCATTTCCTTTTATTTGAATTCTAAATTGCTTGTACTGCTCTCTTCCTGCTTCATCCTGAGCCTTTTTGTACCTTCTCCTCTGATCCATCAGCTCCAAAATTTCTTCTGTGATCCAAGGTTTTCGGGCAGCTTGTTCCCTAAAGCCTAATGTTTCTTTGCCAGCTATCATTATTTCGGTCTTTAATGCATTCCATTCGTCCTCGGTTGAGCTCCTTTCAGAGTTACTTCTTAGACCCAAGTCTACCATTTCTGCAAATTTTTCTCTTTTGCTAGATTGTTTCAGTTTATTCACTTCCAGTCTGTTCTGCTTATGCTGCTTCCTTATTCGCTTGAATTTCAGCCTGCACTTCATTACTATCAAATTATGGTCCGAGTCTATGTCTGCTCCTGGATACGCTTTACAGTCTAGAACTTGATTCCTGAATCTCTGTTTGACCATGATATAATCTAGCTGATATCTGCCTGTATCCCCAGGACGTTTTCCAGGTGTATATTCTTCTTGCATGGTTCTGAAACAGTGTGTTCGCCACAACTAGCTTATCTCTTTCACAAAATTCTAGCAACCTGCTTCCTCGCTCATTTCTTTCTCCTAGACCAAAACTTCCTACAGTATTCCCCTCTTTTCCTTCTCCCACTATTGCATTCCAATCACGCATGATTATTAGATTTTCCTCCCCTTTCACATAATGGATTAATTCTTCAATTTCAGTGTATATTTTCTCTATTTCTTCGTATTCTTCCTGTGACGTTGGCATATATACGTGTACTAAAGTGGTTGGGACGGGCTTAGTTTCTAACCTCATCAAAATAATCCCGTCACTAAACTGTTCATAATAACTCACCCATTTCCCTACTTTCTTGTTCATTACAAATCCTACACCAGTGACTCCATTGACAGCTTGTGTGCTAATTATCCTGTGTTCCCCAGACCAGAAATCCTGTGCGTCCTTCCATTTAATCTCACTAATCCCAACAACATCTAACTTAAGTTGTTCCATCTCCCTTTTTAAGTTTTCTAACCTACCTGCCCTATTCAGACTTCTAACATTCCACGCTCTGACTCGTAATATGTTTCTATCCATTCTGATGACTCCTCCCTGAGCAGTCCCCACCCGGAGATCCGATTGGGGGACTATTTTACCTCCGGAATATTTTGCCCAGGAAGAAGCAATCATGGTATATGTAATTTGAGAGGATTACATGTCCTCGGGAAACCCTTAGGGTCTTTAATGCAGTGGTTTCCTGTTGCCTTCTGCATCCCCATGCCGTTGATCATTTCTGATTCATCCGCCTTTAGGGGCTGTTTCCAACCCCAAGGGCAAGAGTGTGCCCTCAACTGCTCCCCACTCTTCCGCCCTCCTTTCGGAAGGCGTTGGCAAGCAGTGGGTGACTCCTTATACCGGGCATCTTTCAGTCGCCAGAGCCTCTTCCGTGCAAACAGGGTGCACCACATGAAGGAGAGGTTGACATTTGGTTGGAAAAGACTAGTATAGTCTCTCCCAAACCCTTACACCCCTTATAAGATATAACCAGAGCATAATTTGCAGCACTCCTCTTCACTATCTGAACTATGTTATATTCTATTTATATACTGATTTAAATAATGAAGGAAAGGGAAATTAACCCACCACATACCAAAGTTAACGGCTGCGATGAGATAAAGCACTTAGGTGACAAACAAATACACAATATTTCGGCAATTGCCTTCTTCAGTAGTAAATAAACGGGCCATTAGGCTCCATACATGCGCACACACACAGACATTGGGTGACGTTCTGTGTGTGACCAGGTACGGAGCTAATTGACTGTTTATCTACTACTGAAGAAGGCAGTTGCCGAAATATTGTGTATTTGTTTGTCCGCCTAAGTGTTTTCTCTCAACGCAGCCGTGAACTTTGGTATGTGGTGGGTTAATTTCCCTTTCCTTCATTATTTATATCACCTAGAAGCCACTTCCATTTTCCTTAGTTTCATCATTATATACCGATTAATAATACTCCTATACAGAATTACGATAACATTTTCTTTCAGTAAGCTCACATTAAATATTGATACCTCTTCTATTGTACCATTCTCAATTTTCATTTTTTTTCCACAGTGCTATTATTTTTACCCCTCACAGTATTTGTTCCTGCTCCGCTATTACTGTTAATTCAGTCCGATTCTTTGTTAATTTAGTTTTAAATATATGATCATCAGAATTAATATATTCTCTGGAAACATGAACATACTGCACCATTTGCCAGTTTTGCTACTGACAACAGTGTAATCAATAAATGATCATATATTACTAAAAATATGTTAATGGCCTTTCCACAAAGTGAAGTGTATTTTCTAAATCACTAGGCCAATGTCTTACCTTTCTCATTTAATTACAGAAATAATTAATATTAAAATGTTTTTAGGCATTGAAAATGAGAAAGGACAGGGCCCTATCACTTGGCACAGATGAACATAAAAACAAAATTTCTATAATATTCATGAACAAATAAATACAAGACATGTATAGGGGATCAGATATGTACATTCTTACACACCACGTGACTGAAGCCAGAGGTTACTGTTGTGATTTTGCCACATGCGCCAACTTTTCCTGTTATAATTTTGTCACCAATTTTTAGTGCTTTATGCCTCATTGATGTTGGGGACCATTAAAAGTTGGAGCAGACTGGCAAAAAGAAATGGGAAGGAAAATGGTCACTACCTTTTGAAGAAACCATACTGGCATACCAAACTCGCACTCATCAGCAGTGTTTCTCAACCTGTGCTCTGCCAAGATGGTTTAGGTGGTCCACAGGCAGAATAGTATAAATTTAGATACTGTATTGTAACCACAATGTATGAGGCTGTAAGTGATTACAGACTGCAAGTCTAAATTTTTAAAAGCGTTTAACATTTCAGAGACCATGCAAAAATCTAGCATTTCCAGAATGAAGATAGTACCGAATTGTACCTACAATATTCTATTCATTTCTAGTTGGCATCAAAAAGAGCACCATTCATCAAAGGATTAAGTGAGACTGTTTTCTGAGGCTCTTGAAGTAGATGTGATGGTACATGTTAAGAGTCAATAACGAAGAGTGATGAAGTAAACAAAAATAAAAGGTGCAAAGTGTAGTGTTTTTTATTTATTTATTTTGTGGTTTCGTTTAGTATCCAGCCTGTAGTAACATTATTCATTTGATTACTAAATATTAAGAGACTGGTAAATGTGATATTAACTTTAAACAACTCACTTCCAGATTCAAAACTGTATCTCTGTAGGAATTCAAAATATCCTTTTAGATTAATTATATTCTAATGATACAGCAAAATATGTCTTAGATGGTAAGAATATATATGCAGGTAAATATTATGGGCATATAAGTTAGTGGTCTTCAGCATCATGTTTGATAATTTTCCTAGGGTTGAAGAAGGTTGAGAAATGCTGACCTAGAATGATTTCAGGAAACCACGGAAAACCAAAACAATATGGCCCCTGGAATGCTGGGTCTGAGCATTACCACACATGTAATAGGCTCGGTTTGTTATCTACATGTGCATTTAACTCACCTGTAATAATTATGTAGCCTTTCTTCATTTCTTAGTTATATGTAATTCACAAATCTGTACAAATATCTTCAGTTTCTTAAAGGGTCCCTATGTTCTTAAGGTTCTTACAACAGTCATGTATTACTTCAGAGTCTTCAACCTTAAGGTTACGATTCTATCATGAGCGTATTGTGACTATTATTTTTATTTTTTGTTAATTATTATAACTATTCCAAAAAAAGCTTTTCTATTTTGTGGTACACCATATCTGCAAAATGCCACTTTTATGTTAAGTTCCATGGAAGTTTTGTTGTCTTAGGTCCCTGACAATTTTATTCCTTTTTATTGCATTCATTATTTCAAGTTCCTCAGCATATTATCATACAAGGTCATTAAATTCATGATTTCTCTAACTCCAGTTCATTCATAGCTTAACCAAGTTGTCAGTTGAATTTCTGTCTCACAGTTTACTATTTGAATAGATGAGTAACGAAAAAATTCTTCTAAAACTTTACCAATACCTGCTTGAGTTAGTTACTTAGTACAGTGGCAACTTCTAGGCCTACCACCAAGCACCAATAACTACAGTTGCTATATCCATCTCAAAAGCCATTAGGGTCTTCGCCTTTGTTATTGCAGGCATCGGTTAAAACAGGCAGACTGCTTCTCAGAGTTTCCAATGCATGTTATTATGGCCCACATACACCACAAAATAACCATGAGAATTCACATCATTATTTGTTCAACACAGGCACCAAGAAAATAAAAAATGACAGAGTTCCAAAGATTTACTTGACTCAAGAGACCTAGTAGTTGTGTCACATCCAGTATACAGTAGCTTTAATCAGAAGAATTAGAGTTATTGAGTGTATAAATATGCAAGTACACCTATTTACCACCATTATGAAGTCACAAGGCATTTTGCAACCAGGATGGATCATCCCACCAGGAAGGACATTCTGCAGTTTCTTAATAACACTTCATCTAATATTCCATTTACTTAAGGTCTATAAATTTTTAATAATGGTTATCATTTTTACATTAGTTGATTATTATTTTGGGGCACTAAGATGTGATAAACTTTCACTATTAACATCGCGATTAAGTTTACAAAGATAATAGAAAATTTATTCAATAAACAAAAACAAGATAGCGAATCACAGTATATGTAAATCGGCGGGGGGGGGGGGGGGGGGAGAAGAAAACAAATTTGTTCGGCATTGCATTATATACATCACTCTCGAACATGAATTTACACTTAACACAAAATGTGAGAAACATTGGCACAAGAATTGAAAACCAATGCTCACAGCATTGCTCCCATAAGGCCACTGTTTATGTACAATACAAGTTGACGACACTGAACACTGTCACAAATTAGTGTCAATGAGTATGTTCACATCTGCGAACACTGGAAACTACCTGCGGTGAAATAAACTTGCAAATTTAAACCCATGATAGATCCCAAAGACTATGTCATGGCTACATCAAGAGAGATCTTGCCTCTTAAAGACAGTGGGAAAAGTGTCTCCAATCCTCTTCCTCTCCTCATCCCCTCCACAGTTGGCTATGTACAAACAGGGCTAAAGTTAGGATTCTCCGGTCCCGGGAAAGTGTTCTTAGCCCCCCCCCTACCCCCCAACCAACAAATTTTTTAGTTAAAACTGTTTTTTTGTTGTTTTTTTTGTATAAATCCAGAAAATTTTACTACAAAAATGTTCAAAATTATAGCTGCACACTTTAAAACTTGTGTTTGATTTCTATTTAACTGGGCACTCCTGCAAATGTAATAATTATGTAGCCTTTCTTCATTTCTTAGTTATATGTAATTCACAAATCTGTACAAATATCTTCAGTTTCTTAAAGGGTCCCTATGTTCTTAAGGTTCTTACAACAGTCATGTATTACTTCAGAGTCTTAAACCTTAAGGTTACGATTCTATCATGAGCGTATTGTGACTATTATTTTTATTTTTTGTTAATTATTATAACTATTCCAAAAAAAGCTTTTCTATTTTGTGGTACACCATATCTGCAAAATGCCACTTTTATGTTAAGTTCCATGGAAGTTTTGTTGTCTTAGGTCCCTGACAATTTTATTCCTTTTTATTGCATTCATTATTTCAAGTTCCTCAGCATATTATCATACAAGGTCATTAAATTCATGATTTCTCTAACTCCAGTTCATTCATAGCTTAACCAAGTTGTCAGTTGAATTTCTGTCTCACAGTTTACTATTTGAATAGATGAGTAACGAAAAAATTCTTCTAAAACTTTACCAATACCTGCTTGAGTTAGTTACTTAGTACAGTGGCAACTTCTAGGCCTACCACCAAGCACCAATAACTACAGTTGCTATATCCATCTCAAAAGCCATTAGGGTCTTCGCCTTTGTTATTGCAGGCATCGGTTAAAACAGGCAGACTGCTTCTCAGAGTTTCCAATGCATGTTATTATGGCCCACATACACCACAAAATAACCATGAGAATTCACATCATTATTTGTTCAACACAGGCACCAAGAAAATAAAAAATGACAGAGTTCCAAAGATTTACTTGACTCAAGAGACCTAGTAGTTGTGTCACATCCAGTATACAGTAGCTTTAATCAGAAGAATTAGAGTTATTGAGTGTATAAATATGCAAGTACACCTATTTACCACCATTATGAAGTCACAAGGCATTTTGCAACCAGGATGGATCATCCCACCAGGAAGGACATTCTGCAGTTTCTTAATAACACTTCATCTAATATTCCATTTACTTAAGGTCTATAAATTTTTAATAATGGTTATCATTTTTCACATTAGTTGATTATTATTTTGGGGCACTAAGATGTGATAAACTTTCACTATTAACATCGCGATTAAGTTTACAAAGATAATAGAAAATTTATTCAATAAACAAAAACAAGATAGCGAATCAACAGTATATGTAAATCGGCGAGGGGGGGAGAAGAAAACAAATTTGTTCGGCATTGCATTATATACATCACTCTCAAACATGAATTTACACTTAACACAAAATGTGAGAAACATTGGCACAAGAATTGAAAACCAATGCTCACAGCATTGCTCCCATAAGGCCACTGTTTATGTACAATACAAGTTGACGACACTGAACACTGTCACAAATTAGTGTCAATGAGTATGTTCACATCTGCGAACACTGGAAACTACCTGCGGTGAAATAAACTTGCAAATTTAAACCCATGATAGATCCCAAAGACTATGTCATGGCTACATCAAGAGAGATCTTGCCTCTTAAAGACAGTGGGAAAAGTGTCTCCAATCCTCTTCCTCTCCTCATCCCCTCCACAGTTGGCTATGTACAAACAGGGCTAAAGTTAGGATTCTCCGGTCCCGGGAAAGTGTTCTTAGCCCCCCCCCTACCCCCCAACCAACAAATTTTTTAGTTAAAACTGTTTTTTTGTTGTTTTTTTGTATAAATCCAGAAAATTTTACTACAAAAATGTTCAAAATTATAGCTGCACACTTTAAAACTTGTGTTTGATTTCTATTTAGCTGGGCACTCCTGCAAATGGGTCCCTTCAGGGACCCAGTCCGGGGTACTTCGTCTTGCTTACCCCTCCATAACGCCAGCCCTGCATACAAACAAGATAACTGTAGTGAATGTGAGAGACTTTCACGAGTGCAGATCAAATGAACATGCCTTTGTCAGCAAAGAATTATTTAAACTGCCAGTGCTCTTGAAAACTGAGTAACAAAACACTCGCAACAACTCTCACAAAACGTCCACTATTAAATGTAAAGAGAGAGAGAATTGTTAATAAGACCATGAGAAGGAAAAGCCTTTCTTTAGGCCCAGTCATTGATCTTTGAATCTTACAACTAAATGTCGGGAACATCTAGAGAACAATGTGCTCTCAGTTATCCTGCAGGAGCATACAGTTGATGTTGCTGCATTGCAGGAAATGTATATGCAAGAAAATTGGATCTTCATCACAGAGGAAATATTCCAGGTTATGTCTTAGTGGCAAGCATCAACTACCCTAAGTATGGCAATACAACATACGCCCACTGTGATCTAGCAGAGGTACTGTTAGTATTTAAGGGGAACACGGATTATGTGACACTGGTGGTTCAAGTAAGCAACATGCATAAACCTCCCAGCAAATGCTGGCCATCCTCTGTGCTACCGATTGGAGACTACCAGCTACAGTACTGACTGAGGGATATGTAGCAGAAGATGAAGATGACCACAAGCTTTGTGATTGGAGAGAATAAATGATGTAAGCCAATGCACCTTTAGATTGGCAGCCTAGGACTCTGAGTCAACTCATGACTTCTGTCCTATCAATCATTTAAGACATTCATGATCACTAGAGACAGTGCATACAGTTGTGCTGCAAGACTTCCCACATTGGCAACAACGTCCAGTTTGTGCACCATAGCTTATTTGTTGTTAACAATGCAGCACCTACACCACGCTACAATTTTCACTATGCCAAGCAGTAGATGACCAAAAATACAATGAACAATCTTGTTGTCGCCATACCTGCTATACCCAAAAACTATATGAAATTCTTCAAAGCAGTTGAGACTGTAGCCAGTATCGCACATGGTTACTGAAAGATGTACATACCATGTTGGAAGCGTGAAAGTGAAACTCCATCTATGTGGTTTAAGAACACTGGTGATAGTGATTTTGCCACAAGGCTCCTAGAGGCCCTAAGTGATTCCAGGAGAAAGATATGGCAAGGAAAATTAATGGATTTTACCCACTCCAGCAGAAAAATTTGGACATTAGTCTGGAAATTAGGGGCAGCTCCACCAGCCAATGCAGTATCGTGCAGTGAATCTTAAGTTTCTGGAGACTAAAACAATGCACAACTAGTCAATACAGACATGTTCTCAAATGAAATATAATTTTGTTCTCTTAATATGTAAGAACTGGATGAAGAAGTGATATTCACAAAATGTGGAAAGGCAGCAGATAATATGTACTCTCCCAGGAGTCCCTTAGGCATAGTGATCCTGTCACAAAAGCCTGGATTTTAACATTTTTAATGCTACTCTAAAGACTGCCAAGTTACCCTAAGCATTTAAAAATGTTAAGAATGTCATCCAAAAGTTGGGTAAGGAAGGCAACAGTCCTGATCACTATTGACCGATTTCTCTTCCTAGCACCACTTATGAACTGCAGGAAAGGATGAGCCTCTCACTGATTGAAGATTAGATTAATGCTGTCATGCCACCAGAACAAGCAGGTTTCAGACGGGGCAGAGGACACTGAACTAGTGATAACACCGTCAACACTAATTGAGGTAAATTTTCAGAAGAGATTGAAGACTAGAGCAGTGTTTGTGGATTTGTCCATACAATATGATATGGTGTGGCGTGGTGGAAGGGTGTGCAATCCCTTGCCAGCATATCTATAACCTTCCAAGTGAAATGTTAATAGGTCGCTGGTTTAAAGTATATCACAATGAACAAAGTAGCCGACAAGTTGGCTCCTACAGG
Source organism: Vandiemenella viatica (assembly GCA_031002005.1). Lineage (NCBI taxonomy): Eukaryota > Metazoa > Arthropoda > Insecta > Orthoptera > Morabidae > Vandiemenella > Vandiemenella viatica. The sequence continues at coordinate 74,987,957 of JARYHS010013630.1, forward strand.
GATCTGCCCTACCTTCAGTTCTTAACACTTCATGCTGCAAGTTCATGTACACTGATGACCTTGCAATAACTGTTCAGCATAAAGGCGTGGCAAATTGCATGGAGGTACTGACAGAGCAGTCAGGTATCCTCCATGAATACTTCACTAAATAGCATCTCAAACCAAATCTTATGAAAACAGAAGCAGATTGCTTTCACTTATCAAGCCAGTAAGCAAAGCAACTGTTGTGTCCTTACTTAGGTACTGAGACAGTTTAATTTTAGAGACAAATACCTTAGCATAACAATTGACAAGTCACTTGGTTGGGACCAGATTGAGCACATTGTGGAATATTGTGCCCCCTCCCCCATTCCGCTCTCCAAGCTGCTACTGGAGGCATAACTGGATGAATAGCCTTCCTCAGCATTACCTGCAGCTGTTATAAATGTAATTGTTGTGAAAGTTAATATATTAATGTTGTTAATGATATTAAAATGTGAATAAAAATAAATAACTGTAGTAATTTAATATTTTGAATATTTACTCCGTTAACTAAATCCCATTCACCTACTATGGATCACACATCATGATTTCATTGGTTGTAGCTCACGTTGGCCATGACTCCTTTCCTATGTTTCTGCTAATCAACTAGAATTGCTTATAACAATCTTGTTTTGAATTATTTTCACTGTCCCTGCATTTTAGAACCACTTCACAAAAATTCTAGGGACTCCAAACAGTGTTATTGATCACCGGGTCAAACATTCATGGCTTCACATTTCTGCAAGACTTCCTGTCTATTCTATTCACTTGAACAGTTTTCACCAAGAGACCCTGTTGCACAAAACACAAAAGTTTGTCTTTTCCTCAGCAGAATGTGCTGCCAGAATGGTGACCTGAATGACTCTCACCATCCCTAGTTCAACAACTTGTTAATACATGCATCACTGCAGTGCATTACTCTATCATAAGAATTATCAATGCTTGACAAAACTCAGTGTCGCATCAAAGAATTATGCCACTGTTCCATACTGAACGTAGTGGATTTGAGAATATTGGCAAGCTGAATCCTATTACCATTCATATCTTGGGAGCTTTTATTTTCCTTCTAATTTCTAAATCTTCTCTCGAGCCACTGAAAAATTGTTCTTACCAAATAAAACTGAATATTGCATATATTATGTGTCTTAGAAGGAAGGGTCATGATGACTGGAACACCAACTGAGAAGAAAATTTTTATGAGTAGGTAAGAGAGCCATTAATTTATTTCCAAAGCATTTCATTCTAACATGGCTCTGTTATCTAGAGAATTAAGAAATTCAAATGGGTTGGTAATGTAAGTACCATTTTAAAGCTACCGCTGTAATTAATGTATAGCTCCATGGTAACATTCATTTTCAAGAAGGAATTTGAGGTTCCATAACTATAAATCCATTACTTAAAAACAAGGAAAAAACTGGGTTATTGGAAAATGCTATAACTCTGCACGAAGAAAAACAATATTTATTACCGATTCATATTAAAAGAAAGAAACTTTCATTCACAGAATGTGAATTGTGCAGGTCTGAATTCTGCGTCAAATACATTTTATTAAATGGAGGGAAACCATAACAGGCCACTAGGCATAGTATTAATAATGAAATTTTTATGATAAATGATGCCAATCATACATTGTGGATAAAAATATTAGATACTTGTTCTAATGAATCTCTAAATACACTGTCTGGCAAAAAAAAGAAAAAAAGAAAGAAAAAAAAAAGAAAAAAAAGTGAAACACCCAGAACAGGAAAGGGAAACGAAATGAAACATCACAGGCTGAGAGGGTATGTGATATTTTTCAGAAATTACAAAATCGATTCAAATTTTAAAGACTTGCCATTATGAGCTCACTTATTAGTATGACGTTGCACCACTTCTGGCCTGGATGTATACACTTATTTGGTTGAGAAGGGTGTAAGAGTCATCGTAATCTCTCGAGGCAAACTGGTCCACAGCTGTTCTATCTGATCCTTGATATCCTGGATACTGGCACTGGGATAGATATGATGTCCAAACTGGTACCACACATGTTCTAACAGGGACAGATCTTCTGGCTACTAGAGTACATCAACATCATAGACATTCATAGAGAGATGTTCCATGTGTGTATGCATAGTGTCCTGTTAAAAAGTAGTACTATGATACTGTTGCGTGAGAGGTAAGGCATCAGAGCACAGGATGTCTGGCGTATGGTTGTGCCATTAAAGTTCCCTCAAACCCTGCCAGCCGAGACCTGAAGTCAGGAGTAACACTGCTGTGCCTCTCCAAAACATTGGAAAAAATGTGACCTCTCCCAAGGTCATCTTCATACTCGCCCACGATGGTCATCCATGGCATCGCTCAACAATAAGATGCCATTTATCAGCAATACATGCTGTCCAATATTGGGCCACTGTCACATTCAAATGGACTGCAAATCTGGATACTACATGATTCAACCAGTCGGTCAAATGGAAACCCATAATGAGGCCCCTTTCAAATTCTGTCGGGTGTTGATAACACTGTCTCACCTGAGTACATGGCATCTCCTGTCATTCACAGTGACCAATCAACACCTGACACTGTTCACACCCCTTATATACTCTGCCAGGCCTGACAACATTGAATTAACACAAGTCTAATGCACTCTGGTGGTCATTACACCTTCACAGAAAATTGTAATTCTAACCATCTAAATATCCCTCAATGATGTATATGTGTATGAAGTCAAACTGCCATCCTACCATGTCTTCTGGATGCTTCACTGTTTTCCATCAGCAAACATACATATATATATATATATAGTTTTCAAGACGAAACTTTGCACAGATACTTTAAAACAAGGAGAAAAAGCACTTCCAACATTTGGTTTACAAGAACCCATCCCCTCTCCCCCATCAGCATCCCTTCCCCTTCAAGGAAAATGTGGACATGCAAGAATACACTTTTTGTAAATATCTCAAAAACAGTAGATAAATTAGCTAAAGTAGATGGTGATATTCTGAAAGCCCATAATATTTTCCTTCATTGATGTTGAATAGGTTCCAGTCAGACATTTTGTGATCTAGAAATTCGAACTTAAAAGTTAAAAACTGTTTTAAAGTGGCTACAAAAATATGGAACAGTCTTGATATGAATTATTTTTTAGGAGGCCAAAGGATCCTTCAGTTCATCGAAGAGGATGTGCCGATAACCTAGATGACATATTTATGATCTGGACCCAAAGCGAAAACCACCTCCTTGAATTCCTCCACTCCCTTAACAATAGCAACAATTCCATCAATTTCACCTGGACTTACTCCCGCTCACACATCACATTCCTCGATGTTGACATCATGCTCAGGCACGGTGTCCTTCATACCGCAGTCCACATCAAACCCACTAATTTACAGCAGTATCTACACTTTGATAGCTGCCATCCATTCCATACCAAACGTTCCCTCCCATACAGCCTTGCCATCCGTGGAAGTCGCATTTGCTCTGATGCTCATTCTCTCCATCAATACTCACAAAACCTATCCCAAGCCTTTATTTCCCTTTGTTACCCCAGGGATCTTGTACATAAACAGATCTCCTGCGCGATCAACCACCCTCCACATAACCACTCTCACTTGTCTCCTACAAAAACCAACCATAGCCCTGCCTTTGTCACTCAGTTCTCTCCTGGCCTCGAGTCCATCAACCATATCTTGCGACAGGGGTACGACTTCCTTCGCTCATTTCCGGAAATGCGTACTCTCCTACCCAAAATTCTACCCAATGTCCCTCGTGCATGTTTTAGCAGACCACCCAATCTTAAGAACATCTTAGTCCACAAATACCCTCCGTTAGACTCTCCAAAAGCACCATATGGATCTTATCCTTGTAATAGACCCCGCTGTAAAACCTGCAGCATGCTTCCACCCACCACTACATATTCCAATCCCACCACAGGAGAAACTTTCCCCATTATTGGACATGCCACCTGTTCAACCACTCATCTTATATACCAACTAACTTGCCGCTATTGCACCAGTTCTTACATAGGCCTCACCACACAGCAACTCTCTGTTAGAATGAATGGCCACAGACAAACAGTCCATACTCGTAACCTGTACCTTCCAGTACCAGAACATGCCAATAGCCATGATTCCAACAACCTCAATGACTGTTTTACTGTGAGAGCAGTCAGAGTTTTCTCTGACAGCACCACTGCAGCAGAACTCCGGAGATGGGAACTAGCGTACCAGAATATCCTGGATACGAGACACCCACCTGGACTTAACCACCATTAAAATCCAATTAACCCATCACTACCCTTTTTTTTCCCGCCATGTTTATATCGTACCATTACTACATTTGCTCATTTTACCATCGCCTGCCAAAATATTAAATATATTATCTCAGACATTGTATACCGATATTGATAGTCTATCTGTCTATCCGTCCCCCCCCCCCTCCACCACTACACGGTTAGTCATTAGGTAACGTTCGTTGTGCACACACATTCCGAGCCTAATGGCCCGTTTTTCTATTTGTGAACAAGGCAGATGCCGAAATATTGTGTAGTTGTTTGTCAGCATTAGTGTTCTCTCATCGCATCCGTCCACTTTGGTATGTGGAGGGTTAATTTCCCTTTCTTTTCTTATTTAAGCGGCAATAAAAGATTACTTGCCGATGATGCTATTATTTATCAATCAAAACCCAGAGTGACTGCACTTTGTTACAAGATGATAGTATGAAAATAATAGCGTGGTGTATAGACTGGCAGTTGAAGTTAAACACTAAAAAGTGTTAAGTAATGCATGTAAGTAAAAAGGTGACACCATTTACCTCTGAGCATACAATTTAATGGTACTGTCCTTAGAACGGTAGATTCCACTAAATACCTAGGGGTTGTGAAATGAGCATATCAAGAATGTGATTGTGAAAACAAATCATATGCTCCGACTTCTCGGTTGTAATTTAAAGCAATGCAATCTGGAAGTTAAATCGACTGCATACAAATCACTAGTTTTTCCTCACTTAGAACATTATTGTTCTGTATGGGGTCCCCATCAAAAGGGGTTAATGAAGGCATTATTAGAGAATTTCCAAAGAAGAGCCGCCCATTTCGTGAAAGGGATAAGAAGTTAGGTTGGGAAGACGTTGAACACAAGGCATTGCTCTCGATAGAAGCTAATTGAAAAATTCATGACTTACTTATTTCAGAATGACAGCAAACAAATACTGCTACCAGTAACAGTCATATCTAGGAATGACCACAAAAATAAGATAAGAGAAATCAGGGTCAGAACCGATTCATTTCTGTACTCATTTTTTCACGAGCGATTAGGGAATGGAATAGAAAGGGTTTACCAGACTTACAATCTGACAGAGGTAATTCTTGATAAACCGTTCCAGCCATCCTGATCTGGGTTTTCCATGGATTTCCCAGATCACTCCGGACAAATGCCAGGATGGTTCCTCAGAATTGCTCATGGGTGCCTCCTGCCATATCCCAATATATCCCTTCCAAACTATTAACCTTTCGGATAGTTGCAATGCACCCTCTGCCACACACTTTTAGTGAATCACGGAATATTAATAATAGTAATGGTAAACTCTCAGTTTTTATCCAATCCTAATGCAACTTTTCATATGTATACTTTAAAACAAAGAGAAAAATATTGGCTAAATTTGGTTTACAAAAACTGAATCCCTCAACCCATTACAACCTTAAGCAAAATTTATAAAAGAAATGACACAGTTTTTTTGCAAAGTGGATAGTGATATTCTGAAAGCCTTAAACATTTCCTGTCAAACGGCTTAGGACCAATTTCAATCAGACAACTGCTGACCAAGAAATTCGAATTTGAAATTTAAAAATGGTTTTAAATTTGGCACAATGACACACAAAACTACAGTTTTTATCCCATCTCGAAGGAAATTTGTGCCTGCATGCTCTAAAATAAGTGGAAAATAATGTTTACATTTGGTTTACAAAGCTGCATCCACTCTTCTCCCTTCACCCCTAAAGACAAATTTAAACACGTAATTTTTAATTTATTTTGCACTTATCTTGAAAATGGTGGAGAAATTGGCCAAAGTGAATGGTCATGGAGAATGTTTACTACAATCTTATTTAACAGGGTAAACCATCAGTATTTTCATATTCAGAATCTGAGAAATGCCGGGTAAACTGCTAGTTAATAATAAAACTGCAAGTGTCAATTTTTATCTTTTACCTATAATGGGGTTTTGCCGAGATGGAAGATCAACGTGTGCGAATACTTTTTTCTTCTTCAATTTGTACTATGTGACAGAACTATAAAAGTATCATTAAAATTATTACTATTACTATTAAAATTTATATAGGAACATAACTTACAAAAAAACATTCATTCAACTCCAATGCTTACTAACTGCAATTAAATTAATTTAAAGTAAAATTTAAGCCACTAACTATAGAATCAAAATGGCATCTAAACTATTCACTCGTAGCCCATTTCAAATCCTTAATGTTTTCGCAAACATAGCCTTGCTTTGAAGAAAGTAAGGAGTCCCTAACATATTAAAAAAAATTGACTCAGTCATTATTCCAGTCTTTGCAATCTCTTCTTGCTAATGTTCGCTTACTCTTTCCTTTATGGCATGTCCCATTTTGCCCATACATATTTTTCCACAGCCACAGATAAACCCAGTAAATACCTGGCATCTGTGAAAGTTCTCTACTGCGTTTAGTGCTGGACTGAAAGCAGTTTTTATAGCAGGTGTATAGCACTTCTAACACTGTGAATACCATAAAAGAATAGTGTATATTTCATATGCACATAGCTATCCAATTTGTCAGTATTTTTTATTTATTTTTTATTTTTGGTTTTACACCTTGTCGACATTTGCAGTCATTAGAGGCAGAAAAGGACTGGCAGCAAGGAACAGGCAGGACTTCAGCCATGTCCTTTTGAAGCAACCATCCCAGTGTTCACCTGGAGTTATTTCAGGAAACCATAAAAAACCGAAATCTGGATGGCCAGATGGGGATTTGAATCCGCATCCTCCCGAATGTGAAGCCTGCGTGCGATTGCTCACCCAGCACACTCAGTTTGCTAAGGGAGCATCCATTAATTACATGAGGTGAAATAGGGGGAAGGCTGGCGAAATCTCGCCAATTGGGGGGGGGGGAGGAGGATGAAGGAAATCTCACGTGAGGTTTTTGAAATTCTTGAAGGACAGCTAAAAAAAATGGTCCACAAATGACACAGATGTCTGCTTCAGGGGGGTATAAGGACTTGATATGATGCAGATACTGACTTTGGGGGGGGGGGTAATTATCGCCCTCGGAAGCAGGGGAACAAAAAAATCTCAAAAACTACAAGGTCGATGAGCAGGTGGGAGGGGGGGGGGAGTCCCATCAAAATCTCATGTTATCTTAGGTGGGGAGGTCTGACCAGATCTCACCAAATCTCACCAGAGGGAAGGGGGTGGGGTCCAGAATTCCAGAAAAACACCTCACATAATTAATGGATGCCCCCTAATATCATTCACATGTCCAGTGGCGTAACTAGGTCAACAAGGGCCCCGGTGCAAAAAATTTATTTTGGGCCCTCAGGCCAGATGGGCGACATTTTTTGTTGCTTTGTGTTGCTTGTAAGGGCCCCCTGAGCTGAGGATGGGGCCTTTGAGTTGTGCTTAGGGCCCCCTGAGCAGTTTTTGGGGCCCCCCCTGAACAGTGGGAGAGCCCTTAGTGGGGGGCTTCCTGTGTCTCACGGGCCCCCCTTAGACGACTGTAGAGCTAAAAAAAAAAGCGCTTGGGGCCCCCCTGAGAGTAGGGGCCCCAGTGCACTGCACCGCCTAGCCCCATAGTAGCTACGCCCCTGCACATGTCATGAGCATCTACCATCTATCTTCATTCTTAATAATCAGCAATGCACTAGAGCAGCCATTAAATTATTTAAATTAATGACATATCTAGATAGATAATTTTATTGACTAATAAATTCTGAAGATAACATTTTCAGATAACATTTTTGTTATTGTTCACACAATAATTTCTAGCACTGAATTTCCCAATGTTTACAAGCCCTTGCTTTAACAAGAGCTTGCTGCAATTATAAAAAAAATAAGCCATTTCCTGAAGAACCCTCAAAAAATGCTACTACTTGACCCTGCAATTACCAATTTCAGGCGAGGGAAAAATGAAGACAGAAAAAAAAACACACTGTAGTTACCTAAAATTTTCATACAGTAAATTCAAACGGACTCTTACAATAGGAATACACAGTGAATTAAAACTGTACAAAATAATACAAGACCAAAGGGATAAAAATGTTTATAATAATAAACTATATGAAGCATCAACTAAATATTATTCTTCAACAAGAACTATGTTATTCACCAATAAATAACTTTTTTAAATAAGAAAACTAATTATACTTCAAGTATTTTCTTTAAAAAAAAAGAAAATTTAAAAACAGCATAACAAATATGAAGTTCTGACTTACACAAAGCTGATGATGAACGGAAATGCCTCACGAACACATTCCATTGCTTCGTCTCGTCAGCATTCTTAAATCTAGAGAAAATAAAAAAATATGACTCAAATGGGAAATCCACTAAACACAGCATAAGACAATTTCACCTGGTGATGGCAACACTACGAAACAAAAAGTCATAAGGACCTTACTGATACATTTCCATATAAAAAAATGTTGTCTCCATATTTCCCTTAACCCTTTCCTCCCTGATGGTACTTATATGTTTATCACCATATAATATGACAATACCAGTGTCCACTGCATTGTTAAGTCTGCTGATCTATTGTTGTACGATTAGGTCAGACAACGACAACATTTATTTTTAAATTCTGCACGAAATTGCCGAGAAATTAATTTTCTAAGTTTGCTGCTTGACAGCATATTGGCCAGAGTAACAAGTGCTACATTACAATGCATTTTTAGATGATAATTTACTTGGTAAGTGTCGATTTCTTTTATTACCTTTTTAGTTTGAACATTTAACCATATGTATTTTACCTTTAAAATATGTTTGTCTAGTTTCTTTACTAAATAATCGAGAAAAACCAACGAGGACTTATAAGTACCGTCAGGGACTTCTGGGTAGTTTTATACAAATTATTGGTCAATAGATTTAGCAAGTATACAATTGGTGTTATCATTGTTTTAAATATTTTCAAATGAATATTTTTAAGAAATAAGCTCTGATTGAAGCTCTTCTCTTAGAAGTTTATAATTTATCAAGGCAAAAATGAAGAAATGACTGCAAAGTTCTTGGATTACTAATTAGGTCTAAGAACGGTCTTAGAATTGGCTGAACAAAAATGGAGCAATGAGGGTAATAATTATTTTTCGTCTGTTTCATTATTATAAAAACTGAAAGAACTTTTGGTTGTGTGACAATCAGGCCCAACCACAAAGCCTTTCTGACCACTTATTTGCCGACGGCAAACGAAAAAGAGTAGGTTGAGACCACAGATTTTCAAACCTAAACATTGGCTACTGGAAATGGTAGGATAAAAAGGTTGTACATTAAGTATCAAATTTTCATGGCAAGGAAACTACTGTTACACACAGTGGTATAACAATTAACTTCAATGGTTGGGGTTAATGGCAATTTCAACAGATGGGCCCTCTCTCTGGCTTAATTGGCGACCTGGATGGATCTTGGGCTAGAGGGCCTCTCTGGTTGGTCATCGGGGCTCCCTATGGCAGTGGGGCTCATGTCAGTTTGCCCACACTGGCACCCTGTTGTTACACTATTGGTTATATGCAAACAAAAAGATGGAATGAAGTCGACAATTTCATGCTCAGGAGTCGTCAAGGACTACAATACATTCATGTGTGGGGTTGATACTGCTGATCAGCTGATGGTGGACAGAAAATTACCGAAATCATGGCACAGATTGTTTTTGGGAATTCTTGATGTTGTATTTGTCAATGCCTATAACATAAATGGTCTTATATTTGATACAAGTCTGTAAAAAATTTCAGAAGATCCATTGCACAGGATATGATGACTATGAAGGATATCGGTAAGAATAAAAGGTCATCTACTAATATTTCACCAAGCCTTCATCCATTCAAACAACATAAGTCATACTATTCCCCAATGAGACAGATAATATTGGGAAACAGACATATACACTGTTCCTAATTAGTAAAAATCAGATGAAGATGTGAAGTATGTAGTATGAAGAAGATACAGTCAAAACATCATTCCATATGTTCCACTGCTATGTCTTTTTGTGTCTGAATGAGCAAAAATAACTGGTTTGTTGCATATCTTGAGTCGAACATTTCATACCAATATGAACATAATTGATTTCAGTTGCTATTTCTGTACATCCTGTGATACACAAAGTCCCTGACAGTACTTATAAGTACCGGCTTAGTAATTAGCACTTAGAGTTAAAAAAAAATTAAAAAATATGTCTGTTTAATTTCAAGTACCTTCATACAAATATATAATTTCCCTTTATTTCCAATAGCCAGTAGGAAACATTAAGTAAAATTTCCACTACATGCAAAATAAGACTTAACATCTAGTTGAAAAATACTAGACATATATCATGCTGCTGCAATTCTAGTTCTTATTTTAATATAATTGTTCCAGGACCAAACAAACATATGCTATGAAGAATATCATAATATTACAACAAAGAAATTTAGTAAACATTAATTCCGTGCAACAGAAATATCATTACGTTATTTTACTGTTAAAGTTATCGAGCTCAAATTATGAGAGATTGAAATCCCAAAAAACCAGTATTCACATATTTTAATTATGGCTTTACGACTTGTCAAGGTAATTATAAATGGGATGGAACCATGGACAAAGAGCAGGAAGTGATGATGTGCTTTTCGGAAAATGTGGATAATCAAATTCTGGACAACTGGATTGGGAATCAAATCCACAATCCCACTAATGCCAAATGGATATACATCCATATCAAAATACGATTTGATTTGAATTTTCAGAAGATAAAATCTCTGACACTCACAAAACTGGACTATTACATCTAGTTGAAAATCCATGGACATGATAATTCAACCAAGTGTGAAATATTATGAATTGGTTAAAATATTCACATCAAACACACAGGGAAAAAGTGAAAATAATTTCAATAAAAAAAGTTACACTTACTGTTTTGATACCTGAGTAGAGCTAAAGCGGCGGGCCAAGTTGCGAAATACTCTACCTACAAAAACAGAAAACAAAATATAAAAAAAAAAAATTATGGGAACTTTAGGGTCATATTTTTTGTCAGTTTAGTATTCAAGGCAGAATAACTGACATTTTATAACATCTGCACTATCCTTCTGTGATTTGTGAAAGACATTTTTCCTCTATCGTCCCTTATTCATGTTTGCTAATCAATACTTTCCAACAATCTTATTGTCAAATTAAATTCACAAAGTCTGATTAAATCAAGAAGCGACTAATCTGACTTGTCGGCCTCGTATGCTTACAGTTGACAGCAACTATTTTACTAATATAATCACTGGTTTCAAACGCCAAACATATTTTTGATTGCAATGAAGTCATTATAGGTGTACCATGAGATTATGTTTTCAAAACACAAGACTGTGATACATCTGTAAAAACTTTATTGCAATCATATGCAAGTAAAGTCTCAATTCTTACATATTCTTCATTTACAAGGCTGCCAGTGTATAAACAATATAATATTAAGCAGCTTATTGTATAGATTTTTATTTGTTGACAATTGTAAAAAAATTATTAAGTCAAAGGCTTTATTATTAAAGGTGCTGAAAATATCACTACAGTAATCTGAAAACGAAGGATTTTTAGTCTAAAGTATTAAAAAGTCTACATTCTACAAAATTTGGGAATTTTGACTTGTTGCATTACAAATGTGTGTCTATAATATTTTGCTGAAAGACTTGGTAATTTTTTGATCAAGACAAGAGACGACGTGTCATCAGAATATAAAGGTATGTGCGGAGTCAGTGGCCTTGATAGGCTGCAGCTCACTGCTCACTAGTTGCAGGCAGATAGGGTACAGCACATTGTTCACAAGGATTAGCTGCTACAACCTATTTGCTTCACTTAACCCCAATTCAGCAATAGCTATTTAAATTCAGTAAAGCAGCACAACAATCTAATAGATGGCTTGAAACAGTTCTGTTCCAGTTCACATTTTTCATCTGTAAAGGGGAATTTTATCTTCATACCCTTGGATTTTTGGCTAAACCTACCTTACTGTATGGCTGCCCGAAAATCTTGGATCACAGAAGAAATTTTGGAACTGATGGATCAGAGGAGAAGGTACAAAAATGCTCAGGATGAAGCAGGAAGAAAGCAATAGAAGCAGTTTAGAAATCAAATAAATGAGAAATGCAGAAAAGCAAAAGAAAAATGGCTACAAGGAAAGTATGAAGAAGTAGAAAAGGAAATGGTTGTAGGTAAAGTAGATGATCACTACAGGAAGATCAAACAGAATTTAGGAGAAATGACGAAAAGAGGTGTGAACATTAAAGCTGCCGATGGGAAACCTCTTTTAAGCTCAGATGATAGAGCTAACCGATGGAAGGAATACATTGAGAAACTGTATGATGGGGACGACTTGAACAATAGCGTAATGGAAAAGGATGGCGATGTCAACATTGATGACTTAGGAGATCCTGTTTTGAGGACTTTAATAAAGCTCTGAATGACTTGAAAGCAAATAAGGCAGTTGGAATTGATGAGATCCCTGCAGAAATTCTGAAATCCCTAGGAGAAAAAGGAATCGAAAGATTGTTCAAGCTGACATCAAAAAGTTATGAAACGGGAGAAATTCCAACTGATTTCAATAAAAATATCATCTTCACACTTCCGTAAAAGCACAAGCCGACAAATGTGAGAATTATCAGCATCAGTTAAAAAGGGTGTGAGACCAGGTTGTAGTCTATCCCTGTTAATATTCAACTTGTATGTAGAGGAAGCAATAAAGAAAGTAAAAGAAAAATTTCCATGTGGCATAAGTGTTCAGATGGACTTTAGGAATGCCAGAAAGAAAGAAAATTGAAGAATTTGAAATGTGGTGATACAGAAGAATACTGAAAATTAAGTGGACAGACAAAGTAAGAAATGAACAAGTTTTGGGAATGATGGGTGAGGATAGAAGTTTGTGGAAGAAGCTTACAGAAAGAAGAGACAGGCTGGTGGGTCATATTTTGAGACATGCTGGATTAGTTAATTTGCTGGTGGAGGGAACAGTCGAAGGTAAGAACTGTAGAGGAAGTCAGAGATTAGAATATATGAAGCAGATAATTGAGGATGTGGGTTGTAGGGGATATGTAGAGATGAAGAGTTTAGCACAAGACAGGAAGGGATGGAGGATTGCACCAAACCAGTCGAAAGACTGATGACAGCAAAAAAAACTGTATGGCAGCAAGGCCTGGACACTTTGCAAACGTGATGACCAGAGGTTAATGACTGCTGAGACATGATTCATCAAAACAGCTAGCTACACATTATGAGACGAAAGAGATCTGGTGAAATACTTAAAAGAACTAGAAGTTAAACTAGTTCTCCAAAACATTCAAACCTACAGAAAATTTTGGACAGACCATCTACTAAGGATGAAGATGGACCGGATCCTATGAAAAATCCTCAAATACCATACCAGAGGCAGGAGAGATGTAGGAAGACCACCAAGAAGATGGATTGAGACTGCAACAGGCCACCAGGCCCAGTACTGGATAGAAAGAAGGAGACCATGGATCTGAAATAAATTCAAACTACACATGTTTAAAAACCGTTTCCTTCAAGAAAACTTCCTCCCATATCTAAATCAAATACTCTGATCACAAGAAATCATTTTATGCCACTTAAGTGAAGAAGTAGACACAAACAAGGTGTCATAATTGTTTGTTGAAGGAATAAAATGTAAATATTGGGATTGTCAATTAACAGCAATTTTTGTCCCTTATGGTTTTATGCTTCGTCAATATCGAGGTCATTAGTGGTAGGAAAGGAATGATGGCAAGCAACAGGAAGGAATTTGGCTGTGGCCATTTGAAGGAATCATCCTGGCATTCACTTCGAATGATTTGGGGAAATCGTTGAAAACCATACTCTGGATGGCCAAACAGTGATTAAAACTAGATGTGTGTCATTCGCAAATGAACCAGTTCTATTGAAAGAGTGAGTGAACTGTTGCTCACTAAAGCATCTAAAGCGAACTGTAGTTCTTCTTAGAGACTGTAATGATGGAGGTGTGTCAGCCGAGTGTCGAAGGGCATGCTGTCTTGTTTGAACTAACTCCAATCAAGTGTGCGCTAACAATAAGTCAGTTTCGGCTTTGCCACTGTTCGTCACTCATCGCCTGACTGCCACCCCTTCCACCCATGTCCGTTCTCTGATCCACATTGTTCATTGTTTATCTGCTCTGCTCTACAAGCTCTAGAGATCCTGAAAAATCGAGAAAAACTAGTTTGTTCATTTTTCGTTCTCCATTCCAGTACTTGGCATTCATGGTACAGTGCCAGTGGTGAGCCAGTTCGTTCGAGTCTGACTGACGTACCGTTCTGCTTCTCTCTAGGTTGCCAAGTGGTAAAATAAGTAACATTCATTTGATTTTAAGCAGAAAGTTTTGTAAAAGCGATTGTACTTTGAGTTTGTAAATAAATTAATGTAAAACTAACCATGCTTTATTATTATACCTCTCAAATATTCCCAGCAACGCGAACAGTATTTCACTGACGCTTTGAAATGGCCTTTTCTTCTCAAAAATAAACTTGTAGCATTTAAGGGAAAAAAAAGTTTGAGAATTAATACATAAATAAATGAAAATAGCCACCTGTGAGATTAACGTAAGAAATCAGTCGAAATGTAAATAAAACAGACAGATGCTACACTCAATACGGAAATAACCACTTTTTTTATTTAAAGTGAACTAGTGAACCACTCAAAAGAACTAGTTCTTTTCACCGAGTGATCAAATGAACAATCTTTTTAGCGAGTCACTTTGCCCACCTCCAATTCAAACCTCCCAAATGCGAGGCCAGAGCATTACTACCATGCTCTATGACAGTTAGTTAAACTGGGCAGGGCACCTGGGGAGATTGTAAATGAAGGGTTCACAGTATTGCATCTGTTTGAGAGAATAATGAGAGGAATGTAACAATGAAGAAAGACAGATGGGTTACAAAACTTTGGTCAGGCACCTACTAAATTAGTATAGAAAGAGTATCAATTACTGGAGTTGGAAGGGTGCAGGGGGCAGCTAGACTTGTCTGTAGAAATTACTAAAAAAAATACACTCATTAACAGAAATTATAAAAGATTTGGGCTGGTAGTCACTGCAGGATAAAAGGTTGTTATGAAATGCCCAATTTAAGGATTTTCATAAGATACAAACACATATTTATGCCAGTGAAAGCATTTGGTTTTGCAGCTGTGGCAAGAACAGATGCCCCTAGAAATAGGCGGAATGTTTGGGGGCAATAAACAATGTTGGGGGGGGGGGGTTGATAATGCTCCCAGCTCCCCACTTCTGAAGCAGGGAGATTTTTGTTTTGAAGGAGGGATTCTAACAGGGAGTGTGCAGTGGGGAGAGAAAGTCGGCTGTTTAGAGCAGGCATGGTCCTCAACATGTAAACTGAAGAGATGCCACTGGTCTGGAAGGTAGAATGTTATTGGCAACAGAAATGAGATTATGGAAGCCTGCAGACAGCAACAGTAAACTGTTATTCTGAAAGGTTGCGTGTATTTGAGGAAGGGTTAGTTACCATCTGTATTGGAAGATTTAAGGTCCAAGCAGTTCAGAAAGGCAAAAAGTGTTTTTCCTATATAAACCTGCATAATTATGAACTCTGCCACTTTCAATAAAACTAAATGAGATGAATGTCACCTTTCATTCAGTAGGACGCGAATCATTAATTAAGAAACAAATGAGATGATCATTGACAATAGATTTCGTGATATGACACAGCAGCTATAATGTGAACATCAATGCACAGAAAGTAAAAATCAGTCACTGTCTATAGCTACACTACAATCAAAGTTGTTTGAGATGGCGACCATGACAGAACCTATAACGTAAGTGAAATTGGTAGCTTAGAGAAGATATAAGATCCACCTCTGATTCAGTGAGGATGACAGAAGAACAGGGGGCCCTGGTTATTACGTCGACAGTCAAAACTCATTTTCAGGGAAGCAACGTAAGGAGGCAGTCTCTAGAAGTGGAAAATGTGTCAGGTTCTCAGCCGACAAATCTTAACAGGAGACTTTTGTTACAAAACACCACATGCAGGTATTTTCGACTGGAAGCAACTAAATTTTGTGAGGGTTGAATCAGTGGTTTTTTCCCCTTTTTTTTTTAAAGACAATGTAAATGGGATTCATTAACTAAAAAGTCATTAATTCTTGGATTTTTTTTCTATTTCAAATCCATTATAAATGGGATTTATCTTAACATTAAGATACACACTTGGAAGGTAAAACTTGCTTTATGATTTTTTTTTTTGGTCCTGGCCGAGTTGTTATTTCATGGTTTTTGTGTTTTTTGCCTAATTGTCGCCTGTTGGCTTTTATGCATCTTTCCGTGTTGACTGTATGCTGTGCTGTCTGGCCGTGACCATTTAAATTGGTGTTTCTTTCATTGTTCTGGCTGTCTTGTGGCTGTTATTTCGCTCTAAGGATTCAAAATTTTGAAAGAGCCAAAATGATTTCAAGTGTTGCCAATTTAAGCCAAATGCTCAGAACTTAAGAACCAAATGATTTAAAATCATAATAAAATTGCATTATTTAGTAATTTAAGTGTTTTGTAGTTTTTCTTATGAAAGCATAATTCTAGTATAAATTTGCTTGCTAAACTCAATCATCAGACTTTCCTTGAGCTTGACAGTAAGGCAAAAAGTCATTTCCATGTTTATAAAATGAGAACATGTATGACATAAAAACCTGCTAAGTGCAAATAAATCAGTATTATAAATCTTGGAAAATTTTCAAAAAATTAGTTTCACAACATATTTATTATCGAATTCAATAATTCTTTATCAAAGAATTCATAAGATTTTCTGTTAAAAAATTGTTGGATAAATTACTCAAATTTGTTAAATTTTCTCATGTTATTCTACTTAAACTCTAAACTACAGAAAGATCACTATAGTTTTCCCACGATCTATAAGGAAGTACTTATCACTCTAAATATGGGGAAAAAAAATCAGATTAGTATTTCTGGAAATAAAAATTGTGGAGGCACTAGAATTTCTTTATTGTTTTTTGCCACAAGTTTAACAAAAATTCTGATACAAAATGACAAATCCAAACTTTTAAAAATGAGCAGATTGTCAGTTTTTATTTAATACCCACGAATATTAAATAAAAATCTTCCTTTGACACTCCCCCCCCCCTTTCTCCACATCCTATAATTATTTTCACCTCTACAATTTTGCAAAAATTTTACGTTATAATTAATCTTAACTTCGGTAGAAACTAAACAGCATTACTACGAATTTCCAAGTTAAAAGTTTCAGAACTTATGAGGATGTTACATGAATAGACAAAGGAGTGAATACAGCAGGGTTCACTCTTTAGAAACTCATAAAAAAAAAACTATGTTGGACACCTCAAATAAATTTCCAATGACCTAATAGCCGATATAAACAAATACCTAAAAAATAAAAAATAGCAAACTAAACTAAACCACTAAACATTGGTTGAACCAGAAGAACCAGAGGCATTTTCATAACGAAGTTAAAATGTGTCAGAAACGAGGTGTTTGTAAAGATCCAAACACCCCCACATACAATGAGCAGCAAAAATATTACCATGAGACTTTTTTGGGCTTTATGCCTCACAACATCAAGGTCATTAGAAGCAGAAAAGAACTAGAACAAGAAACAGGTAGGAATTTGGCCATGGCCTTTTGAAGAAACCATGCTGACATTCACCTGGAGTGATTTTGGGAAACCATGGAAAACCCAAATCTGTATGGCAGGACAAGGGTTAAAATCCGCATCTTGAATGTGATGCCAGAGCATTACCACTCATCCACAACACCCATGAGACAGTGCTATTTCTTTTTTTTTTTTTTTTTTTTTTTTTGTTATAAAGCTTTTTTATTGCAAATCATTAAATAAGGAACCTAATTCAAGAACAAGGAGGAGTCATTTAGCTTCTTTTTTTGACACCTGTGTTAAAATATGTAATGGCAGTTTATGACCACAATTCAATCTTCACAGATCAAAAATATAAATCATAGTCGTACCATAAGCATTAAAGTATCAGCTCTGATCAACTGGTTACATCCCATTTGCCAGTATAAAAATATGATGTCGCCTACAATACGATCTCAGCATAATGGTTTGTAAGAGCCTCAATGAAATATTATATCTGGTATAATCTGAAATTACTTACTTTGGTGGTAAGGTCTTGTTCGCAAGTTTACCTGTAAAAAAAGAAGAAAAAAAATCACAGGACAGTATTACTACAACTTAGTGCAAATTTTTATAAGCCTTAAACCAGTGAATTGTTTACTTAAATGAATGACTAAACATAGCACACTAGGTCCCCTACATTCTGACATGCCAAAAGTAATTGGATAGCTGGACACAAATACTAGATCTGTTCCAAACATAACAGACATTTATTTTTCAATTTTTATTATTTAACTTATGGATTTCTAGGTTCCTTGTTCCCTTCAAAGTACTCCCCTTCGCTATTCACACATTTGTACCAGCTATGTTTCCTCTTCATCCACCTCACAAAGCAACCCCACTAAGCTTCTTTTGAAACATCCTGCAAAGCTTATGATGAATTTGTTTAAATCTCATCAATGGTTTAAAAGAACTTTCTTTCAGCATTTGATTTAATGTTTGCAACAAAAACAGTCAGTCATATGGGGATTAGGAAGGATTGTGGAAGCGGTGACAGTTATTTAATTTTTTGCAAGTAACTAGCAAACTGACAATGGTAAATGTGACAGTGGTGAATGAGGAGGTGCTGAACATCTTAACAGTACTCATGGCTGCCTTTTATAAATCCAGGTATAATTTGAAGGTGTGTAATGCCACTGAAATAAAAACCAATGAAGAGAGCATAACCTTGACGCTAGTTGAAATTGTCATGCAGTTTTTAGGGTGTATGAACGCTTTGCCAGCCCCCTGTCACAATTTAACTTTGTCTCAACATCATGCCCGTAAATCTAAATCTAGTCTTTTGTTGTGATCCTTTTGTATGAATGATTCGTCATTGTTGACTTGTTCAAGGAGTTGCACACATGCACTCAAAGTTCGTTCGGTTCTTCAGACATCAAAAGAGGGATAAAATTTTCATGCGACTCGACAGGCTCGAAATGTTATGGCCAGGGCAGGCGTTGGGGGGGGGGGAGGGGGGGTAAGGGGGTCAAATGTACCCGGGCCCGTCGGGCTGATGGCCCCCCCCTTTCCGCTCGAAAGTAGTAGAGCTTAAAAAAAAAAGGTCAAAAAGGTCGCCCATTTGTTCTGAGGGAAGGCCCTAACTGATGAATTGGCCAAGTGCCCTAACTGGTTACGTGACTGCAAAGAACAATTACCCCGGGCCCCAAAATCCTAGCGCCGGCCCTGGTTATGGCACAATACTACTGAAAACTAACCTCTTCAGCAAGTTTTCGAGTAGATGATTCGCAAACAACAGATTCTTGTTTTTCTGAATGCAAGTTTAATCAGTTGAGGTCGAAGGTTATCACCAATTGGTTCACAACTAATTCTGAATCTATAAAATCATTCGCAGCATTGGGTAGGATCTACAGCAACAAATTTATACTTCCTACACAAGTTGAAATGTTGCAAGAAAGTTTCAGGTAATAACTCATGCTGATCCTATAAATTACACATTGTAAAAACCGCAGCCAACACCGAAAACACCTTCCACTGAAAGCATGCGTATGACTGTGTTGCTGCAGAAAGGGACCGGCGCATTTGAACTACCCCAAACGCTGAATGATTTCTACGTCCATCGGTACTTTTTTTTATTGAAATGTAGTTTTTCTGTATACTTATAGCAGAATACGGTTCTACCGGATTGCCTATCAAAATATGGCCGCAAGTATTATTAACTAAAATTTCATTAACTTTTCCAAAAGATCGTTCACTTTTTAAAAAAATAAATTATAATTCATTTCAAAGACAAACTTGTAAGAACGTAAAAAGTTTTGATTGTCTCAATTAGGGATTGCCAGCTGTTTAATATACAGTATATAAGAGGGAGGGAGAGTTAGCGTGTACGGAGCGAAAACAATAATCAATAATATGCCAACAAGACGACCAACCAACCAAAAGTCAAGAGATGCCAAACCAAAAGGAGATCGAGGGAGGAAATGTCTCAGAACAAGAACATCCAACCGACCAGCTTTAGAAGATTGATTGTAGGAGGGTTGCTACTTAAGGCGGCTACACACGAGGCAATTTCGGTCCCAATCGACAGGGACAATCCGGCAGAGGCCCTGCAGATTGCCGCGTGAGTAGGCTAATTGGGTATGTTGCTCCCGATATCGGGAGATCGGCAGAGCCCGACCAAACAATTTACAGATTGTCCCTGCAGACAGGGAGCAAATTGAGACGTGCGTAGCGCGATTGCAACGATTGAGACAATTTCGGCTCAGTCGGCTTTGAACAGCGAACGAGTGCGTTTCGTGCCATTGGTTGTGTATGTTGTCAGAAATGTCTAAAGAGAAAGAGGTGTGGACTAATATTTTTTAAGTTTATAAAGATATGCCCCAGTAATAGAACAAATTCAACAAAAATTACATGAACCACAACATGCGGGAAGAAGGATTTAGAGTTTTGCTAGAAATATACAAAGAATTGGACTAGGAACCAACAGTTGCAGTTCTGAAAAAGAAAATATGCCAACGACTGACTCGCGTGAGTTAAAATAGGTAAGTAAAGGCTCAAATACCTAAATAATTATTTTATGAAATGTAAATACATCATTATATTTATAGCAGATAATAATTCTTTGAAGAACATAAGGGCACAGGTGGGCACAAAACAGTTAATCCGTTAATCGTTAATTAACGAAGTTAAAAAAATTGCGAATATTTAACTTTTAAGTTAACCTAAAAAATCATTAACGGTCTTCTTAACTTCCGTTAAATTGGACTTCCGTTAACTTTAGTCCGTTACATAGGTTGTTGACGTCTTTTCGTTTGTTTGAACTGTGCGCCACGCCACCACTCGTAAGTCGTATGTTCGGTGTAGTAGTGTGCGCCGCCTGCTAAAATCTTGGCGGCGGCAGGCCGAGCATTTTCAGCCGGCGGCGGCGTGACTATTTTATATTGTGAATTCTGCAAACGTAAATAAACTAAAAAGCGTCATAACCTATCTTATTGACAAATCAACATTATTATCTGTAATGAGGTGTATTTATTATTACAAAATGTATGTCGTTATTATACGTTTAGTAAAAACATCGCGTTCAGTTGGTGTTGAAGCAACAGTGACGGATCGGCAGTGTGTGTCGGAAGAGGTTAATCGGACAAACTGTTCGGCCGTCAAGTCGGGCATTACTCGGTCGAAATTCTGTGCCAGTGGATGACCGGCCGCCTGATCGATAGTTAGTATCGCACTGGAGTCTGCAGTGTTGCAGATCAGCAAAAAACTCAACTTTCAGTAACCAGTGCGAAAAAATTCAAAGAAATAATACATAAGTTACGAAAAAGGTGATGTGCAATTTTAATTCGAAATAAAAAAAAAAGTAGAAGCTAGTTTGGCAGTTTCGGCCGTGTAATGTAAAAGGATGTCGCTGACTAACTTCCGTTCTATTTGTTCACGTAAAAACATGCAGGCCATGATTTAGTGAAACCAGGCCGGGTCGTCTAAAGGGGCCTTTAGGTCACAGGTAGGCCGTGGCACAAAGGTAACTGTAACAGGCATTGGTCGTAGATTTTAGGTTGGCCGCAAATTTCACTGGTCGCAGTTTTCACATATTCAGGTGCCCCAGTCCAACTTGTTTTCTATAATATTGTTGCTTTTCATTCTGCATTCATGTTTTTTTTTATTTTTATTTTTTATAAAGTCACGAGTACCTTAATTGTCTCTCGTAAGACAATTTACAAGTGTTATGTTGTCACAGTCTCAACAAAGATAAAAACAGACAGGAATACCACTTCGTTGTTGTGGCGATAGTGTAACCACATTTTGTTAATTTTTATAAATAAATCCACACTTGCATCATGGTACATAACACCTTGAGATAGAGAGCAGTTATACCTACCGTACTATAATACTAATACATCAGTACAACTTTTGACTAGTTAACTTTTAACGGATAACTTTAACTTGCGTTAAATTTATAAACATTTAACGCTTTAACGATTATCGAAGTTAACTTTTTAAGTAGCGGAATAATGATTAACGAAGTTAACGTTTGGATTAACTGTGCCCACCTGTGCATAAGGGTAATAGATAAAAGAACAGAAATAAATAACTTTTACAATAAATGTATTTATTGAATGTTGTTCAATTTAAATTATTTTAAAGGAAAAGTAACAGATTGGTTTTTACAAATTGATTTCATAGTTAATTTTATTTATAGAACAAAGTTTCCAAAACAGATTGTATAGAACTAAATTCTGCCTTAACTGAAATCTGAATAAAAAATTATATCATTAATAATGCGCTTTGTATTTACAGATGAAATCTTGTATGCAAACGGGAAGTGGCACAGAAGACATGTATGTACCGTCCCTTTGGTAAGCACTTGAAAATAAAGAAGCAGCAGCTCAAGCACAAGATAGAATTCCATTAAAAAGAAGAAACCAAGAATAAATATTGCCATGAAACAAGAAGAGCTCAGAGATTCTGCCCAATAGCTATTAAATTCAAAGGAAGATGAATGGGAGATCATGGGAAAATCAGTCGGCATTCAATTAAAAGACCTAAATAAGGACCAGATAGCAATTGCCAATAAACTTATATCAGATGCTATTTTTTATGCTAAAGCTAGAAGGTTAACTATGGAATCTTGTATCTATTTAGAACTCCCTGATAGCATATACAAAGTTCAGTCATCTACAGAGCGATTTCGGTATCCTCCTGAATTATCTCCACATTCATTATCTTATTCGCCGCCCCTGCAATACTCAGTTCAAAACTATCATCCAACATCACTAATACGTGTGTCACAAAAGCCACCCTCCCAATTCTCTTCTCAGTCTTCATTTCCAGTTGAAAGCTATGATCTATCCTCATTAAGTTCTGGTGATATTAATAATGAAACACCTGTTATTGCACAAAGCAATGGTTTAATCATCAGACATAGAAAATAAATATTCACTTCAGAAATTTCATTACTATATAATTTTGAATTTGTTGTACTTCCAAGATTAGATTCCTACTTTTTTGTTTTAATCAATATTACTAGTTTCTGTATTAAATCACAGTGTAAATAGTAATTGTTAAATAAAAGTTTTACTTATATATACTACTTTTCTTCTTATCTTAATGTAGTGTTTCAGACATTTGTAGATACGCCAACATGTTTCGGGAATAATGTCCGAAAGCATTTGTGGTGAAGTCAGCGAACTAAATTTCAAATCTTCACTTATTTGTCCACTTACTAAAAAACACAGTAACGTTTAATCGTTCTCTGGCACTTATTCTTTCGCGCATTAAGGTATTTTTCTATTTTATATAAGGGGTCACTAGTCTGAGTGTCTCTGCAAAACTTTCAGAATTCACTCTCAGAAAATTCGTAAAATCTTCCGGTTCTAGACTCCTCAACATTTTCATGTGGGATAGATGTTTTCTTAATAAAAGCCACCTTTTCACCCAATATCTTCTTTTTCGTTTTGTACAAACTGTATGAGGTACAGGCTATTGTTAATACCATGCACACTCTTTGTTGTTTTGAAATAAAATGAGCCATTGTTAAGCGCTTACGTCTTCCAACCACACGATCCCAATTTAAACTAAAATCGGGAGCGAAATTGTTACGTGAGGAGGAAAGCCCCGTATGATTGCCCGACGGATTTCCCCTGTAGATTGGGACCGAAATCGGGTCGTCTGTAGGCGCCTTTAGATTTGTGGCCTTGGCAACAATAAGTGTTGCTAGGCGCCAACTGACGTGTCCATTGGAAACATTGACATTGTTGAACATAGCCTTATTCATAACAATGTGTAATTTGAGCGCGATTTGTTGTTTACAGTAAATTTAAAAATTTATCTCGGGCGAAAAATGGAATTAACTCGTGAACATTTTCGTGCGATTATTTTTCACCACTTTCGACTCAAGACAAGAGTGCTCGATGAGCTTAATTCTTTATACGGCGATAAAGCACCATCATATAGCACTGTAAAAAACTGGTATAACGAGTTCAAAGTTCGCTTCAGGACGAATTCCGTCAGGGTCGTCCAAAATCGGTTGTTGGGCCAGAAAACATCAATGCTGTGGGTGAACTGATAAAGCAAGATCGTCATGTGACATACCGTGAGATTGAGGCATCTTTGGGCATTAGTATGACAAGCATCAATAAAATATTGCATGATCATTTGGCCATAAAGATTTGTTCGCGTTGGATCCCGCATATCTGAAAAACGTTCAAAAGGCAGCTCGTGTCGATTGGTGCCAGGAAATGTTAAAAAAAGTTCAAGGTGCATCAAAGGCTGTGTACAACATCTACACAGGTGACGAATCATGGATCTATGCATATGAGCCCGAAACAAAACAGTAATCGACTGTATGGGTCTTCCAAGACCAAATCCGACAAAAGTTGTTCGCGGAAGCAGCACATCGAAGCAAATGGTTGTCCGTTTCATCGGCATTACCGGTCACGTGGCGACAATGGCGTTACAGCAACGTAGGACGGTCAACTATGAATGGTGCACGATCACTTGTTTACCAGAAGTCTTTGGAGAAATTCGGAAAAAGTCGAAGAAGATGCGAATAATTCTACATCACGACAATGCGAGTTGTCACACATCGGCTCAAACAAAAGAATTTTTGACCAGTCAAAACATCGAATTGATGGGTCATCAGCCGTACAGCCCTGATTTGGCACCCAATGACTTCTTTTTATTACCGCACATCAAAAACAAATTACATGGTCAACGATTTTCGACACCCGAAGAAGCGGTTGATGCATTCAAGACGCATGTTCTAGAGTTACCTCCATCGGAGTGTAAAAAGTGCTTTGAAAATAGGTTCAAACGCATGTCAAAGTGTATTGATCTTCACAGAGAATATTTTGAGAAACAATAAAATAAATTTCGATCATAAATATCTGTTTTTCCATTATTAGGCCAGAAATATAAATAGCAACCCTCGTGCCACACCGTCTGTGGTGGCTCTCTCGGAACTCCTACTTCAGGTCATTTTTGTAGAGGCAACCCAAACTTTTTAAGTTCCTTACAGCACTTTGAAATAAGTCATAATTTGTTTTAAAAATAAGTGAACGAATTAAAAAAAAATAATGAAAAGTAACCCGGCAAAACCTTCTGCTTAAATAATTATAGATAAAAATTCTACTTCATAAAAAAAAAAATTGTCTTAGAAATCATGGAGTCGTTCGTGACTTCTCTGCTTCATTATGTGCCGTTCTGCAGTCAGAGAAACATGTTCGCGCTGATCAGTTCTCCCGCCAAGTGCGAGTTACGAAGCGTTATTCGTTGTCTGCAAGCAGAAGGAAACAGTCCATCGAAGAATGAGCCAAGAGTATGGAGAGAGCTTTATGTTGAAGGAGTCGTGCGTGAATGGTGCAGAAAATTTAAAGGCCAAACTGATGTGCACGGTGAAGGAGGTCAAGGACGCAAATCTGTCGCTACAGATGACCTTGTTCAACGAGTTGACAAAGTGGTAAGAGAAAACCGCAGGTTCACGATAGGTGATTTATCAATGAAATTTCCAGGTGTCAAGATCTTCTCTGTACTCTATCGTAACAGATAATTTACGCTACAAAAAAAAATCTGTGCTCACTGAGTCCCTAAAACGTTGACCAACAACCACAAAACTCACCGAATGGCGTCAGCTTTGAAGTTCCTTGACCGTTATCATGTAGCTGGAGAAGATTTTTTGAAATCAATTGTGGACGAGATGAGACGTGGATTCGGTATGACACACCCGAAACGAAACAACAATCCCAACAATAGATGCACACAAATTCACCGAACAAACCAAAAAAATTCTAAGAGACCTTCAACAACCAAAAGGTTATGGCTACCGTGTTTTGGGACCAAAAAGGTGAATTGCTTGTTGTGTTTATGCTACCGGGGAACACGATTAATGCAGCTGTTTACTGTAAAGCTTTACAACGTTTACGGAGGTCCAATCCAGAACAAAAGAAGAGGCATGCTGACTTCTGGCATTGTTCTGCTCCACGAAAACGCTCACCCTCAAAGTGCTGATGTCACCCAGCGACTTCCTGAACAATTTCAATGGGAGATTTTTGATCACCCGCCATACAGTCCCGACCTAGCACCACATGACTCATCTTTTTGCTGAACTGAAGAATTGGCTAGGAGGGCAGCGGTTCCGAACCAACGAGGAGCTTCAAGACAGTGTGATGACTCATTTACATTGGCGGCATCATTTATGAATAGGGTATTGGACAAATGCCTTAATCTTAAAAGTTATTATGTTGAAAAATAACCATAAGTGTACATAACAGTTGGTAATAAAATATTTTTTCCATCTCCATTTGTCTTTTATTTATGGCCTATCGGAGGTTGGGAGGGGGGGGGGGGGGGGGGGGGGGGGGGGGGAACTGGCCCCTCGTATGTTCCAGCAATGGGTCGCTCAATTATTGCCGGGTATATGTTGTGCTTTATTACTGCTCAACATTTCCTGTTTACATGAATTGTGTGATCGGTAATCAGCATCATGGCAGAGAACGAAGTTGTCGTGGCTGCTGCATATGTTATCTTGGGAAAATTAAAAAAAGGAAATAAAATAGGATGGATGCGTATTTGTCTAAGTAAACATATTACTCATGTTGACGCATAAATCTTCCGATTCCATGCCCGTTTTCGGACGTAGGCGACTAATAAGGAGTACACTCTTGGAAATATGATCTGGGGTGGTTTCTCATTGCCGTGTGTTCGTGTATATTATTGTAAGTGTGGCTGATGTGATAGCGTGTATGTTCAGTGTACAGTTTTTTTGTTTTTTTATGTATGAAATGAGAAAAGAAAAAGGGAGAGGATGTAACTCCATGCCGTCCCATTCTACTCTTCCAATTTCCCATCAATAGTGTCGTTTGCCCTAATTACATTTGCACTGGGGAGAGGTTTGACATATTATAAATCAGGATACACAATCTAGTGAGTAGGAATTGTGCACCGCCACCTCTCCAGTTCTGCCAGCCAAATCCCGATAGTCAACATTTCTTCTACCACCGGGATTCGAACCAGCTAATCACTAGTCAGTGCCAGGCACCATCACGATGCCACAAAAAAACTGAGACAACAAAACGCCCGACACAGAAATAAAACTGGATAATTATTCGTTTGAGAGCTTTACAAGAAACTGAAAACAGGCTTCGAAGGTTTAATTTCTACGATTGAAAAAAAAAAAAATTGTAAACAAAAAATGATACCATTACGATGAAATCATTGGCAGATTGGCTATTACTCTATGATTTACAGTTACTGATGACTCGTACAAAAGTTTGATGTATTTATTCTGAGTATCATCATACGTCTCTCGTAATGTAAGAGGTGTGCAAAGCAATGGTGGAAGGACTAAAAGAATACATAAAATTGTATGCAGCTCCTCCTGTCTTTTTTAATCAGTGTTTGTTAATAATTTTTCTATATCCCACAACCCTGGGTGTATTTCGATAATGAAATGTAGAGCCTTTCCAGTTGACCTGTTATTCCTTTGACACTAAACTATTTCAATTATTTCATCAAAAAGCAGGTAAATAAACCAACAATATGCCTACTTGCAGAATGAATGATGGTTAAAATGCATCGTACTCGAACACACCAAGTTAATTCTTCTCGGATACTCTGCCGGATAAGTTTTTCTGTCCACAACGTTTCGGCAGCAACCTCCGCAGTCTTCATCAGGCGAGATGTCATAGCGAAGCTACCGCTGCGACGACACAGCTTCGCTATGACATCTCACCTGATGAAGACTGCGGAGGTTGCTGCCGAAACGTTGTGGACAGAAGAACTTATCCGGCAGAATACCCGAGAATGATCTTTGTCAGCCACACGCCGGGAAAAACTTAACTTTCACAACCAGCTACACTGTTGTATGCATGTTTAATGCTCAAGTACTGTAGAGCATCGTTAATTCCGAACGTCAATTATCCGAACAGCTTTTTTAATTTTTTTTACGAATTGTGCACTATTTTACAGGAGCGTAAACTTTGTTTCAATTTACAGATTTACGGTACAGTATACCGTAGCACATGTTTTGTTCGGAAATTCCACTAACGAAGAATTAGTTTTTCACCTTGCGTTTTTATTGTATTATCGCCGTAATATCCTCTTAAACATACTGACACACTGGCTTTGATGCTGAATATTTGATGTAACCGCAACAGACAACAACGTTTTCAATGTGCCGATAGATTTGAATTTTTAATTTCTTGGAAATCTGTAGCCCGCCGTGTTCGTCGTGGGTCTTTGTTATTGATTTGCTGCGTTGGTAAGTTCTGTTTACTTTAGTACCTTTTTCTTTAGAGAGCGAGACGCCTGAGGAATTTTTTCGTCAGAGCGAGAAATTTGCTTGTTTGTAATTCTTTCATGGTCACTGGGTTATGCGTTAAAAATATTTTTATACAGGGCGTTCGCCGGAAAACGCTACCCTCCCAGTCTGTTGCCGTCGGCAACTTGCTCGGTCAGTAGTGCCAGCAGTTTCCGCCACACGGCACCGTGAATCACCGCACTGTTTAACACCTCCGCTGCCCCAACAGTGCAGTGCAGTGACCCTTACATTGTTAAGAACGGTTTCTTTGCATTGTAGATAGTTTGTGACTTCAGTCTCTTATTAATCAGTGTTGTGAATAAACGTTTCTTTGCGCTTTGGCTGGTTTGGGGCTTCATACTCTTATTAATCTGTACCGTGTTTGAGTGTGAGTAAAATTATGGTACGTTACAGTTTGCAACAAAGAATATTTCTCTACGATACATATGTGAAGAAGAAGTCGTTTAAAAAGTGTCGCAGTAAATTTCGTCGCGAATTTCCTGGCGCTTTACTGCCAGCTAAATCAACAATTCTGCGTCTGGTTAAAAAAGTAATAGAAACGGGTTCATTTTTTAACAAAAAGAGACTGTCGGTCAACCATATTCTCACAGAGGAGAAAATTGACGATATCGCTTTTCGACTAGAACAGTCACCCAAAAAATCATTAAGTCAGTTGGGACAGCGTGTGTCTCGAAATATGTTCAGAAGATGTGAAATGTGCATTACACAAGAGGGTCAACACTCCAGCATCTTTTATAAGGTAAGCTAATGAATTACGTCACATTTAAATGCTTAGCACACAAGTTTATGAAGCGTAATTATTATGAAATAGTCCGCGGCCGACGGTCGAACAATGCCGGAAACTGAGCGCTCGCTCGCCGCACAGTGGTCTGAAATCCCGAAAAGCTGGCCAAAAGTAAAAAAAAAAAAAAAGTTACTATTTAGGAACTTTGACTTTACTAGTTCCAAAGAGCGGTATTTCTTTGATGTAAATCACGTGTCGGTTTCGCTTTGTGACTCATGCAGAAGAGCATAGACTCGTTTAAAAGTGCAGACGCGACGTGGCGAGAACATCTGGCGAGTTGTAGCTCATACCGAAAATAAGCGATTAGTTGGAAAGTAACCGGCGAAAATTCACAATTCTTTTAAATATAATAAGTGATTGTGTACTGAACGACGTGGTGTTGCGAACATTTGAATTCGCAAAATGGATCCACCCCCACAATATAAGAAAAATAATAATCTACATTAAACAAATTATTTAACTTTAAAGTTGGAAAAAGTATGTGTTCTGTCGTGTTCGGTCGAATCTCTTATACCACCTTATAGCCTATATTGTATTTGATATTTATTTTAAAAAAATTGGCTGCTACTAGCTGCTATTCTGTTAATAATATAATTTTTTTGTGTTAACATGCATAACGACAAAATTTTATTGATCAGGTAAATAATTTAAGGTTTGAATACGGCCTTGACTTTTCGTCGTATTTCGGTAATACTTTCAGGTTCCAGTGTATTTGAGGACTGATTTATAAGAATTAAATTTAACAGAATCATTAATAAATCGATAAAAAAATTAAAAGATTATAATAAATTACAGTATTTTTTAAATACATTTTTAATGGATTTTAAATGTTTCAGAATGTACATCATGTATAGAGATTTCTAGAAAGAAATTATTTTACTACTAAAAGGAAAACTAAACAATGATGTTGCAGACATTGTTGCAACAATTGAAATGCATATATCTGATGAAACAAAAGTAACTATTTAGGAACTTTCACTTTACTAGTTCCATAGAGCGGTATTTCTTTGGTGTAAATCACGTGTCGGTTTCGCTTTGTGACTCATGCAGAAGGGCATAGACTCGTTTGAAAGTGCGCAAGAATCGTGCAATAAATGTATTAAAAGGTTTCCTCGCGAAAATGCAGCCGCCAAAAACGATGGAGGATGTATTTTTGCGACTTTTGGTTTCCTCAGACCACTTTATTACGAGCCTCAGGAAATTGCCACAAAAAAAAAGTTGAGATCGCTGTCAATAGAGGCATTAGAGCTACTCAATCCGCCAGATATCGCAACACATTGTTCTGATGTAACTGATTCTTTGACGGATGAATCAACGACAGATTGTTGTGATTCCGATAGCAAATAAAATATACCTTGTTTCTTACTAAGCAATCGAATTTTTGTACAAATAAAAATGATTTGTAAGTAAAATTGCATAAAACTATTATTCTTCAACAATACAATTTTAGACATTTTTAATAAAATATTATCAATAAGCAATTTTGTTTTTTATTTCAAAAATGAAATATAAATTTACGTCCTCATAAGTCCCGTTTCATAATAATTTTTTTGTTGAAAAATATACTATTTTTCTGTTTGTAAAAAAATGAAATATAGATTTACGTTTGTAAAAATGTCCACCACAATGGCCTAGCCATTTTTATATTATAAGAGCCAATTTTAATCAGTATTAACAAAAGTCGTGATATATCCAATATCGTATGACATATTGTTTTAATTTTTTTCATTATCACCGATTTCATATACTTATAGTATATTTTATGCATTTAACATAATTTTTTGTACTAGCATCCGCCATTTTGAAGCCGCCATTTTGTTTTTTTCAACAAATAATGTCCTGATTTTTTATAACAGATATTAAATCACCCCATATTTATACCGTACTATTTTTTAGATAATCTGCCATTTTAAACATTTTCTGCCATTTTGGAACCGACATTTTGTTTATTTTTTATTTATTTTTTATAATTGACGTAGATATTCGTTATCAGCTACCTAGACAGATCATGTATACAAATTTTCATGAAGATTGAACATGTATTTCTATTTTGGCCAGCTTTTCGGGATTTCAGACCACTGTGCGCCGGGAGCAGTTTCTTCCTTGTAGCGCTAACAGTGGGTTGCGTTTCCCGGCGAACGCCCTGTATCTACCATAAAAATGGCGGTAGAAGATAACTTAATCATTGCTAGTGTGTCGTGCATTATTATTTATAGATTTGTTTCTGGAAATTACCGCAGAATACTATTAGTAACCGATATGGTAGAGCTGAAATGGGGTTCATTTGTAGACTGGAGGAGGGTGAAGAGCGTCGTAGAAGTGTACAAGGCTATATTAGTGTTGAGACCTGGAAAGACATTGGTGTAAGAATTAAAAGTAATGCATGGAAGGAAAAAGATGACGACAACAAGCTGGAACTCTATTTCAGGTAGATGGGTGTAGGAAGATTTTATTTTGTAGGTAAGGGGATCAGGGATTGGAATAAGTTTCTTGAAGAACTGGTGAATAATTTACCAAAAACGTAGAAACTACTTAAAGTTGAAATTTGTAGAGGCAAAAACAGGCGCATAAAGGTGAAAATGGGTATATAGGGAAATTGCCACTGGAGCGTGTGCTCTATCGCAATTAAAATAAAATTAAAAAACTAAATTAATGAAATACGAATACGCAGGAAATCATAGCGACGGTGGTGCATGGCTTCTTTGTTCGAAAGTAGATGTGGGTAGAGGGACAGACTTGATAGGCGATCTTGCAGCTGAAGTTGAGTATGGAGTTTTAGAAAGTGTCTGCAGAATGAAGTCGGCCAACTTTAAATACACTATTGCAGCAGATTCGGCAAATGATTTCATAACATCAGTAATTTCCCTATCCTTTGGTGCAAATTTATCCGCAAAAATATCATTTCTTTAAAAACAAACATGTCGATTTAAATATGACATCAGCTACATCGTCTGTTTAAAATGAATTTTCCTGTTTTTGGGCGTTCACATCTGAAGGATCCCAATTGATATTTCATTTTCTTTTTCGTGTCTTTTGAGCCACATTTCATATCACCAATTTCGTTCCAGGCATCATGGTTTCCTTAATTCATTTTTATAATAATTATCAATAGGAGTCCACAAACACTCGTGTTTTCTATATAACTCTTAACTTTAAGGAACCCGAGATACATAGCTCCATGTTCCCTATAAAACAACAAAAGCATTCTTATTGAAGTACACACTACGGTCCGCATTTTGCTTTGATGTACCGCCTCCCGAGCGAAACCTAGCGCAGGCAAACGAATGCAGTCTGAAGCGTTCATTTGCATTTGTTTTGACGTACACACAGAGTTTAAAGCGACCTATTCATGAGCCAACTTTATAGTACATCCGTGTAGAACTACCGTAGGATGCGCTCAACCATTCACGCTACTGTAGATGTTCCAAGCTATCCACTCCACTTGTACTTTCTCGCGGCACACCATGAGTCCTTAGGGAGCGTGCATAAACCACGTAGCTCCATTTTGGTCTACTGTGAGCCCCCCCCCCCCAAGTATCCCTACGTGGCTTTTGCCTCTATTCCCCCTCCCCTCCACGTAGCACGTAGCTTTTTTTCCCTTTTGATCCCAGAAGACATTTTGTACCGTTTTCTCTTGTCAGACGATTTTAAATTACATACGGAGATAATTAACTGAGGGAAATAAATATTCACATGCTGTTGTGAGTTCTGTTTCTCATTTTAACTGTGAAAAATGTTATGAACGGAAAGCTACGTGGCCTGGCTCGGAAACCCCCCCCCCCTCCCCCCACGTAGCCCGGCGTATCCTTTCAGCCAACCCCTCCTCCCTCCCCTGGACCGAGCCACGAAGTTTGTGCACGCTCCCTTCCCTTATCGCACAAACGTAGGATGTTTCTTCCAATATCTATAGCTTGTTGGACAGCAAGGACCCTTTCTGGTTGCCTGGGAGTCCCACAACATCCAACACCTCCTACATTCATTCCTGTAACCTTTCACGGAGGATCAAGAGTTCTTTTATCGAAAATCGGATCTCGCAGGTCCTACAAGTTGTACTGTGAATGCGCCACTAGAGCGGTGGGAAGATGTATGGCGAGCACGAAAATCTTTTCACGCCTGTAATTACCTCGAGGTCGACGAGGCATATAGTTATAAGAAAAAAAAAAAAAAAAACAAGCGAGCGCAGAGATGTGCGGTGACGTGGCCTTGTCCTTGACGCTTGAATTAGTCTAGCGATACACGTTTTGTCACTAACATGGTTCTCATGAAATTACTAACAATAATAGATAAATTATTTGTCCCTTATATATGCAACAACAAAACCATTCTGGTACAGACTGCACTTAGACCCGACCACCATCTCCACTAAACTGCCGCTACAGAATCAAACTATGTAGACACATCCACACACGCGTATTTGAATCGCAAACTGCATTTGGGGTAACAACATCGTTTGCTTCATCAAGATTCCTAGATGGCATTATAAAATACTTAGACACATTAGAAAATTAAATAATCACAGCATCAAACACAATGTGAACTTTTCATTTGTATGGATTCGCAACATGGCCGTTGCCGCCACCGTGCATTCGCAGTATCAGCTGAGAGTTTAGAGGCGGCGTCAAAGATTTAACGTCATTTATCCTCCATATATATTTCCTTCCTCCATGGATTCACGTCGCATATATATAGTCATATCCTTGATGATTTAAATCTACGTGAGAAGATAATCTTAAATCTCATTTAGTAGCTGAAGCGTGTATCAAAAACCAACGATATCATCTATGATGGTAGTAGGAATTTATTCTGGAAAAGCTAGTAAGGAAAAATGAAGAAGAGTAATTTTAATGATATCTTTCGTGATATTAGTACCTTACTATAGTTAGATTATCAGAGTATTTGGCTAGGATTGTTTTGAAATAAATGCATTTTACTTTAAATGATGGAGACTTTAATTTCGAAAACGGATAACTGTTATTTGACTTATACATTTCGCGATTATGTACGTTTCGTGTAAATTTTGAGTTTTTAATAAACTTCATGTTTATCTTCTGCCAAAAAAATTCTAAGGTTTTGCTTTGACCTATAAGATACAGAAAATATAGCGTAAACATCGAATACCCTTCTCCTTACATTAATTAGTGCATCTAGTTGACGTAAATGAACAAAAAGCAACATGTAAATTTAAACGAAGGTTCAATTGTAACTTTATGATGGCTGTTAATTCGCGAGTGAGGGCTGGCACGTGACTGTTCTCTAGCCAATAACTATCGAGGAGCACATAGCCTCCAGACAACGCATTTTATTTAATAGGATACGTCCAAACAATTTAAAGTTTAAATTTGTATAGGAAAAAAGTAGGTGGATACAGTTAAAGGAGGAAATGGGTGTGTAGGGAATTAAAAAATATATTTGCTTTATATACTTTTCTGTAATTATAATTATTTTGAATGATATAATTACACTACTACCCACTCGTGCAAATAATTGTTGGGAAATCCTTTTTCTCAGGAATAGTCGGGAATCCTTTTCTTCTTGAGATGTTACTAAAAACATTCTTCTCATATCATTAATCATTGTTTATTCATTTATAAAATAGTACAAACTATACTTGTCGCAAAAAAAAATTACTGTACAGCGCCAGTTTACACCACACTTAGAGCTTGAAATAACGCTTCAACGAGCACTATGCTTAAAGATGCACTGAAATTAAGTTTACAAAACAGATAGACACGCGGCTGATCCGAATTAAAACAACTTTTTGAAAACAGAACGAAGTTCTGTATGACATCTGTAGCCTTAGGCCAAATTCACAGAGAAGAGAAATGGCGTGGACGCGACGCATTTTGAAGTCTCAATTCACACAGAAGTGGCGGGGCAGCGGCGTGCCCCTTTGAGGTCTGCGCTCCGTCTCTTCGAAGTCTCGAGGGGCGGACCTCAAAGCGGCGCGGTCTTTTGACTATCGAAAGGCGCGGCGATTTTGAGTTCAAGTTACAGTTTTCTGAAGTCATTGAGAATTTTCCTGAATTATATGATTTTTAAAATTTATCGCAATCGCAGGGTACAGGACATTGACTCTCAGGTGATCGCTAGGGAATTAAATGAAACAGATAAGTTCAAAAGTTTGTCATTAAATGTTTTACTGTTAATTATTCAAGAGGGTGAATATTCTTAAAAACTACTGCTATTAATCCATACAATATCTATCTTTAAATGAAATTTGTGCACTTTCAACGAAATGTTTACCTAGGTACTTCCCATTTTTTTTTTACCCTTTTATTCTTGGCTTTTCTTCAGCTATTGGATTTCATAACATTCCCACTGTGGCAAGTTGAATATTTCGCACCGTACTTCCATATGATATTATACACACATTGCTTAAATTAATACATTAACTTTGAAAGAGTGAAATGTATTTATGTACTGTATCCTTTTTTAAGTCGCTATATCAAAACCACATTCAACAGACTGTCTTCCCTACCCAACCACTGCTACGTAATTCTACGATCGTTGGATAACTGATTACGAGAAAACGGTTTCATCATATTATGTTTCCTCTGCTACGAAATAGAAAAGAATATTCGTGATATCTTCAGGAAGTGAACCAGAGTCAGATCTGTAATTGCACAGCTACTACGAGTACGTTCTACCGTCACTGTTTCGTCCGTACAGTCACAAACAGTGGCGGCTGTACCTTAAGTGCGCTCGTGCGCTGAACAACCAATCCAAAAGATTTAAAAATGACAAAATATTAAGTACCTACTTCATCTTTATTTTTATATTACCATTTTAATATTTATTTTTAAACATACAAAAACAAAAACGTATAAAAAATTAAATCTCCAATTATAGTGAAACAGTTTGAGCGCTTTACTAAACTATTAAGACTTATTTTCCTGCAAAGACAAATTCTCGTGCGCTTCGGTGAGTGCACGAGGACTGCTAATACAACTTGTAGGTGATACGAGTTAATACGCCTTTTTTTTTTTTCACTGCCTCAACGGCTTTTTGTAGCCCCGCTACTGTGTGTAGCTTAATCTACAGTTTCAACTAATTATTTGGGTTCGCTGTGATGCACGTTGGGGAAAAACCCGGCTTTGACCGTTAAACGGTCTTTATGGGAAACCCTTCCTTATTCTTACTAAGGATCGCTTGTGGTAGTGATCCTTTAAATCGGTGTCATAATGATACTACGTGGTACTTTAAATTTGTGCCATTCCATTGGGAGTACTATACCCACTGACTCTAATCTGTCTACTTCTGGGCGTATAGTGTCAAGCCTGGTGAAAAATTTCTCTGCTTGTCGAAAGATTTCTGCTTGGATGGTAGGCATATTGGTGATCACATGAAGAAGGTCTATTGGCGTGTAGGTGCTCGCATGACTTATCATCAGAGGCGGCCTTTGGGGGTGGCGAACAGGGCAATCGCCCAGGGCCTCGCTCTTGAAGGGGCCTCTCGCAGCTACCCGAGTTGATTAAAGTTTATGTTAAAAAATTATTTTATCTTCAGCTGTTAGTGTAACAATAAAGTAAACTTGTTTAATTGATGGTAAAGTATATATTAATTACTAATTAATCAAAATTTCTTAATTAGATTTAGTGACTGTCAACATTCGTATAATAACAGGAGAAATAGCTGATATTAATGGACTAGAACTGTATGAAGAAAACGACGGCGGTATCACAGTGATGACATACATAACAGAAAAAACATTAACTGAATTACTGAAGTGTACCCCACTATCGAAATAGTCTTGAGAATTATTGCCGCCACACGTAATACAGTTGCGTCCGCAGAAAGAAGTTTTTCATGGTTAAAAAATATTAAAACATATTTGAGGAATTCGATGACACAAGATTAATTTTCAGCTCTTTCTATTCTTTGAATTGAAAATGAAATAGCTCATTCGTTAGTTTCTTGTGCTTTTATTAAATATTTTAGTTTCAGAAAAGGCACAAACATCATTTTTAAATCCCTGTGCGTATTTCTTCCAAGGCCTTAATGTACATCAGTTTATCCTTAATGATTTGTCATCTTCATGTTTGTTAACTTTTAATAACTCTTCTAATATAATATTTTAAAACTCAAAGTTTATTTTTATGATGTTTGCATTTATCGTTATTCATCAGAAATACCTATGATTAATATATTTTGTACAAAGAGCAAGGGCCTCGCAAAGCCCTGCCGCCCGGGGCCTCGCAATGACTAAGGCCGACGCTGCTTATCATCCTTAAGCATCTATTCTGCACTCTTTGTAAGTGCAGCAGGGTAGATTTGCATGCAGTTCCCCAGACCTGGCAACCGTACATGATTAAAGGTAAGACAACGGATTTATATATTCTTATTTTTGTTTCAAGTTTCAAGTCATTGCTCAAGAAGATTGGTGTCAGATTTTTAACCACGGCTAGGGCTTTTTTTCTTCTGTCGAGGACATGTTGGCGAAAGAGTAGTTTCCGGTCTAGCGTTATTCCCCGGTACTGGTGCTCGGTAACCCAGGGTAACCTTACCCCCATTAGTTCCAGTTGTCTTTGTAGGTTCGGTTGTTTAGTGGAGAAGTACACTGCGGCACATTTAGTTGGATTCACTTTCACCTTATTTTCACGACACCAGAGACTAAAGGCGTCTAGGCCTGCTTGGGCGTTGGAGATATTCCTTTCGTGGTTTCCTCCGGTTGCGTAGATGAACGTGTCATCAGCAAATTGTGCAACATGAACGTTGGGCGGGGTTCGTATGTCATTGACATCAATGGTGAACAGATGTGGCGATAAGGCGGATCCCTGCGGTAAGCCCACGTTGATAGTGAAGATGGATGACTTTTGGCCTTCTATTTGGACGAAGAACCTCCTGTCCTTGAGGTAGCTTGCTATGAGGGCAATGTAGCAGTCGGGTATGTCGGTGTGATGGAATAGCTTGTCTATTAGTTTGGTGTGCCACACTTTATCATAAGCTTTTTCAATGTCGACAAAGATGGCGGCTGTCGACTTATTCCAATTAAAACCTTTGCTGATTTGCTCGGTAATTCTTACTAGCTGACAGGTGGCTCCTACTCGGCTTTGGAAACCGAACTGTTCTTTCCTTATAGTTTGTCTAAAATCCAGGCTTGCTTTAATTCTCTTCAGAAGAATACGTTCCAGCAGCTTGGAGGTAGCCGAGAGTAAGCTAATAGGTCTATAATTATTCGGAATTGTTTTGTCTTTACCCCTTTTGGGCAGAGCTATGACCTTAGCCGTTTTCCATGCTGAAGGAAAGTAATGTTGTAGGAGGCAAGCGTTGAAAATTCTGGTGAGAAGTACCAGACCTTTCTTTGGCAGGTTCTTAAGGTGACTATTGCCTACGCCATCGATTCCCGGTGACTTCTTTCTGGCTAATTTCTTGATGACTGTTCTCACTTCACCGGGTGTTGTTAATTCTGGCTGGTCAGAAGGAGGTCTGCTTAGCCTGTCCTCTACTCGCTGAATTGTTGCGGCCTCCGCCTGTTCTTCCTCTGGAGTTAAGGGGTAGACCACTTCTGAATGTTGGGCGGCGAAGTGCTCTGCCAGAATTTCGGCTTTTCCTAACGGCAGAAAGCATGGACCTGCCGGGCCTGATATTGGCGAATTCGCTTCCTTTGGTTCTTTTAAGGATCGAATTAGGTCCCAGGCTTCCTTGTTTTCTAATAAGAGATGGGACATTTTATCTTCCCATCTTTCTGATCTTCTCTCCTTTAGGCGCGCCGTGAGTTGGCGGGAGAAATGGCGGTATCTACGGCGGTCGGCAGGGTCACGGAAACGTTGCCAGAGAGTCCTGTAACGGTTCCTTAGGTATCTGAGATCTTCAAGTATGGCTGGTAGTTCATGATAAGCGTTGTTGTGAATGATGGTGGTGGTAACGGATGCATTCCGTTCGGCTTCTTTGATAGTAGTGTTGAAGTGGTTTATAGCCTTCTCGATGCAATCAGGCGATGATACATTGAAGGTGGTGTTTATTTTATTGTGAATCTGTCTGGCGAAGTAGTTCCAGTTTATTTCTGTTACTTTTTTATGGCTGTTTTGTGGTAAAGTAAAATTCTTGAGCTGAAGCACGACTGGATTGTGGTCTGACGAAAGATCTCTCCATGTTTGAAGGTGGATGTCTTGAATGATGTTTTTTGCCACGACAATGTCGAGGACGTCCGGGTGGACGTTGCGGCGGTTTGGAATATATGTAGCCTCAGTGGGTCCGTAGACTTGTATGTTCCTCCTTTCGGATAGTTGATACAGTAGCTCTCCTTTAGCATTGGAGGTGCGTGAGTTCCATGCTGTGTGCTTGCTATTTAAATCACCACCTATTATAATTTTGTTTCCTTTTGATAGGATTTCGTCCAAGTCATGTTCAGTCAGGGCTCTGTTTGGTGGCAAATAAACTGATGAAAGGATTATGTGTCCTTCTTTGGTGTGAATTTTTACAGCCGTTGCTTCCATTTCCACCAAGTTGACAGTTGGGATTAACGCATGAGTTAGAGAGTTCCTGATTGCAATTGCTGTACCACCGCCACGCTGGCCTATTCTGTCCGATCTGTAGATTTGAAAGCCTGCTAGTCTAAAGGTGTCCTTGGGTTTAAGGTGTGTTTCTGCCAGCAGAATGACGTTAATATTGTGCCGGTTCGAGAAATCTAGTAATTCTAGCTTTTTATTTTTTATTCCATTTGCGTTCCATATTACAATATTTATGTCACACTGTGAAGACGGAGTTCTGGCCATTATTTCAGCATGGCCATAACACCTTCCATGAA
Source organism: Vandiemenella viatica (assembly GCA_031002005.1). Taxonomy (NCBI): domain Eukaryota; kingdom Metazoa; phylum Arthropoda; class Insecta; order Orthoptera; family Morabidae; genus Vandiemenella; species Vandiemenella viatica. Next base: position 75,028,108 of record JARYHS010013630.1, read on the forward strand.
CGCAAAGAGTTTGGTAAACTTGTCTTTGGCACTGTTGACTTTTTCATTGTTCTTCTCATTGTAGTAAGGAATTTCTTCATATCTAGGAAATCGACTTGACTATCAGACTCCTCTTCATCTTCTGATTCTATATGTCTACTCTTGTTTCTCCTAGAGCCTTTCAGTGTTTCAGCGAAGGAGTGGTAGCCTTCTGTTGTCTTCTTTTTTGGTTCACTTTTCTGGTCTGTGCTGTTTTGCTTCCTACTGACGCGTGAAACATAAGATAGTGCATAAAAACGTACCGAGTAATGAGTCGATTGTCGAGCGCCGCACGTGCGAACCGAGGATTGCCGAGAGCACCCGATGTTTGACGAATTGGCCGGCCGGCATGGGCGCGCGCGAGGCGACGGCAGCCATGATTGACGTCTCATTATTAGACTATCAGTATAGTTTCACTGTATGTGTGACGCGCTAATAATTGTTTATTTATATTAGCGTAAATAATTGTTTTTAATTTTTTGTTTCGATTTTTTTTCGGGAACTTTTATTCTATACTGTGTATGGTGTTAGTGAAAATGAGCATAAACATTGATTATATTAAAGAAAATAACAGAACTTTAATTTAATATAATGTAATTGCAATGGAGCACAGGCTCCGGTGGCAATTTCCCTAGACACCCATCTTCCCCCTATCCTGCACCTACCTACATTTGCCCTCTACAAATTTTATCTTTAAATTCTTTCAAAGTTTTCGGTAAAGTATTCATCATTTCTCTTGGTAACTCATTCCAATCCCTGACACCCTTACCTAAAAAAGAGAATCTTCCCACACCCTTGTGCCTGAAATCGAGTGCCAGCTTGTGGTCATGGTCATCTTTTCCCTTCCATGCACTACTTTTCATACCTATTGCAATATCTTTCCATGCCTCATCGCCAGTTGAACATAAAATTGGCCGGACCGCCACGGCCCTTTTTAAATTTAAAACGAGAGTGCAAATCGAAAAATAAAGCATTTACACGAAGTTTTAAAAGTGAAATGTATAATAGAAAGAAATGGTTGTGTGGATGTGAGCGTCTTAATGCATTCTTTTGTTTTCCTTGCATTATTTTTGGCGGAGAATCGATTTGGACAGAAACAGGAATCAATGATTTGACGCATTTGAGTGAAAAATAAAAAAACATGATTCTTCACATGTACACCTACAAAATGTAATGAGTTTGTGTTAGGCACGGTCGACATTCGTAATCAGCTAGATTCTGTGTATAGAAGCAATATCCAAAAGTATAATGAACAAGTTGATAAAACAGGTATATTTTATCACGTCTTATCGATTGTGCAAGTTTTGTGGTGCATTTGAGTTAGCTTTGCGAGGTTACGATGAAACTATTGAGTCTAGTAATGCTGGGGTATTTCGTGGATTAATGGACTTTGTATCAGAGTTGGATACGGTCATGAAGGAGCATCTCACGTCGTCTACAGTTTTCAAAGGCACGTCAAAAACTATTCAGAACGATATTTTGGACTCAATTTTATGTGTATACCACAAAGAATTGTCCAATATTATAACAAAATGTGAATACGTAGCGGTTCAAGCTGATGAAACTACCGATGTATCGACGACTATGCAGATGGTAATGATTTTAATATACGAAGAAAATGGACAGATTCGCGAACGGTTTTGGAAATATCTTACGTCGCATTTCCATACTGCTGAAGGACTTAGTTCTGTTATTATAAGAGAATTACGGGAACTTCAAATAACTCCGCAACAATTAATAGCATAATGTTACGATGGCGCCGCTGTAATGAGCGGGAATGTTGGTGGAGTACAGGCTAAAGTAAAAACCGTCTATCCAAATGCTTCATTCGTTCATTGTTACGCCCACCAACTAAATTTAATAATAGAAAAAAATGTAAGTCAAAACAAAACCGTACAGAAATTTTTTGCTTTTCCAAAGTTTTTTTCACGATCACCGAAGCGTACAGATGTTTTGAAAACTATTGTATCAAAGAAGATTCCAGCTGCTCCGCAAACGAGATGGAACTTTAATTCGCGGACCGTTGCATCAGTACATAGCTACAGGGAGCCTTTAAAAGAATGCATGACCACAATTATAGAAACGGAAAATGATACCGATTCTATAAATCAGGCTGGTATGCTTCAAAGGTATTTGAACGACAGTACTTTTTTATATTGGCTTGATTTTTTTCAATCTATTCTGCCACATAGTGATATTTTATTCAAACAAATGCAAAAAAGAAATATTGATTTGGTTCATATAAAAAACTGTATTAATGATTTTTAAATCAGTATACAAAATGCACGTAATACCATAGATCAACTTGAAGAACCGCCTCAAAAAAGGTTTAAATCGTCTAGCTCTGTTATAGCAAAAGAAGTGTGCGATATAATTATTACTCAAGTGAAAGACAGATTCAATTTTTGTAATCATTTGATAGCAGCCAAATTATTTTTACTGCGAGAACTTTACCACATACCGTTCTACTTTTCCCGACAAAGATTTCACGATCACAGTTTCCACCTATGCAGCTTTGGAAAAGTACAAGTTGAAAAACCAACTATCAGCAATATACAGTCGCGACGATTTCACCAACGCAAATAGTGCAATTGCAATTTTACAATTGTTCTATAATAATGACCTGACTGAATCATTTTCAGAGTCAATGAAACTATTGCAAATTCTGTGCACTATACCAATGACTTCAGTACAGAGCGAGCGATGTTTTTCGACACTGAAAAGAATCAAAACTTTTCTCCGAAACAGGGCCGCATTTAGGCTCTGTGGGCCCCTAGGCTATACATGTGGTGCGGGCCCCCTGTCGCCAGTGGCTGGATGATTAAATTTCGAAATATTCGAAATTCGACCTAAAAAATTTATGGGCGACCTCTTTTTTTTTTTTTTTTTTAGCTCTACTACCTGCCCAGGCTGTGGTAGGTTGTGGTGAGGGCCCCCCTTTGTGTGGTGCGGGCCCCTAGCCCCTAGGCTACATCCTATGTAGCCTATGCTTAAATGCGGCCCTGCTCCGAAATACCATGTCTCAGGAACGGCTAAATGCACTTTCTGTGCTTAGTATTGAAAAAAAATTCATACAAACAATACCCGATTTTAATAAAAAGGTGATTGAACATTTCGCTTCAGAAAAATGTCGTCGTATTGATTTAATGTATAAAAAATAAACATATATTATGTCAATTTTTGTTTTGTTGCATTTTCTAATTTTAGTGAAGTGCACCACCAGTTCGATAACCCACCAGCCGCCACTGGTCACAAATAAGCTATACGCACCTGTCACCATCGACGATGCTATAGAAAAAAATTATAATTTTTACAGGATGAAAATTATTTTAACGGCACTTTAATTATCACAAGCTTCTAATTACCGCCAGTACATAAGGCTAAACTTCACAGTGTGTAGAAACGTTGAACTGTTTCAATGTAGCTCTAGTTTCTCTTATAACAATTGAGTTTTCATATACATTTCGTTGAGTTAATCCTTTCAGAAAATAAAAAAGATAATGCTTGAATAAATATTCAGTTCCATACTAGTAGTATTAAGACCTGTTTTCTAGAATTTTCACCGTTACTCGATGACGTCACAGGGCAGGTGGTGGGCGTGTGTGCAAGGATCCGGACCGCGGCTCGTGATGTACAGCCCGTGACCTCAATCCATGTGTGACGTCACAGCTGGACAGCGCAAATCATTGACCCAATTCAGCAGGAGTATAACGGATCATCGGACGATTCCGTATTCCTCGTTAATTAGCATACACCTTCTTTAACATTAAGGACGTTACAGGCGCCGGGCATCCAAGTATGACACGCCATATTATTTTCAGCGCAAAAGAATACATACACAATTCTATTGACTGCTAAGTTAAATGAACCTAATTTTTTTTTACTGTATGCATGTATTTTAATTAAAAATCCTAACAGTAGTCATCACCGAGCGTGGTGGGGTGAGCTTTCGGGAGGACATTGGTTCGAATGTACATCAGGCCATCATGATTTCGGTTTCCTGAAATCACTCCAAGAAAAAGCTTGATATGCTGGAAATACTAGAATTTTTAGCTAATTTGGGTCTATTGCTTCTCTCAAAAACTGGCTCTTGGAATTAATGTGAATGTGTAATCATACACCAATGCATTCACATTCGTTATATTAGTTACTATGTGGGGAAATATTAGAACACAGCTGTATCTAATTCTTTGTTTGACAATGTTTTCATGTGAATTCATTCACAGACAAAGGTATGGAAAAACAATCGCTTTTAGACTTCTGGGGCATGATACATACATTATCTTTATGAATTTTCTAGAGATGAACAGCAGATCGGTTGATAACATGTTCTGACATTTGGAGTGGGAACAGCACTAGTAGAACACAAAAAATTGTTCTCATTGGGTATTAACCATGCGACATAGACTCATTTGACATAGATTGCGACGTTTCTCTCAAGTGATCCTGAGACAACGAATACTGTATTGTCAGAACAGCGTGATACAAGTCTTAAAATCAGGTAAAAAATGTGTATGAAGCAACAGAGCCTACACCAGCTCGAAGGCTAGAAAAACCAGTTTCTCAATGACGCCCCTCTTATTTCAAGTTTACAGTACCACATATCAGGAGGACATGGGTTCGAATGCCCACCCAGCCATCCTGATTTCGGTTTTCCGTGGCTTCCTGAAATCACTACAGGCGAATACAGGGAAAGAGTCTTTTAAAACTAATTCTGTATTTCACGATGTGTCATGTTAGAAGCAGGACGACATGAATCTCAAACACATTTACATCCAACAGAGTTTAAATATCTATGTGGAAGTGAAAATCCCCCAGGTTTTATTTTGTACACATGCAACAAGCATAATTGGTTGTTGTATGATACAGATTTATTGAAATTTTACCGCTGTACAGTAATTAGGTCACGCTGTGAGTAGTGCAGTGCTATTTCCGGGCGAACAACGATTCCGTTAGACACTATTCCTGGTGTGAGCGTACTGGGCTACTTTCCACAACACAATTTGCCGTTCGTGACAGAGTATAAATTCTATTGACTGCTTTGTTATATGAACCTAATTTTTTACTGTATGTATGTATTTTAATTAACAATCCTAACAGTAGCCAGCACCGAACGTGGCGTCCAATGCATTCACGTTCATTATATTATTTTCTAGGTGGGGCAAATATTGGTACACATTAAAGAAATTCAGAATTTGACATTTAGTGGTAATCAAAGTGTACCCCTTCCAAGTGAAGCTCTACATAATTCTGTGTTTGGTACTGTTTTCATATGCAGCACACACCGTTAAACATATTCTGCTAATGACATCAGCTATCTTACGACTGAAGACGGGTTAGACTGACTCTGAGAAATTTTTTCTAGGAGCCATTATGGTCTGTGGTAGATACTATGGAAAAACATTTTCTTACCTCAGCGATATATACAGCAGTATTCTCTCTTGATTCAAGTCACTTAGTCCAAGTTTGCACTGCTATTTTTTGTGTGTTCCACTAACCGGCGTGACACGAAGGTGAAAGTCACAGACCCAGCACATATTAACAATGTCACAGGACACAGCTATGCACTAAGAATATCATTAGGGCATGCTGACGCCTCTAGCAGAAATAATCATATCCTCAACGAGTCATTATAAAATAGGCAAATACGTCGTCTGATCGAGTTATATTACGTATTTTAAAAACGAAACTAAAATATTTAGATTCCATACTGATAGAGTGTATTAACTGGCTGATTTATTGTAACTCATTTCAAAAATCTTTTTTCTGTTTATTTTTGTTTAAAGTATGTTAATGGCAGTTCACAAGATAGAGAAGTTAACGATAGCCATGACAAACATCCTATTTACAAATGCATTTACAGATAAAGTATGGAAAAACAGCCACTTTTCGAGTTCTGGAACATGACACATACTTTATGAAGTTTATATACGAAAAAGAGCTTAAAAGCAGATTGGGTCTTGGTAAAGGTCATATAAAAGTCTCGGAAAGCACACATTTATGACAACTTTGTAACACTATCAGTGATATCAAATGGTATTTTTCTGGTAGATACTATGACTTTATTCAAAATCGAGCTTCAACTACATTGCCAAAATTTGCACATGCAACCAAGCAGAATAAAAACCCATTCAATTTTCAGCTACAAAAATTGTGTGTGTAACTCGACTAATATCTAGATTTGTTTGACACACACGGCTACACATAACCTCAGACATCTCGCTTCTAACTCTGACGCACCGTCTAATTTTCAGCATGTCATTAGTAAATGTTGTGCGGCTGTTAACATTTATTATTCACAGACATGTAAATTTCTTCATAGTACCTTCGAAGAGAATTTTGTCAAATCTATCAACACAGCAATTTTCAATACACAGCATGTTCAACAATGAATACGAGTCAGAGTGACTACATGAAAAAAAATTTCAAGGAGTCATTATGGCCTGCGGTAGATACTATGGAAAAAAAATTTCTTACCTTAGCAATATATACAGCAGTATCCTCTCTTGATTAAAAATTTCTTGAAGTCACTTTATGTTTGACATCAGCCAGATTGCCATCAAATCACCCATCTACATTTAAAATTTCTTTATAAAAATAATAGAACGAAATAAATACTTCTTCCACATTGGGATGTTTTGAGACACTATGACTAAATCACACGCCATTCATTTCACATTCTAGTCACTGGGGAATATCAGTACACATCAAAGAAATTCAGAATTTGGCATTTAGTGATAATCGAAGTGTACAGCACCCAAGTGAAGCTCCATCTAATTCTGTGTTTTACACTGTTTTCATGTGAGCTACACACAGTGAACAGCATTCTGGATTTTTTTTTTTTTTTTTGATGCACAGTGACTAAATCTACTATAATAAGATGATAAAGTTCAGAGAAAATAAATTTTAAATTTTTTATTAATTTTTAATTCATACATCATCATCATCACATTATCATCAGATAACATAATGCAATCATCACCACCATCATCATCAGATAACAAAATGCAATCATCATCTGCAGCTGAATCTGCAGAAGAAGAAAAAAAACGCATTATTCCAACATCATGAAGAAGTCGATACAAATGATGAAACAAGGAACTTCCCTACCGATATTTGACCAATTAACTTACAGGAGCATGAATCACCATCATCTGACAATATTACGCAGTCATCACCATCCTGCATTGAATCTGCATACAAAAAACACATTATTCAACATCATGCGGAAAAAAGGATTGTATTTGATAATCTGAAATTTTCCTATCATCAGAAACACACACATGTAACCCAATCATTAACTTACCACAGCTGACAGATTCTAGGAAAACACCGACATGATGCGAAAGAACTGTTGGAAATTAAACAATTATATTAGGCTTAGATAATTGGAAATATTTAATATAAGCTGCAATAATGAGAAAAAGCACCAGATAAACAAGACTAAATTGATTGAAACACTTGTGCTCACCTGACTGCAAAAGTTCCTTCACCTCTGTTTAAAGCTCGTCAGTTATTATTTTGCCCAGGTAAAACACCATATCTGAATACACAGAAGAAAAAAAAAGAAAAAACGCACACATTATTCCAATGCCATACAGAAACAAGGAATGTTTTTGATAATCTCAATTTTCTTATCATCAGAAACATAGAAATGTAATTGTATATACTAACCCAACATGAATTTTACTTAAAGAAGATAAGTTTAAAATGTAAAACATTTCATTTGAGTCATTTACATATCGCAGGTGACGGTGGGGTCCACATCATTTGATTGTCTTTCATACGCGATGTCTGCTAATAGCGTATGATCCCTCGGAATTGGTCTCACATTAGATGTAATTTCACGTACATGTTCAAGCATCGATTCTACACACAAAAAACAATAACACAAGATTGAATTAAAAACGGTTGGCGGAATGTGCTTTCAGAATCAACCACATATAACTCTACCCACAACAACATTCATGAAATTTACTTATAGAAGACTGGTGTGGAATCAGAGTCACGGAAGCGTTCTGGCATCGACATCGACATATATACTCTGCAATTCACAAAATTGTGTGTGGCAGAGGGTGCTCAGCACCGAAAGCTAATCTCTTTGCTGTGCATTCCAATCCCTAATGGTACGAGGGAAAAAAGAATTCATATAATAATCAGTCTGGCACCTTAATTTCTCTAATTTTATCTTTCCTGTCCTTCCGACTCAAATAGGTTGGTGGAAGAAGTATTTCACTACACTCATGAGTGAAAGTTGGAGTACGCATGTTTTCCAATAAGTTTAAACGAAACGTGTGTCGTCTATCTACCAGAGACTCCCAACCTAATCTACTAATCAGTTCTGTGACGCTTTCATAGGGACTGTAGCAAGCGGTCACGAATCGAGCGGCTCTTCTCTGTACTTTATCTATACTTTCGATCAATCCCTTACGAAACGGGTCCCAAATGGCACAACAATAATCCAAATGTGGACGCACAAGAGATTTGTACGCTATCTCCTTTGTTTGTTCATTACAATTTTTCAAGATTCTACCTATGAATCGCAGCCTAGAATTTGCTCTGCCTACTAAAGAATTAATGTGTATGTCCCATTTCATGTTCCTTTCTACTGTTACTCCCAAATATTTAATAGAATCGACCATATCAATAACTGTATTGTTTAACTCGTATTTCCGAACAATTGGATTCTTTTTGTTAGTTATGCTCATTGTCTTGCACTTTTTACAGTTTAGAGTAAGTTGCCACTCAGCGCACCAAGCCAAAATAACATCCAGATCGCGCTGAATTTCTAAGCAATCAGCCAAAGTTCTTACTTCCCTATAAATAACTGCATCATCAGCAAACAATCTAAAAAGGCTTTTCACCTTTGTCTCCGAGATCGTTTATAAAAATTAAGAAAAGAAGTGGTCCTATTACACTTCCTTGAGGTACACCCGATGTAACATCTAGATTAGAACTTTCTCCTTCAACGACAACATACTGCGACCGACCAGTTAGAAAATCCTTTATCCATTCACAAAGCTGATCCGATATACCGTACGCTCGAAGCTTCGCTAAAAGTCGGTTGTGTGGCACAGAGTCAAAGGCTTTCTGGAAATCTAAAAAAATTGCATCTACTTGTGAACCTGTATCGATAACTTTCATTACGTCGTGTGTAAATAGGGCCAGCTGTGTTTCACATGATCTTTTCTTCCGAAATCCATGTTGATTTGTTGTAAGCAAATTATTATAATCTAGAAAATTCATAATGTTCGAGCATATAATATGCTCCATAACTCTACTACAAACAGATGTTATGGATATGGGACGATAGTTCCCAGGATCACTTCGATCACCTTTTTTGAAAATCGGAGTTACTTGCGCGATTTTCCAGTCTGAAGGTACTTTTCGCTCTTCTAATGATTTACTGAATATATCAGACAGAAATGGCCCGATTTCTGCAGCATACTCTGAAAATACTCTTACTGGAATTCCATCGGGGCCCGGTGCTTTCCCCCACTTCAGGAGCTCTAATTGCTTAACGATACCTGCAGTATCTATTCGTAATGATTCCATCACCGACTCGCCACGGCGTGGGAAAACGGGAATACTATCCTTATGTTCATTTGTAAATGAATTTTTGAATACAGTATTTAGTACGTTAGCTTTATCGCGGCTTTCATTAACCTCTGAACCTTCACGAATTAGTGCTGAAATATTGCTGTTGGTACAATTAACTTTTCGTACATACGACCAAAATTTCTTTGGGTTTTCTGTGAGACTCTTAGAGAGAGAGTTGGAGTGAAAATCGTTCACATTACACAACAATGTGTGTCAGACGTGAAGTTGGGTTATGAAAAAATCACTGTCCCAGACAGGGATTTGAACCGATGACCTTTCTATCTCCGGTCAGACACCTTATCCACTGGGTCACAGTCATGATGAATATTCCGTATGGATCGTTTCTATCAAGTAAAGCAGAGCCAGTGAATGGTGTTTGGAGAGAACAGCATGTTACACACCATAAAAGCTGATAATGTGTATAGGAAGCATATCTAACATTCAAATGCTTTCTTTTCTTGTAAAATCTAGCTCAATTTTCTCATAAGTGGGATAAGAATGCAATCACATGAGCTGTGTGGACAGACAGAAATTGTTGGCGAGCGTACCGTTAGACTGAGCTTGCTAGCGAAATCATCTATATTTGGTGAGATACCGCATGCATAACCATTTAGAAAGTCATTACTTGCGTTGTGTATAAATTGCCACAATCGCGCAGCGCTGTGTTCATTGACGTAAATATCGTGGTTGTGACTAGGCTTCACGAAATATGTCACCTTTGGTTGACCGGGTAATAAATAACGGTCTTTGTACGGAGGTGAAGGAAGTTTTGCATTCAGGTGAGTGCAAGTATTTCAAAGAATTTAATCTTTATTTATCTGACACATTTTCTCATTGATACTGCATATATTAAATATATCTAATAATCTAAGACTAATATAGATGTTTAATTTGCAACAGTTATTTCACATCGTTGTGATGATTTGCCTAGAGGGGGTCAACTGTGGTAAGTTAATGATTGAAATGCTACATTTTAAACCGGTCTTCTATAAGTAAATATCATGAATGTTGTCGTGGGTAGAGTTATATGTGGTTGATTCTGAAAGCACATTCCGCCAACCGTTTTTAATTCAATCTTGCATGTTGTTGTTTTTTGTGTGTAGAATCGATGCTTGAACATGTACGTGAAATTACATCTAATATGAGACCAATTCCGAGGGATCATACGCTATTAGCAGACATCGAATACCCCGCGTATGAAAGACAAATGATGTGGACCCCACCGTCACCTGCGGTATGTAAATGACTCAAATGAAATGTTTTACATTTTAAACTTATCTTCTTTAAGTAAAATTCATGTTGGGTTAGTATATACAATTACATTTCTATGTTTCTGATGATAAGAAAATTGAGATTATCAAAAACCTTCCTTGTTTCTGTATGGCATTGGAATAATGTGTGCGTTTTTTCTTTTTCTTCTTCTGTGTATTCAGATATGGTGTTTTACCTGGGCAAAATAATAACTGACGAGCTTTAAACAGAGGTGAAGGAACTTTTGCAGTCAGGTGAGCACAAGTGTTTCAATCAATTTAGTCTTGTTTATCTGGTGCTTTTTCTCATTATTGCAGCTTATATTAAATATTTCCAATTATCTAAGCCTAATATAATTGTTTAATTTCCAACAGTTCTTTCGCATCATGTCAGTGTTTTCCTAGAATCTGTCAGCTGTGGTAAGTTAATGATTGGGTTACATGTGTGTGTTTCTGATGATAGGAAAATTTCAGATTATCAAATACAATCCTTTTTTCCGCATGATGTTGGAATAATGTGTTTTTTGTATGCAGATTCAATGCAGGATGGTGATGACTGCGTAATATTGTCAGATGATGGTGATTCAAGCTCCTGTAAGTTAATTGGTCAAATATCGGTAGGGAAGTTCCTTGTTTCATCATTTGAATCGACTTCTTCATGATGTTGGAATAATGCGTTTTTTTTCTTCTTCTGCAGATTCAGCTGCAGATGATGATTGCATTTTGTTATCTGATGATGATGTGGTGATGATTGCATTATGTTATCTGATGATAATGGTGATGATGATGATGTATGAATTAAAAATTAATAACAAAATTATAAAATTTATTTTCTCTGAACTTTTATCATCTTATTATAGTAGATGTAGTCACTGTGTATCAAAAAAAAATAAAAAAAAATCCAGAATGCTGTTAACTGTGTGTAGCTCACATGAAAACAGTGTAAAACACAGAATTAGATGGAGCTTCACTTGGGTGCTGTACACTTCGATTATCACTAAATGCCAAATTCTGAATTTCTTTGATGTGTACTGATATTCCCCAGTGACTAGAATGTGAAATGAATGGCGTGTGATTTAGTCATAGTGTCTCAAAACACCCGGAATGTGGAAGAAGTATTTATTTCATTCTATTATTTTTATAAAGAAATTTTAAATGTAGATGGGTGATTTGATGGCAATCTGGCTGATGTCAAACATAAAGTGACTTCAAGAAATTTTTAATCAAGAGAGGATACTGCTGTATATATTGCTAAGGTAAGAAATTTTTTTTCCATAGTATCTACCGCAGGCCATAATGACTCCTTGAAATTTTTTTTCATGTAGTCACTCTGACTCGTATTCATTGTTGAACATGCTGTGTATTGAAAATTGCTGTGTTGATAGATTTGACAAAATTATCTTCGAAGGTACTATGACGAAATTTACATGTCTGTGAATAATAAATGTTAACAGCCGCACAACATTTACTAATGACATGCTGAAAATTAGACGGTGCGTCAGAGTTAGAAGCGAGATGTCTGAGGTTATGTGTAGCCGTGTGTGTCAAACAAATCTAGATATTAGTCGAGTTACACACACAATTTTTGTAGCTGAAAATTGAATGGGTTTTTATTCTGCTTGGTTGCATGTGCAAATTTTGGCAATGTAGTTGAAGCTCGATTTTGAATAAAGTCATAGTATCTACCAGAAAAATACCATTTGATATCACTGATAGTGTTACAAAGTTGTCATAAATGTGTGCTTTCCGAGACTTTTATATGACCTTTACCAAGACCCAATCTGCTTTTAAGCTCTTTTTCGTATATAAACTTCATGTGTCATGTTCCAGAACTCGAAAAGTGGCTGTTTTTCCATACTTTATCTGTAAATGCATTTGTAAATAGGATGTTTGTCATGGCTATCGTTAACTTCTCTATCTTGTGAACTGCCATTAACATACTTTAAACAAAAATAAACAGAAAAAAAGATTTTTGAAATCAATTACAATAAATCAGCCAGTTAATACACTCTATCAGTATGGAATCTAAATATTTTAGTTTCGTTTTTAAAATACGTAATATAACTCAATCAGACGACGTATTTGCCTATTTTATAACGACTCGTTGAGGATATGATTATTTCTGCTAGAGGCGTCAGCATGCCCTAATGATATTCTGTGTCCTGTGACATTGTTAATATGTGCTGGGTCTGTGACTTTCACCTTCGTGTCACGCCGGTTAGTGGAACACACAAAAATAGCAGTGCAAACTTGGACTAAGTGACTTGAATCAAGAGAGAATACTGCTGTATATATCGCTGAGGTAAGAAAATGTTTTTCCATAGTATCTACCACAGACCATAATGGCTCCTAGAAAAAATTTCTCAGAGTCAGTCTAACCCGTCTTCAGTCGTAAGATAGCTGATGTCATTAGCAGAATATGTTTAACGGTGTGTGCTGCATATGAAAACAGTACCAAACACAGAATTATGTAGAGCTTCACTTGGAAGGGGTACACTTTGATTACCACTAAATGTCAAATTCTGAATTTCTTTAATGTGTACCAATATTTGCCCCACCTAGAAAATAATATAATGAACGTGAATGCATTGGACGCCACGTTCGGTGCTGGCTACTGTTAGGATTGTTAATTAAAATACATACATACAGTAAAAAAATTAGGTTCATATAACAAAGCAGTCAATAGAATTTATACTCTGTCACGAACGGCAAATTGTGTTGTGGAAAGTAGCCCAGTACGCTCACACCAGGAATAGTGTCTAACGGAATCGTTGTTCGCCCGGAAATAGCACTGCACTACTCACAGCGTGACCTAATTACTGTACAGCGGTAAAATTTCAATAAATCTGTATCATACAACAACCAATTATGCTTGTTGCATGTGTACAAAATAAAACCTGGGGGATTTTCACTTCCACATAGATATTTAAACTCTGTTGGATGTAAATGTGTTTGAGATTCATGTCGTCCTGCTTCTAACATGACACATCGTGAAATACAGAATTAGTTTTAAAAGACTCTTTCCCTGTATTCGCCTGTAGTGATTTCAGGAAGCCACGGAAAACCGAAATCAGGATGGCTGGGTGGGCATTCGAACCCATGTCCTCCTGATATGTGGTACTGTAAACTTGAAATAAGAGGGGCGTCATTGAGAAACCGGGTTTTCTAGCCTTCGAGCTGGTGTAGGCACTGTTGCTTCATACAGATTTTTTACTGGATTTTAAGACTTGTATTTGACAATACAGTATTCGTTGTCTCAGGATCACTTGAGAGAAATGTCGCAAACTTAGCAGTCAATAGAATTGTGTATGTATTCTTTTGCGCTGAAAATAATATGGCGTCTCATACTTGGATGCCTGGCGCCTGTAACGTCCTTAATGTTAAAGAAGGTGTATGCTAATTAATGAGCAATACGGAATCATCCGATGATCCGTTATACTCCTGCTGAATAGGGTCAATGATTTGCGCTGTCCAGCTGTGACGTCACACATGGATTGAGGTCACGGGCTGTACACCACGAGCCGCGGTCCGGATCCTTGCACACACTCCCACCACCTGCCCTGTGACGTCATCGAGTAACGGTGAAAATTCTAGAAAACAGGTCTTAATACTACTAGTATGGAACTGAATATTTATTCAAGCATTATCTTCTTTATTTTCTGAAAGGACTAACTCAACGAAATGTATATGAAAACTCAATTGTTATAAGAGAAATTAGAGCTACATGGAAACAGTTCAACGTTTCTACACACTGTGAAGTTAAGCCTTATGTACTGGCGGTAATTAGAAGCTTGTGATAATTAAAGTGCCGTTAAAATCATTTTCATCCTATAAAAATAAATTTTCTATAGCATCGTCGATGGTGACAGGTGCGAATAGCTTATTTGCGACCGTATGGACGAAACAGTGATGGTAGAACGTACTCGTAGTAGCTGTGCAATTACAGATCCTCTGTTAATCTGACTCTGCTTCACTTCCTGAAGATATCACGAATATTCTTTTATATTTCGTAGCAGAGGAAACATAATATGATGAAACCGTTTTCTCGTAATCAGTTATCCAACGATCGTAGAATTACGTAGCAGTGGTTGGGTAGGGAAGACAGTCTGTTGAATGTGGTTTTGATATAGCGACTTAAAAAAGGATACAGTACATAAATACATTTCACTCTTTCAAAGTTAATGTATTAATTTAAGCAATGTGTGTATAATATCATATGGAAGTACGGTGCGAAATATTCAACTTGCCACAGTGGGAATGTTATGAAATCCAATAGCTGAAGAATAGCCAAGAATAAAAGGGTAAAAAAAAAATGGGAAGTACCTAGGTAAACATTTCGTTGAAAGTGCACAAATTTCATTTAAAGATAGATATTGTGTGGATTAATAGCAGTAGTTTTTAAGAATATTCACACTCTTGAATAATTAACAGTAAAACATTTAATGACAAACTTTTGAACTTGTGTTTCATTTAATTCCCTAGCGATCACCTGACAGTCAATGTCCTGTACCCTGCGATTGCGATAATTTTATTTTAAAAATCATATAATTCAGGAAAATTCTCAATGACTTCAGAAAACTGTAACTTGAACTCAAAATCGCCGCGCCTTTCGACAGTCAAGAGAACGCGCCGCTTTGAGGTCCGCCCCTCGAGACTTCGAAGAGACGGAGCGCAGACTTCAAAGGGGCACGCCGCTGCCCCGCCACTTCTGTGCGAATTGAGACTTCAAAATGTGACATGTCCACGCCACTTCTCTTCTCTGTGAATTGGGCCTAAGGCTACAGATGTCATACAGAACTTCGTTCTGTTTTCAAAAAGTTGTTTTAATTCGGATCAGCCACGTGTCTATCTGTTATGTAAACTTAATTTCAGTGCATCTTTAAGCATAGTGCTCGTTGAAGCATTATTTCAAGTGTGGTGTAAACTGGCGCTGTACAGTAATATTTTTTTGAGACAAGTATAGTTTGTACTATTTTATAAATGAATAATCAATGATTAATGATATGAGAAGAATGTTTTTAGTAACATCTCAAGAAGAAAAGGATTCCCGACTATTCCTGAGAAAAAGGATTTCCCAACAATTATTTGCACGAGTGGGTAGTAGTGTAATTATATCATTCAAAATAATTATAATTACAGAAAAGTATATAAAGCAAATATATTTTTTAATTCCCTACACACCCATTTCCTCCTTTAACTGTATCCACCTACTTTTTTCCTATACAAATTTAAACTTTAAATTGTTTGGACGTATCCTATTAAATAAAATGCGTTGTCTGGAGGCTATGTGCTCCTCGATAGTTATTGGCTAGAGAACAGTCACGTGCCAGCCCTCACTCGCGAATTAACAGCCATCATAAAGTTACAATTGAACCTTCGTTTAAATTTACATGTTGCTTTTTGTTCATTTACGTCAACTAGATGCACTAATTAATGTAAGGAGAAGGGTATTCGATGTTTACGCTATATTTTCTGTATCTTATAGGTCAAAGCAAAACCTTAGAATTTTTTTGGCAGAAGATAAACATGAAGTTTATTAAAAACTCAAAATTTACACGAAACGTACATAATCGCGAAATGTATAAGTCAAATAACAGTTATCCGTTTTCGAAATTAAAGTCTCCATCATTTAAAGTAAAATGCATTTATTTCAAAACAATCCTAGCCAAATACTCTGATAATCTAACTATAGTAAGGTACTAATATCACGAAAGATATCATTAAAATTACTCTTCTTCATTTTTCCTTACTAGCTTTTCCAGAATAAATTCCTACTACCATCATAGATGATATCGTTGGTTTTTGATACACGCTTCAGCTACTAAATGAGATTTAAGATTATCTTCTCACGTAGATTTAAATCATCAAGGATATGACTATATATATGCGACGTGAATCCATGGAGGAAGGAAATATATATGGAGGATAAATGACGTTAAATCTTTGACGCCGCCTCTAAACTCTCAGCTGATACTGCGAATGCACGGTGGCGGCAACGGCCATGTTGCGAATCCATACAAATGAAAAGTTCACATTGTGTTTGATGCTGTGATTATTTAATTTTCTAATGTGTCTAAGTATTTTATAATGCCATCTAGGAATCTTGATGAAGCAAACGATGTTGTTACCCCAAATGCAGTTTGCGATTCAAATACGCGTGTGTGGATGTGTCTACATAGTTTGATTCTGTAGCGGCAGTTTAGTGGAGATTGTGGTCAGGTCTAAATGCAGTCTGTACCGGAATGGTTTTTTTGTTGCATATATAAGGGACAAATAATTTATCTATTATTGTTAGTAATTTCATGAGAACCATGTTAGTGACAAAACGTGTATCGCAATGTAAACTACTTCCAGCTATTCCCAATTAAGCTTACTAGGTATGCTAACAAGAAAACTATTTTTATTCTGGTCTAGGCCGCATTTCAACCTAACCACAAGCAGTAGTAATAAAACTGAAATACCCATTCTACATTTCCACCATGTAATTAATTGTGGCTTTGGCAGAATTAATTTTTGGTCCAGGCCAGATATCAAACCAATCCCCTCAATTTGGAGACAGTATATCCCGAAAACTAAACAAGATATCGAAAAATTTTATTCTTTATTTTCTATTTGTCTCATCGTGTTACATAAGAATCGATCATCAAATTTGACCTTTGCGAAATTTTTCTTCCGCATTTCAACTCAAGATACCTCACTTTTGATACATTATATCTCGGGAACTAGGAGAGATATCAAAAAATTTTATTCTTAATTTTTTTATTTGTGTCGTCTTTTTAAATAAGAATCCATCATCAAATCTTACTTTGACCAATTTTTTCTTCTGAATTTCAACCAAAAACATCTCGCATTTGAGACAGAATATCTCTGAAACTAGGCTGGATATCAAAAAAATTTATTCTTATTTTCTTATTTGTCTCATCGAGTTACATAATAATCCATCACCAGATTGCGGCGTTACGTTTATCCTATAGTCCCCTTGAGGTTTTTGTACATATACCCTGTGTCTGTATGTGTAGGGAAACTGTCACCGGAGCATGTTCTCCATTGCAATTAAAATAAATTAATCGCATCAAACTTATGCATCGAAGCTGCTGCAGGAAAACCCAGTTAGCACCCTTTTTATCCCACCTTTTCTCTTTTCAGCAGTTTTATGATTTTAATGAGAGTGGGGAACTATGGCAGGCCTATCTAGCTGACAGTGGATTGAGCGTACATTAATAAAACAAGCACAGTCTCAGAAAGGATAGCCGTAACAGACAACGAACTTGGAAATGGACTAGACTGGCCTGTGGAAAAAAAAAAAAAAAAAACTAAAATAATGAAGATAGCAAGAAACCCAAACAGTGGTCCATTAAAGCATGTGTTACTCTGAGGCAATGAACTGGAATTGGTAATGTTTTTTGTTTATTTGGGAATCAAATTAACAAACAACAGAAGGGTGGATGATGGAGAACTGGTAAGGCAGACGTTTGTATCACTACATCAAAGATATAACCAGGTGGTTGAATATCGGGAAAGAAGCCAAAATTTTCCTCTATGAAGCCTACCGGTCAATAATATGAAACCTGGATTTGGAGATATTAGCAAATTACAGGTGACAAAGATGAGGGTGAAGAACTTTACAAGAATGAATAAAATTAGAAATGAAAACATCAAAGAAATTAAATGTTAAAACATTGGAAGAGACATTAACAAAGAAGAGATGCAAAAACTGTGGATTGTCATGATGGTGGAGGAGAGAATTTCAAAATTCACACGTAATGGGAAGCGAAGGAGACCTCTCAGAAGTCACAGACAAGATGGATAGATCACACGAAGATAATTAGAGACAAGTGATGAGGGAAAAACTGTGACCAACCGACTTGCAAGGGGTTGCGCCGAACAACCTGCAAAAGAGGAAATATGTAATGAATAAGTAGAGGAATTATCTCTGGCCTGGACTGTTATAATCAATTTTAAGAAAAACAATTAGTAGTTTGTGATAACACATTTTCTGAATTTCAAGATAACCTTACAATCATTAGTTGGACAAACGTGTATTTATTACAGAAACGGCTAATGTCACCTAAATTTAAAAACAAAAGAATAAATTTTCATAAATTTATGCAGAAAATCTAACATTTTTTCCATAGTTACTCCTACAGAAGAAAATGATAGCTGAGATTAACTATGATGCAGCATTCAAACCACACTTCTTAGGTAACTCCAATTTAAAAAAAAATAATAAAAAAATTGTAAATGCGAATTTCTGTACTTATCTAGTTTCAGATTTACAAATTGTCTTGTATCCTTTATGGTCTAAGGAAAAATGTTCAGCATTTCCCTTCATAATTTAAGTCCTCCCCACCAATCCCTACCAAAGAAAAAATTCCCACTCCCTTATATCTGAAATCTATAGTTACTTCCGGATATCCTGATTCTTCTACAATGAAACATCTGGTCTCAATTATAATTCCCAACTTCAAAGGAAAGACAATGGAAGTGTGGCAAGAAGAGTGGAGAAACTTCAAAACTATTAAAGGTTCACATTACAGAAGCGTACAACCAAAAACAATTGACAAACTCATGGTTTTAATTTAATTGAGATGGAGTGCATAATCCAGTGGAAATTTCCCTACACATCCATTTTTTCAGTTTCTTGCATCCACCTAATTTTGCCCTCTATAAATTTCAATTTTAAATTGTTTCAGTGTTTTCATTAAATGACTAATCAATTTATTCCAATCCCAGACTTCCTTACCTACAAAAGGAAATTTTCCCACACCCTTATGCCTGAATTTGAGTGTTTTAACTTGTGATCATAGTAATTTTCTCTCTTCCATGCTCCACTCTTAATTCTCCGATCAATATTTTTCCCCACCTTATCACCAATATGGGCATTCCCACCACTTTTTTCACCTTCTTTCTTCCAATGAATCCTGTTTTGAAATGTGAATTAATGCCTTATTACCACGATTTCCAGAGTCCAAATCCATCTAGGAACTTCCCAAACTTTCTTCACAGGATATGGATTCGAGAATCCCCGCTTTGTGATTGTCAAGACCAGGTTATCGCAGACTTCAACCATACAGTATTCACATGCAAAAAATTCAAACAGCATTAGAACAATATGATGAAAGTACTTGCCATAATGGGAACCGCCTTCGCACAAACTTAGTCTTGTTGCTGGCCAACAACAGCGAAGGAATACATGGCTATCCTATCAGTTATCACATATTAAAAACAGGGTTATTAAATTGTAAAGTTCAATTAAATGATATCCAGAAGATTTTACTCATAAATATTTCATGAATTACATTTGCTAAAGCAATAGGATACTCAAAAGGCTTCACTTACGATAAATGATATGTTGATGCAACATATAAATTAAATACCTAGAAAACAGAATTTATTATAAATTTAACCTTATGACTTGCATATGCTGCAACAAACATATATCCAGATGATTGTACTTATCATACTTAAGATGGCTGTATGGTCTCTGCTATCAAAGACCAATAAAATAAAATTCAGACCTCATTCACAATTGATGTCTTTTATGCACCCAGCACTCTAAGTTCCTCCTTTATTACATAATTTACAGATTGCATTATGCAGTAATTTCCACAAACAAATCTCACTGCCCACCTTCACCTCCCTTCAACTCCTACATTTGATACCCAAATGGTTCCTTATACTACCCCACCATACCCAAGCTATAGGCTGAACAAGACTGCATATCCCAACTCTCCCACCTCCTCAATATATTCCATCACCATACTGTTCATTAAACGTAACTCTAAGCTCCCCCTCTCACATGTCCAAGTGCATTTACTATCAAGCATTATGTAACATAATGTCTTCAATAAGCAATGCCTCCTCCATCATATAACCACATAAAACATTTATTTTTTGGGTCAGCTGGAGATCACGATTCCACTTGTTAGGGGATAAGCGGCATACCGGGGTTGGTATCGGCTTGTCCACCTAAGCTTTAAGTCATACAAAAAGTTGTCAAAGTTCGGAAAAAGTTCTATAACCATGTAAAACCTTGTAGAATGCTAACTGTAATAATTAACGCGGTCGCCACTTACAGATTAACCTCCTGTAAGAAAGGTACTAAAGTAGACATGAAAGTCTACATCCAGATAACTGAAGTATATATTCTTAAAAAATTTCACAGAATTTACAAAAGTCACAGTTAGCAATGGCAATCGGAGAAAATCATTTGCCGAAGATCACCAGTCATGAAACAGAACAGACGGCACTACCCCGATTGAAGTTGAAAGTTAAGATGAACATATGTCGTAAAGTCTTAGAGTTTTGTTTTGGCCATGCCCTTTTAGAAATGGCGCCGGTCCGCCATACTGTTCTAATCCTGTCTACCCATAAGCCACCGCGAACCTGAGCCGGTCTTGTTTGAACTCGTCTACCAGAGCTCTACATCTTAACCCGACAAAATACTTCAACGAAATGTGTTAAAAATGGCGGCCGGGTCTCTTTTATCAAAGTGGTCTACTGACCTAGACAATAGTCTATCTAGAAAAAGAATCTGTTGACTGAGTGCTACCAGAAAATCACAAGATGAAGAGCGTAATGAGACAAGTGTAGTGATGTGTTGGGTTTTGTTTTTAGAGCTTCCAGACCGGTGAAAATGAATTTTGAAAGTTGGTTAATTTAAAAGCACATTTGTTTCGCGTATTGTGATACGTCGTCCTATGTCACATGAAAATTGTGACTCCTCAAACCTTTAAAATCTCAAGTTAATATTATTTTCAAAGTGTTCCCCAGCCTTTGCTGAGTCCAGTGGTGTAAAAGTCTTTTAAATCGGTTAAGGCTATCAGAAGTTATAGAATTTCTAAGTTATACTGTTTTCCTAGCTTGTGCAACCGAAACTTCACTTTTTATTTAAAGACAGTTGTGGACTAAAACTAAATTTAAATCGAACCTTTATTTAATTTAAGTACTTTAGAAAAGTTTTTATTTCGTGAAAGATGTTAGTTGGGAAGAAATTAAATCTTAAAAGTTCGTTGCTATGACGCCATCACCAAGTTGACTCTTCTTTACTTATATTTTCTTTCTATTAGTTGATGGTTATCGGAAACTTAAAGAATATTGACTGGCCGGTTATTTTGCTTGATTACATCTACTTTTAAAGCTCTGAAACTGTTTAGATGTACTGAAATTAATTATTGAACTAACTCCCATGTGGAGATGCTTTAAAAATCATATTTACTACTTTAAATTGGTCTGGAACTGCGAGTTATTAGTGAATTTAATATCAGATGGTGAAATTCTAATTATTAAAGTGCTTTACAGTGTTCAATTTAGTGGAATATTAGTGTTGTGGTTGGGTAGACAAACTTGTGTATTTTGCTTAAATATTATTATGGATTATGCTCATTTAGGTAAGTTTATGGTTTATATTTTACTAGAAACTTCTTATTTATGGTTGTTATGTGTAGTTTATTTACTTTTCTGAACTTAAAGTGTTGTTATTTCGGTTTCAACTATGGTATCGTGTACTGATGTTAACCTCAAACTTTGCCGGAATTTAACTGAATCTCGAAAATAGAGATAAAGGTAGCTTACACACTACAATAATATTCAGTAATGACGTCTTAATACTGCTGTAGTCAATCACAAGACGTAATATTTTCAAGCAGTAATTCTGTTATAATACAACCTGGATCATTATTTCAAACAGAAATTAAGTTGTAATAGGCCCCGAACTTGCATGACACTATTAAACATACTTCAGAAAGTATTTCTAGCAGTGTCCTGCATTTGACTACAGCAATACTACGAAGCCAATTCCTTGCGGAATCGCCATCTCCAGTAATCCCTATGTTTCTATCTGTGCATCTAATGAGAGATTCTTTTGTATTTTTTTATTACTCCATGTAGAATATACCCTGTCCCGTAATGTAGAAACATTGCTTCTACTTTATCTTGGTTGTCCAGGTTGAACCGCATCAATTGATCAAAACCTAATGCTTCAGCAGGGTGTAAAGGTTTGGGAGAGATTATACTAGCCTTTTCCAACCAAATGTCAACCTCTCCTTCACGTGATGCACCCCGTTTGCACGGACGAGGCTCTGGCAACTGAAAGATTCCCAGTATAAGAAGTTACCCACTGCTTGCCAACTGCCTTCAAAAGGAGGGCGGAAGAGCAGGGAGCAGTTCAGGGCACCCTCTTGCCCTTGGGGTTGGAAACGGCCCCTAAAGGTGGATGAATCAGAAATGATCAACGGCATGGGTATGTGTGTAAAAAAACTTTTTTTTACGACTCAAAAAAAAAAACATGAAAAAAACTATGAAAAAAAACATGTTTTTTTTCTGGGATACGTTTTTCTTTTCATAACTACTAAATTTCAAATTTGTAAGGCATTATCGTTTAATATGACGGTTTTAGAGTTTATACTAAGTACTTACCTTAATCTTTAAATCTACTATATTTTTCTGGTTCAGTAGAAAAGAAAATTACAAAAATATTGGCAACATTGACTGAAATTTTCTTTTACGAACGGGAACTTCCCGAAGAGGGCTACGTTGCGAGAGAAGGAATCCCCGTTCCCCATTGTTTGGATTAATACTTGCTGCCAACCCTGCGAATTTATCTGTATACCTACGGATCTTTTCAAAAAATTATGAATTTTAAATTTATCAACACCTTTTAACTACTTATTGTGCTTTACTTATATTCATATACTTGTTAAACTCTCATCGTACAGTGATACTGAGTCATTAAATTGTCAGTAATTATGAATTGTTTCCTCGCAACCGTCAGTGTAAACCAACAATTGAAAAAGAAATAAAGCTCCTATTTTGTATGATAATAGATATACATTCAAACTTAAAAGACCTTAATACAGAATTATCGGCGCAGTCTTTATGCACAGTGTGTACTTTGCTCACAATTTGAAATTGCAATCTCAAAATCTTTTGCGTACAATACAAGGGCAACCAGTAATAGACAATGTAATTATTTCTGAAGTTATGGAGCTAAAGGAGACAGAAGAAGAAACATAAAACTCCAAAGCATACCGAACTATTGTTGGTAGTGCTGATACTAGTGAATGTGGTACTGACAGAGGATGAATAAAATTATGTTACCTATATAGATACATTTATGAATTATTATGTAAGACATTATATGATTCAGTAAGATTTAAAACAGATATGTAAAATGTAAGTTCCGCAAATAAAACTATAATTTATCAAATATAACGATTTCTGAAAAAAAAAATAGAAATAAAACCAGGGTGCTATGTTATTTTTCAGAAAGCTGAAAAAAAAACTTTTTTTTTCAGTTTGCAACACAAGGCATGGGGATGCAGAAGGCAACGGAAAACCACTGCATTATACACCCGAGGACATGTAATCCTCTCAAATTGCATATATCATGATGGTTTCTGGGTAAAATATTCCAGAGACAATCGAATCTCCAGGTGGGGACTGCTCAGGGAGGAGTCATCAGAATGGGTAGAAACATTCTACGAGTCAGAGCGTGGAATGTTAGAAGTCTGAATAGGGCATATAGGTCAGAAAACTTAAAAAGGGAGATGGAACAACTTAAGTTCGATGTTGTTGGGATTAGTGAGATTAAATGGAAGGACGCATAGGATTTCTGGTCTGGGGAACACAGGATAATTAGCACACAAGCTGTCAATGAAGTCACTAGTGTAGGATTTGTAATGAATAAGGAAGTAGGGAAGGGGGTCAGTTATTATGAACAGTTTAGTGACAGGATTATCTTGAGGTTAGAAACTAAGCCCATCCCAACCAAATTAGCACTAGCGAATATGCCGACGTCACAGGAAGATGATGAAGAAACAGAAAATATACGTTGATATTGAAGAATTAATACAATATGTGAAGGGGGAGGAAAATATAATAATCGTGGTTGATTGGAATGCAATAGTGGGAGAAGGAAAAGAGGGGAATACTGTAGGAAGTTTTGGTCTAGGAGAAAGAAATGAGCGAGGAAGCAGGTTGCTAGAATTTTGTGAAAGATATAAGCTAGTAGTGGCAAACATACTGTTTAAGAACCATGCAAGAAGAATATACACCTGGAAATGTCCTGCGGATACAGGCGGATATCAGCTACATTACATCATGGTCAAACAGAGAAGCAGAAATCAAGTTCTAGATTGTAAAGCGTACACAGGAGCAGACATAGACTCTGACCACAATTTGATAATAATGAAGTGCAGGCTGAAATTTAACCGAATAAGGAAGCAGTATAAGCAGAACAGACTGGAAGTGAATAAACTGAAACAATCTAGCACGAGAGAAAAATTTGCAGAAATGTTACACTTAGATCTAAGAAGTAACTCTGAAAGGAGCTCAACCGAGGACGAATGGAATGCATTAAAGACCGAAATAATGAAAGCTGGTAAAGAAACATTAGGCTTTCGGGAACAAGCTGCCCGAAAACCTTGGATCACAGTAGAAATTTTGGAGCTGACGGAACAGAGGAGAAGGTACAAAAATGCTCGGGATGAAGCAGGAAGAGAGCAGTACAGGCAATTTAGAAATCAAATAAATAGGAAATGCAAAATAGCAAAAGAAAAATGGCTACAAGAAAAGTGTGAAGAAGTAGAAAAGGAAATGGTCGTAGGTAAAGTAGATGTAGCATATAGAAAGATCAAACAGAATTTTGGAGAAATGAAGAAAAGAGGTACGAACATTAAAGCTGCCGATGGGAAACCTCTTTTAAGCTCAGAAGATAGAGCTAACCGATGGAAGGAATACATTGAGAAACTGTTTTGAGGAGAGAATTTAATAAAGCTCTGAATGACTTGAAAGCAAATAAGGCAGTTGGAATTGATGAGATCCCTGCAGAACTTCTGAAATCCCTAGGAGAGGAAGGAATTGAAAGATTATTCAAGCTGATATCAAAAAGTTATGAAACAGGAGAAAATCCAACAGATTTTAATAAAAATATCTTCACACTTCCAAAGAAAGCACAAGCTGACAAATGTGAGAATTATTGCACCACATGCATCACATGCTTCAAAATTACTGACCAGAATAATATACAGAAGGGTAGTATAAGAGATAATAGGTGAAGATCAGTTTGGGTTTAGGAAAAAATCGCAGTACAAGAGAAGCAATTTTGTCTTTAAGATTAATACTTGAAGGGCGGATCAAGAAAAACAAGGATACTTTTATGGCATCTGTTGATTTAGAAAAGCTTTTGATAATGTTAGGTGGGACAAGATGTTCAAAATTTTAAAGTCAGGTCTAAAGTATCGAGATAGAATAACACTTTATAAACTATATAAGAATCAAGTGGCTACAATAAAAGTAGAGAATCACGAGAGACATGCATCAGTTAAGAAGGGTGTGAGACCAGGCTGTAGTCTATCCCTGTTAATATTCAACTTGTATGTGGAAGAAGCAATGAAAAAAGTCAAAGAAACATTTCCATTTGGCTTAAGATTTCAGGGAGAAAAAAATCAGTATGCTACGATTTGCTGATGGCAAATCTTGTTAACAGAGGGGCTGAGAATACTGAGAAGTGACTGAATGGCATGAACAAAATACTGAAGGAAGATTTTGGACTGAATATAAATCAAAGAAAGACAAAAGCGATGAAATGTAGCAGAAATGATACTAATACTAGTAGATTAAATATAAAAATAGGATTGGATGCAATAGGAGAAGTAAGTGAGTTCTGTTACTTGGGCAGCAAAATTACAACCGATGGCCGAAGCAGGAACGTTGTTGCTGTTATTGGAGCTTAAGGGCACATCGGCAACGGGGTCATTAGCGCCCTAACAACAACCGGCTAGGCAATGTGGCTTAAAAATTATGATATTACGTCTGCATGGACGACTGTAGAGGGGTCAGCTACACAGACGCAAAAACAAATAAAATACTAAAATGTTGGCTGTAAATAGGCCATAAAAAAAAAAGATCATTCCAACGATGTCTGGACGGCTGTAAAGGGGCCGACCAGATTTAAAAGGCTTAGAACTAATGACTAAGAAATACCTATGTACATGGATGAGTGTCTGTAAAATGGCCACTTATCCACCTTAAAAACTTAAGCCGGTCTTCCCAAAATTTCCGGGATAAGACCGGCTAATACACAGAATTTTAAAACGTTAGTCACATTGCCAGCGTTATTATTTAAAATAGTGGACAGATCGTTGGCTAGGCCAACATCTGCCCTTATATCCAAAAATAAAACACAGTCAGTAAAAATGTGGCGCACCGTCAGATGTACGCCACAAGCATCACATTCCGACGGAGTAGGAAACCATGAGTTAGAGGACAGTGCCCTATACGGAGGCGAGTAAGGAGAACCTCATCCCTCCTCGCCCGCTGGAAGGAGCTGCTCCACGGCTGAATGGCCGGTTTGACCAGCCAGAACTTATTATGCTCACCCTCCAGCCACTGCCTCTGCCAGATGTCAAAAACAAATCTTTTCGCCGCCGAGGCAAGGTCAGACTTTGGGACCAGATCAAAGTCGGTTCTGACCTTGTTGCAGGCTAACTTGGCAGCTTTCTCAGCTGCCTCGTTCCCCTATTCCCACATGGCCTGGCACCCAGCAGAATATTACCTCCTTTCCAAGAGATTGAAGAGAAAGGAGGGTGTCCTGGATGTCTTGGACGAAACGGTCTGCTGGGTACATATTTACTAACGCCTGAATACAGCTGAGGGAATCACAGCATATGATATATTTCATACGTCGACTTACCTTCATATGCTGGAGCGACTTTAGCAGGGCGTAGCACTCGGCAGTGTAAACACTGCACCTGCCATCCAGCTTGTATCTGTAAGTTGCTCGAGGGAACAGTACAGAGCAGCCTACTCCGTTAGCCTGCTTAGACCCATCCGTATACACCGGGGTATAATCCCGATACTGGTTTAAAATGTCATTAAAAACTCTGGTAAAAACACTGTCAGCGGTAGACTGCTTGTTCAACCTAGATATTTCTAAAATCGTTCTGGGGCTCTTCAAAAGCCAGGGAGGAGATTTACTCCAACCCTGGTGATAAGAGGAGGGCAATTCAAACCCATACTCTTCTGAAATAGCCTTTGTACAGTGGCTAAACGGTTTGGTAGCTCGGTGACGATTAACATATAGCCGTTCGAAGTTAGGTGTCATCACTAAGTCGTGCACGGGATTGCCAGGAGTTGTGGCAATATGTACATAGAGTCGCACCATGAGGAGATGCCGCCGGATGGAAAGTGGCAGCTCGCCAGACTCAGCATAAATGCTGGGTATTGGGCTAGTGTGATAGGCACCCATGGTGAGTCGAATTCCTGCATGGTGGACACTATCCAACATCCGAAGACCGCTGTCCCGTGCCAAACTGTAAACAATGCAACCGTATTCCAACCACGACCGTACAAAGGCTCGATAAAACTGTAGCAGAGAGGAGCGGTCGGCGCCCCACGACCTGTCACAGAGACATTTTAAAATATTTAAAGCTTTCAAGGCTCTGGCTTTTACATCTTTAAGATGTGGCAGCCAGCTGAGCCTCGAGTCTAGAATGAGACCCAGAAAACGAACAGTATCAGTAAAATGTAAAACAGTGTTCCTCAGGGTAAGGTGGGGTTCTGCTAAAAGACTTCTGCTACGAGTAAAAAGTACACACCGGGTTTTCTCAGTAGAGAAACGAAAACCGGTGTGCACTGACCATTCATCCAGCCAGCCTGTTCAGCGCGAGTTGCAGTTGCCGCACAGCGCTTCTCAGGCTGGACGATGCAATAAAAATTAAGAAGTCGTCCACATATAAAGAGTACCTTATGGGACTCCTTATAATGGCCGCAATGATAATAGCAATGGCAAAAAGCATAACGCTTAAAACTGATCCCTGAGGGACACAGTTTTCCTGAATAAAAAGATCTGACATTTCACTACTGACTCGGTACCGGAAGCAACGACCAGATAAAAATGACTTTAAAAAATGGGGTAGGTTACCTCTAAAACCCCATTCGTGCAACTGTTTTAAAATAACATGCCGCCAGGTAGTATCGTAGGCCTTTTCGAGATCGAAAAAGACACCCACAAGGTGTTGGCTACGGATAAACGCTTCCTGTATTGCCGCCTCCAGGAGGATCAGGTTGTCCAAGGTGGAATGGAATTTCCTGAATCCACACTGAAAGTGGCTCAGCAGATTAAGTGGATTCAAGACACCAGATGAGGTGGCGATTGACCATCCTCTCCAGTGTCTTCCCCACGCAGCTTGTTAGGGCAATACTACGATAGGTACCTGGCAACAATTTGTCTTTCCCTGGTTTTAAAATGGGAATTAATGTTGCTTCTTTCCACAAGTCGGGGAAGTGTCCTCCGGTCCATATATTGTTAAAAATATCCAGAAGGTACTCCTTAGCATCTTTACTTAGATGCCTTAGCATCTGGTACTGGATCAAATCCGGCCCTGGAGTAGTGTCGTTAGCGCTATTCAACGCTGAATCCAACTCCCAAAACGTAAATGGGCAGTTGTAGGCCTATGTATTAGACGAATCAAAGCACAGCACGCGCCTCTCGGCAGCAATCTTGCGTTTCTGGAACCGAGGGTCAAAATTGGTTGACGAAGTGATAGCAGCGAACTTCTCCGCCATCAGCTGTGCTATGCTTCGTTCATCGGTGACTATACGTCCACGATCCAGTAAACCACATACTGGAGGGCGGGAGTAACTTCCAGATATACGGCGGATAGACTCCCATACTTTCGACGAAGGTGTGGAACAATTTATAGTGCTCACAAAGTTCTGCCATGACCTTTTCTTGCTCTTCTTAATAACTCGACTCGCCTTATCTCTGGCAATACGGAACGCTGCCAGGTTGTCGGATGTTGGCTGCAACCTAAATCGACGCAACGCCCGTCTACGACCCTGAATGGCGGATCGATATTCGTCGTTCCACCAGGTGACGCGCGTCCTACGTAGCGTTCTGGAGCTTTTCGGCATGGACACGTCAGCTGCCTGGTGAATTACTTCGGTAAAGTGATTCACCCTCTCCTCAAGGTTGTTATACTCTTTAAGAGTGATGGAGCAGCGGTAGAGTTGCCACTCAGCTTTGCTGACATTCCATTTGCGTCGGATATTGCCTCCTCCACGCTCTAACTCTATGTGCATCCATATTGGGAAGTGGTCACTTCCATGAAGGTCACGATCCACCTCCCAATGCACAGAGTCCGCGATTGAGGGGAAGCACAATGAAAGGTCAATGGCAGAGGACGATCCGGAAGCAGTGGTAAAATGTGTCATTGCACCAGTATTGAGGAGACATATTTCCTCTTGCTCTATTAATCTACCAGCCATTCGGCCTCGGGGGCAATCGACGTTTGAGCCCCACAGCGCACTGTGCGTTGAAACCTCCTAGAAGGAGGAATGGCCGAGTAAGCAGCCGCAAGATGTTAAACATGTCATAACTCATGGGTGTGTTAGGTGGTAGATAAATAGAGCATACTGTCAGTTGAGTGGTACCATGAATCCTCACTGCCACTGCTTGTACATCAGAGGTGATACTACAGGTTCGGAATAGACAGTGTTTCGGACAAACATTGCCTCTCCACCCTTCGCTCGATCACCCTCGGTATCGTCCTTACGGTACACGTCATATCCTCTTAGCACAGGTTGGTGTGATGGTCTGAAATGTGTCTCTTGTAGACAGAGACACAAAGGATCAGACCGTGCTAAGAGGTGTAACTCCACTTTGTGAGCTGTAAAACCGTTGAGGTTCCACTGGAGTATGGGAGCCATCCTTACCCATTTAACCTCACCCGCCCCAGTTCGGGTAGGTCTTCGGTCACTTCCTTCTGAGGAACGGGACCAGACTCATCCACCGGCATCTCAGTTTCTTCCTGCCCGGAAGCGGAGACAGACATCTCCGACCCAGAGGACTCCCCAAATTCCTCTTCATTCTTTTTCTTCTTCTTCCTCTTCCCCTTACCCTCCCTACTGCTGGACAGTCTGGGAGGGGACGAAGAAGGGGACTTGACGAACTGGGTCGGATCAGTCTGTCTAAACTTGGGACCTCTGATCTTCTGGTCACCTCTATTTCCACTGGTATCTAATGGTATTGCTACCACTTCCATAGCACGTGGTGGAATAGGAGGTGCTGTTAACTTCATTGCTGGTGGAGTCTTTGTTACTGCTGCTGGATTGGTCGAGATTGCAGATGTGTTGCTAGCGACATCCACGGTATTAGGTGTTATGACCTTGGTGGATTTTGCACCACACTTGCATTGACATGAGCACATAGTGCTTGTGCCCATGTCTGCAAAGGATGTCTGCGTAGCAACACTTTCTTTCCTGACGGGAGTCGAGACCATCTTGGTAAAGCTTGTTCCAAATATTGGAGCGGTGAGCGCTTTCGCCTTCTTCTTTGCCTCTACATAAGGTATCCGCTCTTTGGTCTTCAACTCCTGTATCTTGCGCTCTTCAAGATATACTTGACACTCTCTACTCCAGGCAGGGTGCGACCTGGAGCAGATGACGCACACCTGTGGGAGCGTGCAGCTGACACCCGGCACATGTGCCCCCTTGCCGCATCTACCACAGGTGTGGTTGCCCTTGCATGACGCCGTCGTATTTCCCAACCTCTGGCACTGGAAGCAGCGCATTGGGTCCGGAACATACGGATGGACGTTCAGATTAATGTATGAGGCTTTAATACACGTGGGCAACACTGGAGTGTCAAACGTCAGGACGAAGGTGTCAGTCTTTTCAAGACTGCCATTTACCCTCCATGTAATCTGACGTACCTCGACCACTTGCTGATCTTCCCACTCTTTAAAGAGTTCCTCGGTTCCTAAATCCATAATGACATGGCACGTGACCACGCCTTTCGCAGGGATTTATGGAGTTCGCTTTTAACGGCGAACTTCCTGAGCTTCTCACAGTTAAGGAGCTGGGATGCCTGCCTACTGGTGGATGTTCCTCAGCTTTTTAACTGATTTTAGGGTACCAAATAACCCGTCCAAACCTTTATTAATGTAAAAGGGGGACACTTTTTCAAATGTCCCCTCTACCCTGTGCATCACAACGAAAGCGTTCGGTATTGAACAAACTTTCCCGTTACTTTTACTGTCTGAAGCGGGATTGCTATCAACCCTGACCCGCTTCTTGGTATTGGG
The DNA here is from genome assembly GCA_031002005.1 of Vandiemenella viatica. Classification (NCBI taxonomy): domain Eukaryota; kingdom Metazoa; phylum Arthropoda; class Insecta; order Orthoptera; family Morabidae; genus Vandiemenella; species Vandiemenella viatica. Next base: position 75,060,062 of record JARYHS010013630.1, read on the forward strand.
TATATTTTTGTTTTCCTGCGTCACACCCGTACCACAGGTTTTGGGGTTTTTGGATTTGTGAGGCTGAATTTTGGTCCCACGAGTAAATCCAAATCAAAAGAAATGCTCATACAACAGGGGTGCGCAGGTGCCCCTGAGGTTGCACGTTAACGAGCGATTTCCCTCATCACCCATTCAGCTCCTCAGCACGTGGCTAACTTTGAGGTTGAGGTTTTTTTTATAGAGGTTTGTTCTGTCCTCGCGATACGAGCGATGAAGCTAAGATCCCCGTTCTCCTAGGCAAACAACGTTCCACCGCCACGCCCTACGGTGGTCGTTGAAGCATGGTAGAAGGTTACAATGTGGGAAACTTGCGGCGCTACCTGCGTACCAAGCCCCTGCGGGGAAGCAGGAACGATGTTAAAAGCAGAATAGCACTAGCAAAAAGAGCCTTCATGAAAAAGAGAAACCTTTTAGTTTCAAATATTGATCTAGGAATCAGAAAGAACTTTTTAAAACTCTTTGTGTGGAGTACAGCAGTTTATGGTAGCGAAACATGGACCTTAGGAATAGCGGGAATAAAGAAAATTGAAGCATTTGAAATGTGATGCTACAGAAGAATGCTGAAAATTAAGTGGACAGACAAAGTAAGAAATGAACGAGTTTTGGAAATGATGGGTGAGGGAAGAAGTTTATGGAAGAAGCTTGCAGAAAGAAGAGACAGGCTGGTAGGTCATATTTTGAGACATGCTGGATTGGTTAATTTGTTAGTGGAGGGAACAGTCGAAGGTAAGAACTGTAGAGGAAGACAGATTAGAATATATGAAGCAGATAATTGAGGACGTGGGTTATTAGGGGTATGTAGAAATGAAGAGGTTAGCGCAGGATAGGGATGGATGGAGAATTGCATCAAACCAGTCGAAAGACTGACGACAGCAAAAAAAAAATGCTTCAGCCATCATTTTGTGGCCATCTTCAGAGGACTGACATAGCTGGAATCGCTGGCGGTTATATATTCCAGCCATGGCAGTCTTTTGAAGAATGCCACAAAATGATGGCTCAAACATTAGGTACAATAAATTGACACGGTTCAACCCGAACCACCAAGATAACATCTACAACAACCGCGGAAGTCTGCACACCCACTTAACATAGCTTCTAATTGTAAATCTTTAATACAATCATGCATTAGAACAAACAACTGCAGTGGTCCCAGTACACAACCTTGTTCCTCTGCTTTTTCCACTTCATCCTCTATCCCAACTTATTGAGGATTCCTCCACCCAGCAAGTCACCTTTCATTCATCCTAATAGTTTGCTCACTCTGGCAAGCCCTCAAGAGATCCAGCACTGCAGTAACCACTTGTCCACCCTTGTTTAATTCACCCAAAATATCTTCTATGCAGTCCAATAATAATCAGACATTTCTGACATGATTGTGTGTCAATCTCTCCAATTTACCTACCACTGATGTCAGACTAGTAGACCTGTGATTTTCAAATCTATTTGTTTAAAACCGTTTCATAAAACGGCACTAACCTTTTTCAACCGCCCAGTAAGAAGCAAGTCTCCAGACATAATCTAAATAATATTTAAGGGTATAGTACAATGGCATATGCCTCTTTGTTTGGTAGACCTGTTGTAATACAACTGGCCTTCTACACCTTTTTAAACATGCCTAGTTCCCTAATGATTTGTTTCTAATTTCCTATTCTGCCAATATGGAAAAGCTCCAACACTGATTTTTATCCTCTCATCCCTGGATGTTTTCCTAATATCATTAAAACAGTTAATATATCTGCCTTTTCATTTTCATATCCACTGTCTGAATAACTTATATTTTCCTCAGTTTCTTAACATGTCCTTTGAAATTTCTAGATTCGTCTTTCAATGGTCCTTCTACAGTGACAGGTTTTTTCTCCATTTGATGCTATTAATTTGTTGTTTCAAATGCTCTCTACTGTATTACTGTTTTCTGTCTCTATTGTCAAAACATTTTTGAGAATAATTAACAAGTGTGTTGCTACTGTTATCTGAAAACAAATTAAAAGCATTAAGGATTTAGATGTGCAATATCAAGGCCATGTCTATTGGAAATCACAATTACCCTACATCATCACTGATGACGTCATAATGCTGCTGTAGTCAATAGCAAGATGTATTATTTTCAAGTAGCAATTCCATTATAATACAGACTGTACCATTATTTTCAAGCAGAAATTAGCGCGACATACAACCTGAACCGGCATGACACTGCTAAATGTTGGCCTACTTAGGAAAGTATTTCTAGTTGTGTCTTGCATTTGACTGATGCAGTATTATGACACCAATTCCTGGTGAAATCACGATCTCCAGTAATCACAATGCCTTTTTTTATTTTTAAATGCATCAGGAAAGTACTTATACATCTAATAGTAAAAAGCTATTTTTAAAGTGGTTTTAGTTGATAGTGAATATAAACTATAGCCGAATTACAACTTCGCATAAAATACCTGAATATTTATAATATTCAGCGTGCTAAAAAGCACTTTCTATTCAGTGATAAGGAATCAATTGGATATAATTTACATGGTTCTAAAGGCAAACAAATTCTTCCAAGAAAAATATCTCTAAGAACTCAGATGTGGTTTGTAAGAGCACACCAGATTTCCAAGGATATCATGGCAGATCACACTAACTAAAAATGTAATCACCGAGTTTGCATATAGATCAAAAGAATCACTACTCAGACACATGAATTTAATAGCTAAATTCCAAATATTTTGCTGGGTCATTCTGTTTTATATGGTCACCACACTTGCTTTTAATTTCACAAAATAGTGTTGATGGGCTCAGTAGGTCACAAACTACGATCTAAATTCACAGCAGAAAGCTATAATGGCATTTGTCTGCAAATTGGGTAAGGTTTGTGCAGATGAATGTTGGGTTTCATCATTTACGAAACAAGGCTCATAAAAGCCATCAATTCAGTCAACATTACTGATTTGGAATTTTAATTCACAACAGAATGCTTAAAATCCTTTGTTATTTTAAAATAATGCAATGAAAGAATTTGTTCAGATAGCCTAATCATTTGACATGGTTAAGGTCAAAATTAAATAAAAATGTCACTTCCATAAATAGCATCTGCTGATAAATTAGGAATTCACACAAATCCGGGGTTATCTTACAGTAATTGCATATTATGTTCTTCAGTATATCTGGATTTATAGTTACTGGCCTACTTTGGTCTAGAGAGATATATTAGTGACAAAACAAATGTAGACACAACCATACAGATAGATTTTTTGAACAGAAAAAAGGGATATTTAAACCTTTAACATACAAATTTCTCATATTCAACAAAGACTTTAAAATATTAGTAATAAACTATGCAATTATGCATTCCTCTTATCTAATTTTAAATCAAGGAGACTGATCTACAATACTGACTTTAACATTATCAAAATGTGCTGTCAAGCTTACCTGTGCAAACTCATTTTCCAACAATTTCAAAGAAAATCTACATACACTCCGCGGGAAATTCCGCGACGTGAAGGATAACATTCCTGCCATCGGCGAATTGACCAACCCACTTATACAAGGTATCAACCAGCTGCCTATATCTTTGCTTTCCAGTGCTGAAAATAATTCAATCTATGAACTTCACAGCTTCCCAAAAATGGTAGAAGGTGACTATTTCCTTGTATTTATTCTTAATGCATGATAAAAAATGGATGCAATAATGTGAAATGGTTTATCAATAATCAAATTAAGTTTACACTGTTTCTTTATACATTCATCGATCTTTTAACTGCATTATGCAATAACGTATAATAACACAGTACTGCCGAATAGAAATTTGCAAAAACCTTAGTGAGGGAGGGAGGCTGATGTAAGAATTATAGTTGTGCACAAGAGGATCAAGACATGTTGGATTTCTTCTAAATAAAGCCTGTTGATAATTTTGTGGTGTGTCAGGTTGCAACAGAAATAAGTGATCGTAAAGTAGTTCAGATGGGCATTAGAGGATTCAGAAACCAGTGAACATATTAAAGGCGTTTACGTATTCAAAACAATATAGTATAGTTACAAAAAGAAATATATTTCAGAAATGAAGCGATATTTCAGGTAAAGAATAAGTTTGTGAAAGGGGAGCACCAGTACGCTGAAGATACGTTGAAAACAATTCTAGAAAATAATAAAAATCGGGAAAGAAATGTTTGCTAAATGAAGGAAAGTACGCAACATAAATAGTACAACAGATAGTTGAGAGAGTTAAAGAGGTTGCGAAGGACGGAACATAAAATAGTTAAGATACAGCATAGGCAAACAGAGAACACTGAGACAACTAAACAAGCAACTAATAGTAGCACAGATACAAACTAATGACGAGTTTACGAAGACAGTTGTGGATGAAGGAGAGTTACTCAATGATCCTTACTGATATTTAAAGGCCATTTTAGAAAACATGGTAAGGACATGTAACAGGCAGAGATATTAATCGATATAATATTGGTTTAAGAGACACACAGGCCCATGGAGGAAGGAAATATATGGAGACGACGCAAGAGACCTTCACCACCAGAGACCTTCACCACGCATTGAAGTGAAGCAGGGTGAGGAGGAGTGGGGGGGCATGGCCGGAGTGGAGGGGCATGGCCGCTTCCATACAGACACGGGGAATATGTACAAAAACCTCAAGGGGACTCTAGGGTAAAGGTGACGCCGCAATCTGGTGATGGATTATTATGTAACTCGATATGACAAATAAAAAATGAAGATTTTTTGATATCCTGCTTAGTTTTCGAGATATTCCGTCCCAAATGTGAAATGGTTTTGGTTGAAATTCAGAAGAAAAATTTGGTCAAATTTGATGATGGATTCTTATTTAAAAAGACGAGTCAAATGAAAAATAAAGAATAAAAATTTTCGATATCTCACCTAGTTCTAGAGATATACTGTATCAAAAGTGAGGTTGAAATGGAGAAAAAAAAATTCGCAAAAGTCAAATTTAATGATCGATTCTTATGTAACACGACGAGACAAATCGAAAATAAAGAATAAATTTTTTCGATATCTTGCTTAGTTTTCGGGATATACTGGGAACATCGCAATTGTTTGGAAGCGCAATATCGCCGCTGCCGCCACTGCGCATGCGCGAGCCTGCTTCACCAATTTAACGTCACTTCTCCTCCATATATTTCCTTCCTCCATGCACAGGCCATCATCATGGGAAGAAAAGCGAAAAATCCAATGAGGAGCCATTTAATTACTTTCAGGATTCTAAAAGGTTTTTGAAAAAATCATTTATTGTACAGTAATAAAACATGTTACACAAAATAATATCCTCACTAAACCACAATTTGGGTTCCAAAAAGGATCTTCTATAGAAATGGCTATATATTCATTTTTAAATAAATATTTGAGGAACTGACTAATAAATGAGCCCTGTAGGAATAATTTGTTATCTTGCAAAAGAATTTGACTCTGTAAATTATGGATTACTTTTGAACAAAATGGAATACTATGGTATTGATGGAACCGCAGGTAGATAGTTTCAATCGTACATGGAAAGTCGAATGCAAAAGTTTCCATTTTTGATTCTAAAATAAATAAAGATGCTTCATCAGATTGGGAGAAAATAAAACATGGAATTCCACAAGGTTCTGTCCTAGGACCCCTCCTCATTTTGTTGTACATCAATGACATTCCTGGGAACTTATCTGACAAAGTTATGAGTGTTTTATTTGCAGATGACACTAACCTGACTGTGAGAAAAACAGTAATCTAGAATTTAATGTAAATGAAGTACTTAGTGAACTAGCAAATTGGTGTAAGGCAAATTCATTAAAATTAAATTTTGAAAAAAAACACATTATATTTGGTTTAAAACAAAAAATTATGCACAGCCAGATTTACAAGTAAGCTATAAAAATAACAAAATATTAGAAACAACATAAAATTCCTTGGTATTAAAATAAATGAGAAACTCTGTTGGCACGAACATATCACTTCACTACTGAAGAAGTTAAGTAGTGCCACCTTGGCAATAGGAACACTTTCTCTAACAGCAGATCTAGAATTAACGAAACAGGTGTATTCCTCATATTTTCATTCAGTGATGTCTTATGGCATATTTTTTTGGGGAAACTCTTCACGAAGTAAAAAAGTTTTCATAGCACAGAAAAGAGCTATTAGGATGTGGTGTAGGGTACAACCAGCAACTTCTTGCAGACAACTTTTTTTAAAAAACTCAATGTTCTTATAATGACTTCTCAGTATATATATTCTCTCATGTGCTTTGTCATAGATCATTTTAACCTGTTTACTTCTAATTCACAGGTAGACAATTTCAATACAATAAACAGACATAACTTGCACAAAACACAAACATCTCTGTCATTAGTATAGAAAGGAGTGAATTATTCTGGTATACATTTGTTTAATAAACTTCTCAAGAGTATAAAACTTGTTGCAGATAATAAAGATATATTTAAAGAAAAACAGAGATATCTTATTGGAAACTCCGATTCCATTCAAGAATTTGAAAAAATAATTAATTGTACTCAATATGACTTTTGCAAAATTCAGTTGTAAAAAATTAATGTTTATTGTAATTCTCTTTATTTGTCTTTGTAACATATAAGTGTTTTTACTATGGTTATGACTCGTAAGTATGTGTATTAATCATGATATGTTTCACATCCCAGAGTTTCTTCCTCAGCAGGGATCCATGAAACAAGATTGATGAATAAAAATCATAAATAAATATAAGTAAAACCGAGCAGTTTGAAATAGAGCCTAAGGATTTACGAAAGAACTAATATAGCTAAAAAAAACGAAAAGGGTCTAATGGAGATAACATTACTACAGATGTGTCAAAGACAGACAGACAGACGCGATATTATTCCATAACTAACTTGGTCCAGTACCCGAGGGCTGGTTGGATCCTCCCGAAGGAGGCATACTAAGAAATTGTATCGAGATAGTTCGATAGGTTCCTTTCCTCTGAGGCCTACATAATTCCTAAAAATAAATCCTGCGCCTACCGGGATTTGAGCGCGGGACCATAGCACCGAACTTTCGATAGCTAACGCCTTAATCACTGAGCTACCAGATCAACAACACCATAAAAATTGATTAGATTGAGTCAGCAGAATTCCTGTTATTCAGAGGTCTTAAAAATGGTGATAGCAGTACCAGTCGATAAAAGAGATCAAACAAATAGTTTTGAAAATTACAGGCCGATTGTTTTTACATCAGTGGTAGTTAGATTGCTAAAGAAATTGCTGTGTAACTACATCAACAACGTATGTGAGGAAATGAACTGATTTGCAAAACGGCAGCATGGGAATAGGCTTGTATAATCATGCTAATCACAACTAGCGAGCTGCATAAACTACGTGGATCGGTCTAGGAGGAAGGGGTTCGTCAGAAAACTACGCCGGGCTACGTGGGAAAAGGGGGGAGGGTGTTTCGGAGCCAAACCGCGTAGCTTTTCATTCATATTATTTTACACTGTCAAAATAAGGTATAGAACACGCAACAGCCTGTGAATTTTTACTCCAGTAATTTAATTATATCCGTATTTATTATACTTTTTTTTAACTGCTTAACGTCTCTTAAAAGCGAGCTCTTTGGAGACGGGAAAGGATGGGGGGGGGGGCAAGGAATGGGAAGGAATTCGGCCATGGCCTTTTGAAGGAAGCATCCCGGCATTTGCCTGGAGTGATTTGGGAAACCATGGAAAATCCAAATCTGGATGCCCGGACGGGGATTCGAACCGCCGTCCTCCCGAATGCGAGACGAGAACGCTAACCTGTTACACCACCACGCTCGGTATTTATTTTACGATAGTCTGACAAGCGAAAACGGTACAGAATGTTTTATGGAATCAATAGGGAAAAAACTACATGCCACGCGGGGGGTGGGGGGGAGGTAGAGTCAAAACCACGTCAGGCTATGTTGGGGGACCGATGACATTGAACAAGTCCAGTAGGTGTCTTATATGCTTCTACGCTCGCCTTAAGACGGAGAAGATACTGCAAGTTATAAATACCATACGCTTCTGGCGTACGGTTTAAGTGGACTAAATTTAATGGTAATGGCTTTCTAACCCCTACCTCCTCTACTGTTGACATCTGGACAACATTGTGTAGAGGAAATTTTTTCTCAAGGAGAGCATCTGCTATCTCTCCTGCCTGAATGTCTGGGGGAAGGTCCGAATGACCACCTTCAGAATTTTTTGAGAACCGGCATCGAAGGTGTGACACTGGAAGTTTTTCCTATTTAGGGCCTGTAGGATCATTTTAAAGTCATCTATATTTGATGCCTGGTATTTAATGCAGTTCCCCCTATAGGCAGTGTGGAGATTTCCTTACAGGCCCCTCTCAATTTCTTTTACGAACGTCATGTATCCCTTAGTTTCATAGCAGAAAATAGGAGGGATGCGCGTTCGCTGAGTTTGCGGGGCCGCGGGGGTTGGAACTGTTTCAGGGGTGGTAGCTAAAGGTTCAAACCTATTTCTAGTTGAGATTGTAAGTGAATTCTCCAAGTCTGGTGACAGTGGTGATTCTAGATCAACAATATTCTGATATACGCCATTGTTACTACTCGCTGCAGCGCAGCAGCAGCCACAGCCAATTACTGCTCCGTTGAGCAGAGTAAGGTGGAGTGTGTTGTCGCTAGACATTTACTCCAGCTTTTGATGGGGCATTTCTTCACTGTTGGATTGTCGTCACTTTGGCTGTCGATGTTTTCTTGAACTGAGTGGGTGCCACCGCGACCTTCTTCCTCAGAAGTGGTTGGCCGCAATTTGTGTCGTTCCATTAGTGCTGCCTCAGGGGGGCAGTGGTGTCTTCTTTTGATGTGAGGTGATTTACGAGCCTTGTGAGAAGGGTGATGAGTGAATCCAACCTTTCTTCTCTTTGATCGGATGATTGACGGGTGGTGTGGTCGGATGATTCTCTGCCGGTGATCTTTTGCCTGGTTGACTCTTTGGTGGACGCCGTCTGGTGTGATCCACGTGATGCTTAGTCGTCTCCGTTGGCACAGCCTCTTGTCGTCTTGTTAGCGGGAAGCAGTGCGATTTCCGGCGCTCCTCGACAACGCACTCTTGCCGTCTGGTTGCGGGCTGCGTATGTGACCTGCTACTCGGATGAGGATTCTTCCTACTGCGTTGCTGCTTCCATGCTCGGCAGCCGCGATACGAAGCAGCATTGAAGAGCCGCAGTTGCAGCAAAAGGCGTCCTCGCGACGCTGGTTGCATTCCGCGACATAATGTCCACCACCACAACGAACGCATCTTGCTGGCTTTGTGCATTCGCTAGCAAGATGCCGGAATTTTTGGCACCTGTAGCACTGCACCAGCTTGCGTGGCTGTGGTTTTTCTGCAGATTTCTGCGTAGAAGTGCCGGCCTTCTTCGTCCTGGGGCAGGAGAGTGTGACTTCATAAGATATGGAGTCCTGCTGCAACATCTGGATGGCGGCTTCAAAGTCTTCAGGACAGGACAGCAAGATCTTCAGTCCCAGATGGTCTGGCAGCTGAATACAGGAAGCTTCTGGCACTCTGTATCTGAGCCAGTAAAATGCAGTAGTTCCCTGCATAGCTGACGGTGATCGGTGGTACTGGGCCTACTTGTGCGGCAGGAAAGATTACTGGAGCTCGTGAGTCAGGCTCACCATTTTGAGAAGGCGAAGGAGTTGGTGAAGAGGGTTGTGTGGGCCTTATCGGCGTCGTCTTGAAGTGGCGGTACGTCTTTGGGTCGTAGCTGTAGGTCTGGAACCTTCTTTTGGTGTCTTCAACATATTCCTCCCAGACGAAGTCTCTGGCCAGTGGGGTTGGAAACACGAGTGCCTCCGGCCACGCCTCGACTCCTCCAACAGGGCGATACTTATTGACCAGGTGTCGGTGGTCGCGGCTTGTCAGGGCCTTCTTGAAAGTGGCAGCGTCGCAGGTGGGAACCCGCCAGCTGAACTGAAGGCCGTCAATCGCTGCAGCGCTTAAATTTCCAATGGAATCGTTCACGCCAGGTGGCAGCAGTGTTGTACCTGCTATTGATGACATGCCTTGTTCTTTGTCAACAGTTTTAATTTTGTTTTGTGTAGGTGATGTTTTCTGTTGTTTTAGTTTATGGCTGCGGATTCCCATTATGGGACGCGACGGACGGGGTAAAGAAGGGTTTTCCTACTTTCAATTTTCCGTCAATCGTCAATAGTCAGTTATTTGCATTTGCTTCTGCAAACGCGGGCTTGTCTATCCGCAGAGAGGGCTGTGGCTTGCGAATACCCAAGCTAACCAGCCCTAAGGCCAGCTCTCTGGACTCCTAACCAGTCAGCCTGTCTATCTTTCTGACGAAACATTTGCTTTATAGCGGCAAGCACGACGATCTCGAAGAGAGCTGCTGTTGCAGCGCAATGCTTGCGGACTGGCTGCCCACTCGGCACTGAGTCAGTGAACAGAGACTTACTTCCGCATTTATAGTGTTATTAGTGCAGTTCACACACACACTGACTGCGGGAGTAACAACCCCTGAGGGATAGATATAACGTAAAAAAGTGTACACCTACTACATTGCTAGACTACCTACGATTTGCCTCGCATTGCACCCCTAAATTTGTAGTATCTACACTTTAACATGCAATCCGAACAACCGACGGTTCAGGCGTGACTCATACAATAAAAAACAATTTTTAAAAATCTTTGCTTCCACTTTGATTTGAACCGGAGACCACGCTACATATCTCAGTAAGCAAGCGCTCTAACCACTGAGCTAACAGACCACTATATGGAAAAGTGGTACAGAGACCTACACCTCCTACGCGTCTATCAGCGATCAGTAGTTTTTCAAAATTATATGACAACATGTATGTACTATTATACAGAAAAAAATATACTATGTCCATCCTAATGCCAAATAGCATCTTCTCATCAAATTTCATCACGATCGGATAATAATAATAAATAATAATTGATAAAATTGTGATGGAGCGCCTGCTCTGGTGGCAATCTCCCTACACCCCCTCCCTTTCCCCTTCCAACCTACTTTTACCCTCTTATAATTTTTACTTTAAATTCTTTCAGGGTTTCCGGTAAATTATTCATCACTTCTCTTGGCTATTTATTACAGTCCCTCGCTCCCTTTATTACGAAATAAAATTTTCCCACTCCCTTATGCCTGAAATCAACTACCAGCCTGTGGTCATGGTCAACCTTACCCTTCCAAGCACCTCTCTTAATTTTCCCACCATTATCTTTCCATGCTTCTCCACCAGTATAAGCTTTGTACACTCCCAAGACTCTTTTCACCCTCCTTCTATCCTCCAATGAATCCCACTCCAGATCCTTTATCATATTAGTTACTGATTGTATTCTGCGGCAATTTCCAAAGACAAACCTGGCAGCCCTCCTCTGCACCCCCTCCAACTCCTGTACTTGATACCAAAAATGTGGATCCCAAACTACACCACCATATTCCAACAGTGGCGTGACCAAAGTTTTGTACCCCAATTCCCTTACTTCTCTAGAGTCTAGTGCATCCCCTCATCACTCTTTCCAACAGGTGAAGGATTTTGAACCCTTTCCCTACCACCTGTCCAATGTGTCCTGACCAGTTAAGTTTGCTATCAAAGGTATTGCCAAGGTATTTACATTTTGAGCCGTCAATGAGTAGCTCCTTCCCTACTTTATAATCATTATCAATCTTTAGCTTTTTATCTGTGTACCTAATAAGCTGACTCTTCTTTGCATTTATATTCATCCCATGTTGACTCACCCAGCTAGTTATACTATCTAGATCACCCTGCAGTTGTTTACAGTCTTCTATTGTTTTGATCCTTTTATATAACATTATGTCATCAGCAAACAATCTAACTTCTGACAGTAAACCATCAACAAAATCATTCATTAGAATAACGAATAACAATGGTCCCAATACACTACCCTGTGGGACTCTCATGTTCACTTACACTTCTTTTGATATTGCATTTCCTACCCTAACTTTTGCTTTCTACCTTTTAGGAATTCATCCACACAGCACCTATCTATCAGCTCCAATAGTTTTTACCTTATTTAGCACCATTTTTGTCAAAGGCCTTTGAAGGCTCTAGTGCCACACTATAAACTTGACCTCCCCTGTCTATTTCATAAGAAATATCTTGCATATATCCTACTAATGGAGATTCACATGAATATCCTTGTGTAAAGCCATGTTGAAAACCATTTTCTTTCCTCACAGACACTTCTATATGGTTACATATTAATCTCTCCATTATTTTACCTACCACTGGTGTCAAACTCATTGGCCTATTGTTTTCAACTCTGTTTGTCACCCTTCCTTTATGGACCGGTACTACTATCGCACTTTTCCAGTCATCTGATAAACAACAAGTATCCAGGCTCAATTTAAATAATGTATCAAGGTAAGGTACAATGTCCCATCCTACTATCTTTAAGACATATGTAGTAATATTATCAACACCTCCCCCTTTATGCTTTATTAGATTCCTTAGTTCATTCATGATATCTTCATATTTAATTTCAAATTTTCTATTCTGCTCCCCTCCAACTTTGCGGATAGGCTCGTTTCCAGATATAACCCGTGAATTATTGTCCCTAATGGACTCACAGAACCAGTTACTCAGTAATTCTGCTTTTTTAAATCCTCTTTTACTCCTGCCCCATCACTTATCTATAATTGCCTCAATACCCTCTCTTCCCCTCAGTTTCCTGATATAGCTATAGAAATTTCTAGATGCATCAATCAGAGGTCCCCCTGTACCAATAATATTCTTCATAAACACATCCTTAGCCAGTTTCTTTGACAATATTAATTCCTTTGCTAGTTGTTTCATGACCTCCCTACTGCCTTGCTGTTTCTTAACTCTGTTATGTTCTTATCTCACCAATCTCTTTAACCTCCTCACCTCCCTGTTATAGTATGACGGTTCTGTACTTCTCTTATTTATCTGTTTTGGAATAAACATTTCTTCGCCCTTTCTTATCATTTCCTTGAACTCTTCCCACTTTGTCTCCACTGAACTTGTGCCATTCTTCCATTTAATAAAATTAACCCTGAAATATCTTTTCAGTTCCAAGACTTGTGCCTTTTTATAATTGCATTTATTTCCCTATTCAATTCTGGCCACTGGTTTACTGGATCCCCTAATATCCATCAGATCTGCATTATGATCAATTATTCCTTCGGTTACTTGACATCCGATTAGGCTTTATTAGGAAAATATCTGACATGTTTTGTCCCATTGTTTTCTGCTCGACCACCTGTGTAAAGCCTCCTTCCCTAACTATGGTATTTGCAAATCTCTGTTCCTTAGTGTTATTAATCTTGTTTCCTACCCAGATGACACCTGGTAGGTTCAAATCCTCACCAATAATGACCATTCTATGCTTACTTCTGAACTCTGAATATTAATTTAGTTTCTCCCCAAGAGCCACTGCTTTATCATTCATTTTTACACTATGGTAAGTAGCCAACACCCTGACTTTTTCTTTTTTATTTCACCAGAAGTCAACCCCAAGTAACTCCCGGTCATGATCTCTTAACACCAGTGAATTGTAGTAGTCTTTGCTACCCCTTTGAATACCCCTCCCCAGTTGCTCCTCTGTCTCTGTGGTACACTCTGTAACCATCAGGAAAAACCTCATTGTCTAGTACTCCTTCTTTTAACCAGGACTCTACCCCTATAACTACTTCAGGTCCATGTATCTCAATTAGGTTTGCAAATTCCATGACATTATTCATTATACTTACCAGTAACACTGTTAACACTGGCTTTGTGATATTTTCAGCACTAACATTTGCCTTCCCAGATTTGCCCCACTCTGTTATCTTTTCAAAAGTTTCTTCTATTTCTTCAGAATTAGTGATTTTTCTAACTGTGGATCTATACTCAGCATTCCTATGATTTTCAATTTTTACTCCCTCACCAGCAGCCATTAATCTAAAAAAGGCACAGTCCCAACGCCACCACCACTGGAAGTGGGCTCCCTCACAACCCTAGCCAACAACTCAGAAAGTATTCCCATGCCCCTCCTGTTTAGGTGTAGGCCATGTCTAGTGAAACAACACCTACCAATGGTCTCCAAAGGCATCACCCCCATAACAGAACTAATGCTGTTCTCAAGAAGCACCTCCGTTTCCACATTTACCCGCCTCACAGCATGGTTCAATTGCGGCTGGTCATGGTGACTTAGAACTTTCATGAGCTCCATCCTAGTGTGCTGTGCCTCCTTCAATACTTTCTTCACGTCACACTCTATACTATAATTAGCATTTCTATCGATACTGTTCCCCGCACCTCCCACTATCTCTAAACTATCCTCCTTGGCAAAACCCCTACAAAGTGAACATATATCCTCTATTATCTGACCTAAAGTTGTAGTAGGTTTGAAAAAACTTGTGGCCTGGTAACCTGTGCCCAGCTGATTCTGCAAAAGAGGGCCTACACCTCTCCCGTGGCTACTACCTAGCAACAGAACCTTTTTCTTCCTATTTTTTCCTTGTATGCGCGTATTCCTAAGAGCCTGCTGCACCTTCCCTACTCCTGAATCTGCATGAGGCTCTTTCGCTCCTGACTTTGGTAATAGGTCAAACCTATTTTTTCCATCAATTTCTGGAGTGTTTGGCTTCTTCATCCTGTTTACCGTTTTTCCACTACGACCTGTTATCAGCTCCCAACCATCGTTATCTCCCTCTTCTCCATACCCACCATCTCTGTCTGTCACTATAGGCTGAGCCTCCACAGGCCTTTCCACCATAAGCCTCGCCTCCACAGGCTCGCTTCAAGAGCCCTGATTCTTACCATCAACACTCTGATCGTTTCGTCATTCTCCCTCATTCTTACATCCATCTCTCATATCCTTTCATCCCTAATGCAAAGTGGACAAAACCATGGGTGAGCCTCATTTATTTCCCGCGCTCTTATTTCCTCTCCATTGCCTCCCATATGAAACTCTTTCTTACACCCATTGCATCACATACCATTCTTCATGATCCTGCGACAGGCGCCACACTTTCCAGACATGCTTTTTCCAAAATACCTCAAGTACCTTCCAAATGTTATCTACAAAAACCCAACTACTTTAAGTCCAAACTGAAAGAGTTTCTGCTTCAGAACCCATTTTACTCTGTGAAAGAATTTTCTTCTTGGAATTTGGTAACTAAGAATGACTGATAAAATAGTATATATGGTGTATGGAAGGGGAAGGTGACAAAATTACCCACAATTACTAAAATGATATATGGTTTTTCTTTCTGTTGAAACTTTTGACAAATGAACTAGTTACACTGTTCACAAAATTTCACTCATATATAATAACTAACATGGGATAGCATGCACTCAAAAACTGCTGTGAAAAATTATCATACTAACAGGTTTTTAAGTAATTGACTGCTTATGAGTTGTTGGTGATATAATTGATATTGCTAATAGGTGTGTGTACTGTTCCACATGAATAGCAACTAACATAATATAATATGTAATCACAAATTACAGTGAAACTTATCATGGTAACTGGTTGGTAAGAAAATAACTGGTTATTAGATGCTGGTAACAAGTGTATACACTGTTCCACAAAATAAGTATTAATTAACTCGGGATTGTATTTGTAGATTATAGGAGATATTGGTAATACTAATGGGTTGTTGCTAACTTGTTGTCAATATATAATAATATTATCAATTATATAGTAATATTGACATTACTAATAAGTGTATGTACTGTTCCACATCCCTGAGATTATTCTCACATGGGATCAAAGTGAACATATCTATCTATCTATCTAACAAATTCTAAAGTAGCAAGAACAATACTATATTACAGATTAAAGTATGATTTTACTGTTAGTAGATTACTATTGAGTGGAGTAGCTTTTTAGACTATCAGATTTTAATTTAGAACAGTTTAAACAAACTACCCAACACTACTTTATTCCTGATAGCTGTAATTACAGTATTATACAACTGACCTAGAATAACTCTGCTATATATGAGTTGATCAAAAATTATTTAGACAATTTACTTACTCTAATGCCCAAGTCTACAGACACACAATTTATTTTAAGATCCGATAGTTATCTCAATCTCTAGGAACTACAGTACTGAGACGTTACAAGTCCCTCTATACACATTTTCTGCTACAAAATTCTAAATCCACTATGAACCAACGTGCACTCTACTGAACTGTTAAACAATAAATACCTGTTTTTGTTAAACAAGTGAGTTTTCACAATGTCCACTTCCCTCAGCTTTCATAAAATCTGTTTGTTAATTCTGTTAGTTAGCATTTGACTGTGTAGATCATAAAATTCTGATACAGAAACTTAAGTATTATGGTATAGATGGCATTATTAATAAATGGCTTAGTTCTTACCTTCTAAATAGAAAACAGAAAGTGTCATTGGAGAATTTTAAGGCTGCCTTAAGAGGTCCACTGTTTTCTGAGTGGAAATTAATCAAATGTGGAGTACCTCAGGGTTCTATGTTGGGGCCACTATTGTTTTTAATATATATAAATGATCTACCCTGTGTTTCATCTAAAAACTCAAAATTTGTCCAATTTGCAGATGACACAAACATAGGAATTAAAAACACTCCAGATTTATCTACAGAATATATTTCAAATTATGTCTTTGAACTGATTAATAAATGGTTTACAGCTAATGGCTTGTCTTTAAACTTTGATAAAACTCAGTAAATGCAATTCAGTACATCACACAGATTAACACCTGACATAGACATAAAATTTGCAGGCCAGTCCATTCAAGAGGTAGATGGTGTGAAATTTCTAGGTTTGTATATTGATAATAATTTAAATTGGAAAGTACATGTTTCTGACTTACTAAAGCGATTGGGAGCAGCCACATTTGCAATTCGTACAATTTCAGCTTTAGGTGATCTCCGTATGAGGCAGCTAGTTTATTTTGCTTATTTTCACTCCTTATTGTCATATGGAATAATACACAGACGGAAAAAAAAATCCCAACACCAAGAAAAAATTATTGTAGAGTAATGAAATTTGGACAATGCATTTGTCAAGTTAACATGTTTAATTGATTAAATTTTCAAGATCACAGGTTAATTTAAGCTCAAGAAAATGCATTTCAAATGTGAAATACTGTTAAATTAATAGCCGGTGTAACCTCCAGAATTTTGAATGCAAGCCTGCAAACGTGAATGCATTGTGTCATACAGGTTTCGAATGTCACTTTGTGGTATGGAGTTCCATGCTTGTTGTACTTGTGCTGTCAATACTGGGACGGTCAGTGCTGGCTGTGGATGATGCTGGAGTTGTCGTCCAATGATATCCCATACGTGTTCAATTGGAGACAGATCTGGTGATCTCGCAGGCCAAGGTAACATGTCGACACTCTGTAGAGCACGTTGCGAGACAACAGCGGTATGAGGGCGAGCGTTATCCTGTTGAAAAACTCCCCCTTGAATGCTGTTCATGAATGGCAGCACTACAGGTTGAATTACCAGACTGACGTACAAATTTGCAGTCAGTGTGTTTGGTATAACCACAAGAGTGCTCCTGCTGTCATAGGAAATTGCTCCCCAGACCATGACTCCAGGTGTAGGTCCAGTGTGTCTAGGCCGCAGACAGTTTGGTTGCAGGCGTTCCCCTGGCCTCCTTCTGACCAACACTCGGCCATCACTGGCACCAAGGCAGAACCTGCTTTCATCAGAAAACACAACAGATCTCCACTCCGTCCTCCAATGAGCTCTGGCTTGACACCACTGGAGTCGCAAACGGCGATGGCTTGTAGTCAGTGGAATGCACGCTACAGGGCGCCTGGCTCGGAGCTGTCCTTGAAGTAACCGATTTCTAACAGTTCGTTGTGTCACTGTGGTACCAACTGCAGCTCGAATTTCTGTAGTGCTGCCATTCATGAACAGCATTCAAGGGGGAGTTTTTCAACAGGATAACGCTCGCCCTCATACCGCTGTTGTCTCGCAACGTGCTCTACAGAGTGTCGACATGTTACCTTGGCCTGCGAGATCACCAGATCTGTCTCCAATTGAACACGTATGGGATATCATTGGACGACAACTCCAGCATCATCCACGGCCAGCACTGACCGTCCCAGTATTGACAGCACAAGTACAACAAGCATGGAACTCCATACCACAAAGTGACATTCGAAACCTGTATGACACAATGCATTCACGTTTGCAGCTTGCATTCAAAATTCTGGAGGTTACACCGGCTATTAATTTAACAGTATTTCACATTTGAAATGCATTTTCTTGAGCTTAAATTAACCTGTGATCTTGAAAATTTAATCAATTAAACATGTTAACTTGACAAATGCATTGTCCAAATTTCATTACTCTACAATAATTTTTTCTTGGTGTTGGGATTTTTTTTTCCGTCTGTGTATTCTGGGGCAATTCTCCCCTTAGGGAGCGTGCATAAACCACGTGGCTCCATTTTGGCCTCCTGTGAACCCCCCTTTACTCCACGTAGCCCTACGTGGCTTTTGCCTCTACCCCCCCCCCCCCCCAACGTAGCACGTAGATTTTTTCACATTGTCATTTGTTCAAAAAGGGGTCCGATATTCAGGGATACATATCTTCAATATGCTCCCAACACATATTAAATGTCTAGTAGATGATAAGAATAAATACAGGAAAAAATTGAAAGAATTTTTAATTGACAACTCCTTCTACTCTGTCGAAGAATTTATTTCTAAGGTATCTAAAAAATAACTGCCAATATCTTGTGTAAATATAGTTCACATAATTAATTTACCATGTATGCTATGACTGTACATCTCCTGGTATATGTATTTAGTTTGTTACGTAATTGTTTACGGTACCATATATGTTATGTACACCTTGTGGTGTATGTATTATTTTGTTATGGATTTTTTTTTTTTAATGCACCATATATGCTATGACTGTACATCTTCTGGTGTATGTATTATTTTGTAATGGAAGTATTTAATGTACCATGTATACTATGACTGTACATCTAGTGGTGTACTTCTTATTTTGTTATGCAACTGTTTATCTGTAAATTGACAACTTTCCACATTCCACAGAGCCAGTCTCTTATATTGGGATCAATGGAAAATGATTGTATTGTATTGTAGTCAACTTTCCCAAACGCCTTTCCCACGTAATTTAAACCAAGGATTAGTCATTTAATCCAAAAACGTAACAAACAGACAGATAGACAGAGTTACTTTCACATTTATAATATTAGTATAGATACACACCACCCTTCTAAAAATGATAATACACGAAAAATTCAAGAAACTCGGTTATGTCGCAAAAACAAACACATATGGCGTGTAATAAACTGTACCATAAAGAAACCGAAACACAACGCCATCTACCTTACCTAGATAACCAAGTGTTGTGTCGATAAATTAACACACCGCCATCTGTTAGAAACTTATGGAACTATAATAATAAATTTGTGTGAACATAATGACCTGGCGACAGGGTTTCAATTGGTTGCGCATTCTGCCCCTGTCGTAGTTGTCTTCACCTAGCCCTCCAATCCTTCCGGGTACAGGGGACTTACAAATTAACGTGGAATCCGAACCACGGTACCGTCTTGGCGTAGCAGCGCCACAGGTGAAGGCCGTGTTAAGTGCCTATAAAAATACCCGCCGAGATAGGGATTCTAACCGTTAACTTTTTGATCTCCAATGAGACGCCTTAACCACTCAGTCACTTGAACTAACGGAACTTACAAATAATTACAAACTGTTGTCGTATGACATACATTTAATTCGCAAAAATAAACATTGCGGTCAATAATCGAGATAAAAGCTATCCTATCTTTTAAGTTGGACAAATTACACACAGCAAGCCAATTTTCATAAAAATGGGTTAAGTAGTTTCGGAGTTTATCCCGGACAAACATCACGACGCGAGATTTTTATATATATAAAATTTAAAAAAATATATATGAACGCTTCTGGGTACACATTTCTAAACAAACAATGATGTACATATGTTAAGCTCAAAGACCGAAAAAAACGATCACAACGGGTTTCTTCAAAACGGCCACACAACAGGTTATTCGCGTTGTGGCAGTTACAAGAAAAGCCAGGACGCTTTGTGGCCATCTCAAAAAGGCCATAACATGAAATTCGTGTCGTTGCTGTCATGATATTTGACCTCTACGCGTTGTGGTTACTAAGAAAAGTCCCAACGCGTTCTCAGCGTTAGCTGATGCAATCACTACATGACAGTTAGGTTGTAAATACATATTCTGAATGTTAATTAATAATCACATGATGTTAAGAAAATAAAACACTCTTTTTCATTGTGTAAGACTGGAGATTTTCTCGGCGTTGTAAATGAATAAAATTTTCTCTTGACAATGGCGGCAAAGTTTGTGACCGCCGAAACGTCGTGGTCAAACGATGTACTGACTCGGCTAGCTGCCCGAGAAAATTTTATTCACTCTTTTTCATTACCGTTGATTTATCTTTGATTATTGTCTGATATAAGTTGACAGTAAAATATTATTAAAATAAAGAAAGTTGATAACAAAATTGCCAATAATGTTGCAGAGTTATTTATTTTTACCAAAAATATTACCGTGACATTTTACCAAGCGTGGTAGGTTAGAAGGAAAGCTCTGGTCTTGCATTCAGAAGGATTAGGGTTCGAATGCCCGTGTGACCATCAAGATTTGAGTTTTCGATGGTTTCCCCAAATAACTCCAGATGAATGCCGAGATGGTTTCTTTAAAAAGGCCATGGCAGAATTGATTACAGTTCCTTGCCCCAAGACTCTTCCCGCCTCTAACGACCTTGTCGATGACGTGACGTAAAACCATAAGCAAAAAAAGTTACATTTTGGGTTACATTTTATGCTCTTTAAGCAACATAAGCATTTTTATCAATACTGATTTTTTTTCAGTGACAAATTATTTTAGAGAAAACTAAAAATTTAAATTTAATAAAAAGTTTTGTTATTTGTGAAAATGACTCCTCAGGAGCTGACAAGTGTTTAGAATGTCCGAGGCCGCAGTTAGTTTTTTTTTTTAACTGATTTACGTCTCTTTTTAACATCGAGGTCTTTAGAGACGGGAAAGGATGGGGGGCAAGGAATGGGAAGGAATTCGGCCATGGCCTTTTGAAGGAAGCATCCCGGCATTTGCCTGGAGTGATTTGGGGAAACCATGGAAAACCCAAATCTGGATGCCCGGACGGGGATTAGAACCGCCGTCCTCCCGAATGCGAGGTGAGAACGCTAACCGTTACACCGCCCCGCTCGGTCCGCAGTTAGACATAGGCTGTAGCCTAGGAGGCCCCACCACATGTAAAGTAATAATAATCAAACATGTATAAAGAAACTAACCTATTTCTGAAACGGTGTTGGAACCGAAAGTCATGAAATGCTTGTGAAAACCGAAATCAATGTTCGCGTATGCGCAGTTCAATCCTTTCAATTGCGGGTGTACTATAAAATAACATTTCAGTTCATCTATACCGAAAAGTAACAACTTATGACACTTGAAACATAAGGTAGCAGTATACTATGGTCGGGGCGTATGAATGTAGACTGTAGTACACCTGCAATACGAACTATAATTCCCTAGGGCCCTTTCAACGATTTTGGTCGTACGACCACATTCCACAAGTTGACTGAAGAGGTGCATGGGATCTTTCACACGGAACTACAATGACACGACACGACGTCGTGATGTAGTCCAGTAACGGGGTCGTAAATAGGGGGTCTCGCAAACATTATATCACGTAAAAGATTTTTTTTTCTTATCTTGTATATATTGGTGCAAGTATGCAGAAACCAAGTTTTCGACCTCCAACACCCTCGGCACAATTTTCTGTTGCCAAAAAAACATCAAAAGTTTTGTACTTTTTTCAGTTTTTCGTCTATAACTCCTTCCTGACGAGTCCTAGCAAGAAATATTCTATTTCCAATTTGAAAGAGGACAAAATTTCCTACAACTTTCTGACTACAGACGTTTTTCTAAACTCAAAACTAAGCGAGCTACAGTTCTTCTAAAATCAGCCAAATTTCACACTTTTCCTAAAAGTTGCGTTTTTTACCTCAAAATGACCTGAAACCGCTGTAAATATAACTGATATATATGTATTTCTGTATGACATAGAATATATATTTGTACTACACTTTGATTACTTGGGTCAATTCAATAATCATATAGCATTGTTGGCAGGGAGTTACCGAAGGATTGTTCGGCCGCCAGGTGACACTGTTTTCTATACGCCGCGCAATGAGCTCCTTTTTTGCTGTCTGACCTATCCATGTAATAGTACCGGATGCAGGGAAGCTACAGCTTAAGGTGGAATCCAAACCACAGAACCGTTCTGGTTTACTTCATCTTACGCAGCAAGCTGTCGCAGAGGTGAAGGTCGGGAAAATTACTGCTGAGACCGGGATTTCGATCTCCAGTCAGATACCTTAACCACTGAGCTACCAGTCCGTTCTATTACCTGATGGTATTTGTACTAGTTTGAAAAACGAATTTGCAAAATTGAAAACATAATATTATGGAACAAAGTTTATTTACGCAGTCATAATTAAGTCATAATAAGTCAAAAATTAGTCATAAATCCATTTCTTTTCCATTTTAATGGATTGAAACAATGTTTTACATTTAAATTTGTTCTGTATTTCAAGGGAACAAAATTGTCTCTATATGAAGCATTTAAATTTCTTCATAAAAAGTTTTATTCTGGACGGATGATGCCTCCTGCATAAGGTTATGTGGCATCGTAATGAAGACCTTGGCTGCTTCTGTGGAAAATATGAAGCCTATTTGACAACGAACTATAGATCCAATATCACAATTATATTTGACGGATAAAGAAATGATGCTGCGCAGAGAGGAATAAAGTCATCTGAAATGTTTTGCAGTTTGAAAACATCAGATACTTCAGCAGACATCATTTTCGGTGAGGAAACAAGTACTGAAGTGACGCAGCAAATGAGAGTAGCAATAAAAGTGTAATGTTGAAACTGAAAAAGGAGGCATCCAAGATCAACAGGCAAAACAAGATGCAGCTGGATTGATCGTTGACGCAGCTATTTCTCAAGCAGCAAAATCCAACGTTTGAACCCACACATATCCTCTTCATGCATTCATTTGCAGGATGTGATACAGCATATTTAGGCTATAGGAAAGAAAAATTCTGCTGCCTCATTCAATACGAACCATATCTGAAAGTAACATGCATGCTAACTTCTCAGAATTCCTAGGCTCCAGAGACTAGCATTTGGAGAACTCTCAGAGGAACAGCTCAACTTGGAACGGTACGGAAAAATTGCTTGCGGAACATTGAAAGGCTCAGATACGAAATGCAAAAAATGCATTCAGACTTGCGTGGTTGCCACCAAAATCAGATGCGGCAACGCTTCACTCAATATGCACGTACCAACAAGTAAAGGATGGTTAAGTCGAGAAACGTACCCATTACCATGGGGATGAAGGATAGGCTCATCCAGTCTTATTCCAGTTATAATAATAGACGCATTCAGGAGGACGCCGGGTCGAATCCCCGTCCGGGCATCCAGATTTGGGTTTTCTACGGTTTCCCCAAATCATTCCAGCCGTATGCCGGGATGCTTCCTTCAAGAGGCCATGGCCGAAATCCTTCCCGTTCCTTGTCCCTAATGCCATCGTGCCTCTTATGACCTCGAAATCAACGAGACATAAAGTCATAAAAAAACAATAATAAAAGACGTGGTGCCTAAGTTTACTCCGAAGGTTGTATCACTCTCCACAATGTAGCTGTCGTTAATCAGGACTGCACTGTTCAGCTGCTTGCAAAAATTGCTCTGGCCTGTCTCGTGAAAACGTTCCTGAAATGAATTAGATGAAGGAGAGGAAGAGTTCTTCGACCTCGAGGAAGATGTTCCTGATGCAATGGATGAATGAGACACAATTCATAGATAAGCCGGGACAATCCAAACGGAAAAGAGATTGATGTATGACCATGTTTTAACTTATTACGAATTTATTATGAGTTAATAAATTTGCGCCATAACATTATGCGTTCGTTTTCGATCTATTATCATCAGTAATAGAACGACCTGGTAGCTCAATGGTTAAGGCGTCTGACTGGAGATCGAAATCCCGGTGTCAGCAGTGATTGACCAAACCTTCAGCTCTGCCACAGCTTCATGTGTAACTTGAAGTAAGCCTGAATGATTCTGTAGTTTGGATTCCATCTTAAGCTGTAGGTTCCCTGCATCCGCTACTGTTACTTGGTCAGTTTAGATAGCCACAAAGGAGAGCATTGCTCGGCGTATCGAAAACCTGTCACCTGGTGGCCGAACAACCCTTCGGGATCTCCCTGCCAATAATGCTAAATGATTATTGAATCTGTAATCAAAGTATAGTACATATATATTTTTATACAGAAATACATATATATCAGTTATATATATATATATATATATATAGGGGTTGCAGGTCATTTTGAGCGGCAAATTAGGTAAAAACCCAACTTTTGCAAAAAGTGTGAAATTTGGCTGATTTTAGAAGAACTGTAGCTCGCTTAGTTTTGATTTTAGAAAAAAGTTTGTGCTACGAAAGTTGTAGGAAATGTTGTCCTCTTTCAAATTGGAAATAAAGTATTTCTTGCTGGGACTCATCTGAAAGAAGTTATAAACGAAAAACTGACAGAAGAACCAACATTTTTATGTTTTTTGGCCACAGAAAATTGTGCCGAGGGTGTTGGAGGTCGAAAACTTGGTTTCTGCATACTCTCACCAATATATACAAGATAAGAAAAAATTCTTCTACGTGATTTAATGCAAGTGAAAACTACCCCATTACTGGACTAATGGTGTAGTTCAGCAGTCGTCCTTTGCCACTGTACGGCACGACGTCATGTCGGTACGGGGATGCAGTGGCCTACGTGAACAAATGAATGCTTCCACTCCAGAATATATGAAGTACGCCGAGACGTTCCGTGGTTATGATTCCACGTTAAAATGCAGGTCCCCTGAAGAAAGGAATTAGCCTTCTAGCCTCTGACACAATAGCTTGGTACACCTCCTTCGGGAAGATTCGACGAACCGTCGGAATGTGGACTAAGTTGGCTTTTAGTTTTTGAAGTGGTAACTTCTTTAGGCACGTTGGGCGATTTTTGAGTGGGTAAAAATCTTATGTGTTCACATTACCGACATGATAATGTTAATAGTATATACTGGTACGTTGAGGTCTCGTTACTCAGTGGTTAAGGGGTCTGACTGGCGAACGAAAGCTTCCCGGATCGAATCTATATCTCCGCGAGGATTTTCATAGACCATTAACCCGACCTTTACCTCTGGTATAGATTGATGTATAACCTAAAGTACACCAGAACGCTTCTGTGGTTTGGATTGCACGTTAAACTGTAGGTCTCTTGTATCTGGTAGCACTACCGGCATAGGTTAATGCGGCTAAAGGCCGATCTACACGTAACGTCTTGACTGACGTTTTACTTAATCAGGAAAAACGTGAGGTAAAACTGACCAAAAACTCGAGTCCACACTCTTACTTTTTGACTTCCGTCTTTAGCTCAGTTCTATTGAATCATGGGTGAAGCCAGTGGCGTAGCTAGCATGGGTGACACCCGGGGCGGATATTGATGGTGTCACCCCTTGAAAACTTAAATCCAAAATTGAGTATATTATATCATCTTTTAGGTGTAAAATATGATATTAATAAAACATAATTAAATAAAAATTTATTGTTATTTAAAAATAATAGTTAATAAAATTGTAAGATTAACAACATTTAAAAGATATACAAATAAAATAAAAACAATTGCTTTCACAATCCCCTCTTTCTAGCTTTAACAACTGCAAACCAGTAAATCACATTTTCAAAATTAAAAATTTGATTTACTTCATGTTCAATAATCAATATGGCAAGATTTTAGCCAAGTGTTGATCACTGGTGATCGAAAGTGGTTTTAGATTAATTTTAACTACTCTGAAGATCGGGCCTCACTTGCCTGATACTGTTCCGCACCGTCACCGCACCGACACGTTTCGTACTATTGGCGCTCACTCGGTCGAAGTTTGTCCAAAGGACACGATGTGTCGTCCGACACTCGGCCGACACGCGGCCATCATTGGATTGGTTTATGTTTTGACGGTGTGGACCAGTGTCGATCTGCTGGATGTGGAGAACGCATAGAGAGAGATCGAAATTTTCCTTCCCTTACGACCAAATGTTGTTTTCATGTTATTGTTGGTCTTAAAACAAGTGTCTTTTTTTTCATCCATGATCATAAGATGTTCTTAACATGTAGGAATTGTTCTAGCAGTTTCGCATTAATAAATGCCATTACCAGAGATGAAGATCAATTTTAAGACCCACAAACATTGCAGCCGAGATCTGCATTTGTAACGGGGACCTTCCACACCCGAATTCCACGCCGTAACCATACGCCAGATTAATCTAGAAGTACTGAAAAATATGTATTCAAACACATAAAAGTTGATTCGTGTTTTTTGATAGCAAAAATAGATGGTATAGAAAAAAGTATATTCATTGTATCATGTTTGCAAACTTATTTTTCATTACACCTACATTCGGACTGGTGACTCAAATGACTGCGTGCGGTTTGGATACTGAAGGTCCCGGTTCAAATCCCGGACTCGACTGTAATTTTTGCGGGCCTAAAAATTGACATTTACCTCTGGCAATGCTTTTATCTGTTAATACGAGGATTCTAGGACGCTCCGTGTTCGAATTTCACGTTAATCTGTAGGTCTCCTTTCGAAGTTAGGTGACTACGATATAGGTGCACTGCGAGTTTCCTAATAAGAAACTCTGACTAGAACTTTGAGATAACTTGAAATTATTATATTTATTATACAAAATCTTTACGACCTAAATTTAAATTAAAATATGTTATAACCTCATTCTTTGGAAAAAAAAAAAAAAAATGAATCGAAAAGAACCTCAAGCAAAACAAACACGTCAAGTGCGAAGTGATTGACATTTCATTGCGATTGCGTTGAAATGTGCGAGAATCTTTCATTCCGGTACAGTGTGGTAAAGATTTGTTAATACTGCGCTGCAGTGGCGGATTAAGACAGCGCGGGGCCCGTAGCAAATGTGAAGAAGAGGCCCTTGATTTTTGCCGTCCTGGGGAAAATTGTGGAGCTAAAAACATAAAAGGTCACCCATGTAGCCTAGGTGCGGGGCCCTCCTAGGAGGCGCGAGGCCCGTGGCATTTGCTACCTCCTGCTACGTGGTTAATCCGGTACTGCTGCGCTGGGATACTATTTTTGTACATAAAAGATCAACCAGATAGGTGATTACATGAGTCAGATAAAAAAGTATTTTAATGTACTTTCGTACCAAAATTGTGCAAAATAAAGTAAAGGAATCAAACCTACCTGTCATCCCCAACACTGATTCCCTGTAACAATCACTTGAAAACGTTAAATGAGACTAAAGACCGGGTAGGAACACGGGCGAGCTATGGAAAAGTGTGGACGCGAGGGGGCGAGCTGCCACTCGGACGATTGTCGTTGCGGTGACGGTACAGAACAGTATTGGCAAAATAGAGCTCGACCTTTACACGTAGCAACTGATACACACACTGGCGCAAATTAAAATCCCAACACCCATACGATGTTGTGATAAATGAATGAAATTTGGCCCCAAGTATGCCCACATGAAGAGTATTAAATGATTTAAAATTGAAAGTTTTACATGTAATAATATGAGAATTACGGTGCTATCTATTATGTAAATTGCTATTTTTTTATATTCTTTTAACGTACTAGTGGCGTACAGTGTGGTGTAACATGACACTTTGTTGTCCACGAGTTCTTGTTGGCTAAGTATGCCCAGGCGAAGAGTGACAACTCTATACATTCAAATGTCTAACTGTGAGAGAGGTCGGAGAATTGACGTGTTTTAAAAAGGTGCATCATATCGTGAAATCTCCCAAAAGATTGGCCTTAGTGCATTGTCAGTATACAGACTTGTTACACAGTGATGAAAGAAAGCTCTAATACTCCAGGTCTATACTGATGGATAACAGCACGTGAAGACCGCCAAATTGTGTGGGTGGCTGCTGCTGGCAAATGGTTGACTGCAGGCCAGATCCAAACAGTGGTTACAGAGAGAGTCACCCCCCTCCACGGACGATTGAAAACCAATTGCTTGAAGCTGGAGTACGCTCTCTGAACCCTATGCAATGCGTCCCATTAATCTGATTTCATTGCCAGCATCAT
Organism: Vandiemenella viatica; assembly: GCA_031002005.1. NCBI lineage: Eukaryota > Metazoa > Arthropoda > Insecta > Orthoptera > Morabidae > Vandiemenella > Vandiemenella viatica. The sequence goes on from JARYHS010013630.1 coordinate 75,088,240, forward strand.
CTAACCTGGCGTAATGCAAAACATATAAAATAATTGTTTTAAAAAACATAAAAACGCCTTCAAAAAAAGGAAAGCACTAAAAATTTTAAAATAACTTTATACCTTGCTTAGGAAAAGTAAATCTAAATGGACAATATTTTACATTACCGTCATTGAAATTTTTACATTAATTAGTTATTTTTGGAGTCGGTGCCAGCTGTCACATCGCGAAGATCGAATTACTGAACTTCTTTTGGTGTCAGAGGTGAAACTGGGAGTACGAACAAAAATTCCCAATATTTTACAGCATGTCGTGAGGCAGATATTGATATTGCGGGAGACAGCTTAGGGAAACAAATTAACAGTATTTTAATCTGTGGTTCATCCGGGCATATGTCTGGCGCTACAATGTCAGTTAGTAGGCTGTATCAGGCAGTAAGCGATTTACAGTTAGTATAATATCGGCGTATCATATGTATTTTTCAGTTTTGTTGAAACATGATTCTAACATTAATTGTAGGTAAGCAGTAACATGATTTTTTATGTATTATTGTTATTCCTTATTGTTTTTATCTTTTTGTTTTTCTTGCTTTCGCTGGCACCGACTCAAAAAATAACTAATTAATGTAAAAATTTCAATGACGGTAATGTAAAATATTGTCCATTTAGATTTACTTTTCCTAAGCAAGGTATAAAGTTATTTTAAAATTTTTAGTGCTTTCCTTTTTTTGAAGGCGGTTTTTATGTTTTTTAAAACAATTATTTTATTTTTAAATTTTTAGTGGTATTATAGTTTGTTTTGTATTTTAAATATGTCGCAGCAGTTCCCATTTAGCGAACTTCCTGGTAGCTCAGAGATTAAAACACTTGCTTTCAAAGAAGAATTCTGTCTTTATATACCACAACAACTTCCAGAACGGGGTGAATTGGGTGTTGTGTTAAGGAATGTCTGTTTACATTTTGGTCAAGGCTATGGTTTGATCGTATCATAACATTTGTTAAAGCTGCTGGTCGATAACCGAAACATGTAACATCTGGGCATTAATACATACTACATACACAAATCTGTCTCTGGAATATATCTGTTTGCTCCGGCATCACACAGAAAATATAGACTTTTAATTAGTTTTCACAACGTCAAAGCTTGGGATCAAAGTTGAAATCTGAAGTACATGTTGAGACATTATGACACATTTATTTTATAAATATTATGCTATGACTTAAAAATATCTTAATTGATTTTGACGGGATTTAAAACTGTGTATTTTTGTAAAGAACATTGGATATTTAAAGGGGTGAGGGTTAAAGGGGAAGAGGGATTGGGCTTTTGTACACCAAATGTAGACTGCCTTTTCTGATTGATTTAAAGTATACATGTGTAAATTTCTATTGATATCAGATAAAACTGTAAATGTAAAAAAAAAAAAAAAAAAAAAAAACCATTAAGGGGTGTGGAGACGAAGAGTAGTTTGGTTTTTGTAAAGCTAATGTAGACAGTATTTTTCTCTTTGTTTTAAAGTATACATGTGCAAATTTCCATCGAAACCAGATAAAAACTGTAGCTTTGTGTAAAGAAGTGGGGTGAGGGAATGAGTGGTAGGGTTTTGTAAACAGTATGTAGACACTACCTTTCCTCATTGTTTTTAAGTATACATGTGCAGTGGTCCATGGAAATCTGATAAAACTGTGGGTATCTGTAAAGAACATTGGAAATTAGGAGGGTTGGGGGTAGAAGGGAAGAGGGGTTGGGCTTCTGCAACCTAATTTAAACACAATTGTTCTGTATGTTTTAAAGTATATACGAGCATATTTCCTTCAGAATCGGATAGAAACTGTAGATTAAAGGATGGAAAGGAAGGAGCGGAGTTTGGACTCTCGAAACCAATGTAGACAGTATTTTTCTGTTTGTTTTGCAGTATACATATGCATACTTCCTTCAAAATCAGAAAGAAACAGGTAGTTTTGTATAAAGAACATTGACACTAATTAAAGGGGTAGAAAGGGGGATAGGGTTTGCGTTTTTGTGAAAGTTACGTGGACAGTATTTTTCTTTTTCTATTTGTTTTAAAGTATACGTATGCGAAGTTCGACCGAATCGGTTTAAAAAGGGGGTTTTGTACAAATATTAAGGGAAGGGGAGCTAGGGTAGTTTTATTTATTTCTTGGTCAGAAATCTTATCCATAAAAAATAACATATATATGCGCCAACTTTCATAAAGATCGGTCAAATGGTGTCGACTGTAGTTTTCTAAAAAGAAATTGACAAAAATCAAGGGGGTGGAAACGGGGAGAGGGGTTCAGTTTTTGCAAACCAAAAGTTGGCATTATTTTTCTCTTTGTTTTACAGTAAAAATTTGCTATGTTCTGCCTAAATCGGATAAAAACTGTGGTCATGTGTAAAAAATTAAGCGGTTTAATGGGGCGAGGGTGGTTTTTAGATCTTTTGCTCTGACACCTTCTTCGTGTAAAAATACATATAAGCACCAACTTTCATGGTAATCGGTCAAACGATCACGACTGTAGCTACTTATAAATAACATTGACAATAATTAAAGGGTTGGAAGGAGGGAGGGGGTTGAGCTTTGGCAGAGCAAATGTTGACAGGATTTTTCTCTTTGTTTTAAAGTATACATGGGCAAAGTTCAATAAAAATCAGATAAGAAATGTAGTTTCTATAAAATTAAGGTATGTAAAGGAGAGGGGTGGTTTTTTTTATTTATTTATTTATTTTTGTCAAAACCTTCTCCATGAAAAACTACATGTATGCCAACTTTAATGGAGATCAGTTAAATGGTGTCGATTGTAGCAATGAATAAGAAAATTAGCAAAAATTAAGGGGGTGGATAGGGGGAGAGGGGTACATTTTTTTAAAACTAAAAGTTGACAGTATTTTTCTATTTATTTTTGGCTATATATGTCCAAATTTCATCGAGATCGAATAAAAAGTGTGGATTTGGATAAAAATTAAGGGGTGGAAGGGGTAAAAGGGGTGGTTTCTCAATGAAATTCATATGGGACCACTTTGGAGGTATACCCTATCCACTAAAAAAATTTCATTTAAATCGGTTCAAAATTGGCGAAGATATCGCTGAACATACATACAAAAAAAAAAATACAGACGAATTGATAACCTCCTCCTTTTTTGAAGTCGGTTAAAAAGGACATGTGAATGGCGTACATTCGTGTTTACAGACGAGTCTCGATTCTGTCTGTGGCAAAGTGATAATTCACGACATGTTCGGAGGCGTATTGGAAAACGGCTTACCTGCTGTGATTTCAGAACATCACACAAATGTAGTCACCGGTGTCATTTTTTGGCGGCAATCAGTTTCGACAGCATGACTGAGTCGGCTGTTGTTGATGGCACAATGACAGCCCACCATTGTGGACAGGGTACTGCATCTTATTGTGATACCCTTCATGTTCACCATTCAAATAGCATCTTGCAACAAGCTAATGCCCGTCCTCATATTGCGGCCATCGTTACACAAGCCTTGCAACGAGTTTCGATCACAATTTGAACAACACAGTCCCCATATGTGTCCCCAATAGAGCATGTCTGGGATACCAGGAGTAGAGACATTAGATCACATGGTGACCCAGCACAAACTGCGCAACAACTGACTGCAAAAGACATGCAGGCGTAAAGAGAAATACCCAAGAAGACATTCGAAACACTTGCAAGAATGCACGTATGCATTGGTGCTCAAGTTGGACGCATTTCTTACTGAAAACTGTATCTAAAGGTATTAACTTATCCTGATCCATTTCCATTTGCTATCATTTCTTCTGGTATGGCCCTGGATATATCTTCAAAGTTTCCTAAAATTCTACCATTCCTGTATGCATGGTGAGATTATATTTTTTGCCAGTGTAACTATAGGGCGACCATAATATTTCGCTATAAATTTAAAAATATAGAAAACTACCGAATCATTTGTTGTTGAAACGTTAACATAGGTTGTATTTAAATGAACTTCGCAAGGGATATCGAGAGGAAAGTTAACAGAAGTGGCTTGATCCAAGTAGAAGCAATTCCAGACCCAAATGGGGTTCCATCGTGCAAACCCAGAATCCGGGTGCCACAAGTCGTGAGACCCTGGGATAGGGATGGCGATCTGAGATCGATTAATCGAATAATCGATCTTTTGGACCAAAAACATCGATTTTTTAAATCGATTTATAGGACTGAATCGATCTAGTGAATCGATATTTCACCCGTGAAAATCGAATGTGAAAAAGCACTTTCTACATGTAAGGCACTTGCACTTGAAAGTCAAAGTTTAAACGAAGAACTGAAACATTATTTATCGCAAGGGATTCTGCACCTGAAGTATGATCCTATACGTTACTGGCAAGAACAAAACAAATCAATTTATCCTCAAGTTTACTCAACAGCCAAGAAGTATAGCTGCAGAGGGGGGATCATCATTACCTTGCGAGAGCCTTTCTTTATTGCCGGCAACATCGCAAGTGATGAGCGGAACTGCTTGGATCCTAGTAGACTGGGACAGACTGTTGTTCCTGAAAAGCTTGGACATTAAGCACTAGGAACTGTAAACTGTATCATTTCAAAACTGTTTTATGTAACCAAACAAATTTGTAATATAAATGTCTTAGGGGCATCCATTAATTACGTGAAATGTTTTTCCGGAAATCCGGCCCTCCCCCCTTTTCTGGTGAGACTTCGTGAGATCTTGTCTGACCCCCTCTAAAATGACGTGAGATTTTGACAGAGATAAAAGATCGATTATTATGGTATTCTTTCTGTTTTCAACGATTGGAACTATATTGAAAAAAAGAACGCGAAAACCAAATAGAAAAAAGCTCGATTTTTAGAAAATCGATCTTTTAGACCTTGATTTTTTTATGAATAGATTTTTCAAATTTTGATTCGAATCGATTCAAGAATCGATCTTTTTTGGAAAGAATTGCCATCCTACCCTGGGAGAGACTGTATAGTCAGAGAAGCAACTCTACATTAAGTTCCTTCATAAAATAGAACAATAAATGCAATATAAAAACAACGAATTTAAAAAAAAAAAACCTAAAAAAACGGCTTAGGTAATATAAGAACATGCCTTTGCGGTATCTGCCGTCTTTACATGAAGTACTTCACAAGTGAAGTATTTACTATCCGCCTAAGATACACGTAGCTACAGACTTCTAACTATGACATTGTATGTACTGAAGACCGTCTTCACGTGTTAATTTTACATTTCTAGCGCCGCTATGTAGCATATAAATAAAAATGTTGTAAAACGGCTTGAATGTTCGCTCAGTTTGATCAGGAACAAAAGTTCGACATCCCTGTCGATTTAAGGAATACACCTGTATTCGACAGAGGGGTTACCCATAATACAAATTTTCTTCTTCTCTAAATTTATTATGAAAAATTCATAGAGAATCATACGCTTATTTATTTCATCGCGATCATATTTGCATATTCTCGATCAGAAGAAAGCATAGCAAACTTACATGAACCTAGAATTTAAGTGCTTACTAAAGTTACGATTTCGCTAGCACGATACGCGGTTCCGACTTTTTTATTTATTTATTTAAAAGGCTTTCGGCCTTATCAGCCACACAGCCAAGTTCTTTGCGTTTTATGACAATTCACATTTCATTACTTTACAGTTCTATTTACATAGTTTAACAATTTACATTTCATTTCCTTTACAGTTTTAAATATATATAATTTACGTTACAGTTCCACACAGTTACGGTTCCGACTGTTTTAAACACATGCTCTACAAAATTGATTACCAACGACGGACGATACCATCAACGAACACTTGGATTGATTGATTTGAAACCTGACAGTATTGCTAGTTAAATGCACAGTTTTTACCAGCATACATTCGAACATGAATACGATTTCATGTCGAATATAGGTGCACTGTCGATAATAGGCAGGTACGCAGAGTGTAAATCGGATAACGCGAAATGTACTGTTTGTACATCACGAATCTGTCAGCTAATAAATTAAAGAATTACTAGAAAAACTTCAAAGCACTTGTAAATCTTAGCTTGAAAGTTAATGGAATTCTAAATAAGCAAAACAATTTTAAAACCTAGACTTCGCGTATTCCGATATACGCTTGGTTTTCATTTCCAAATTTTCTCTAAATATCTACGAGGATTTACAATTTAACTGTCTAATTACTATGATTTTAGCAATTATATATAAACTTTAATTTTAAAACTTCCTCTTTTATACAAGAAAACTTACATTATATCCACCGCCGCTTCTAACAAACCAAACAACAGTGACGGACGGCAAGCACAACAATGAACGATTTCCTGTGATTGTTGGAGCTGCAGAGCGGTGCTATCTTTGTTTAAGCGCACGGTATTGCCAACAATTATATTCTACTATAACGAATGAGCACAGCCGCCTGGATCGCATTTGAAAAAGCGCTAGATCAACATAAAAACAAATATTCATAACAATAAAAGTAGACGTTTTTTGACACCAAAGGATAAAAGAAGTTTTTTTTGTGTCACACTAATTTCGATTACTATTTTCGAAATGTGGGTGTCACCCCCAAACGGGTGACACCCGGGGCGGACTGCCCCCACCGCCCCCCCCCCTAGCTACGCCACTGGGTGAAGCATTACTTTTAGTGGATATTTCACTTTGTTTGATGAGATAAAAAAGTAAGATTGGTCTATAAGATGGTTGCTAAAGAGGAAATGGTTCTTTCATCTGAATTTGCTTCCCAAATTACCTCATGAACCTGAAGACTGGCGTAATTATTTACGCATGGTTATGGACCCTTATTTGAAATAATCTAAAAAAACAAGGCACTGCTGTGAGACACGAGGAAATACACACAAAATTCAATTACGAAGACTTGTTCTGGAAGATGCGAAACGTGTAAGGGATGTACTTTAATAACCAAGGATCAAGACATTGGTATAACAACGCCTTTTAGGAGAATTTGATAAAATGAAGTAATTTTGAAGACAACAATTATTTCTTTCGTTTATATTTAACAATACTACTGTCTAGTTATTAAATAAATCTAATTTATTTTCATATGTACATTTCTATGAACAGTTCTGTTAATTTGCAACGTACTTCAACTTCAAATTCTGAATCATCCTCTGTATTGATAATTGTTTCCCTTGGGGTATCTTTTTAATTTAAGAATAAAAGAAGGTCAAAATTCCACAGAGAAAGTATGTAAATATCATTGGCACCAGCATCAAGACGTCCCGACAGCTTAATTTTTAGCAACCTTTTAAGAAAAATTGAAAGAAAAGAATCGATCATTTTTTCATCTACACTTCTTTTGTATCTCCAAGATGCACTTGCTTATATTTATCTACCAAAGCATTTGCTTAATTTTCTTGTCATGGTCGGTGTATTCATTTGACTTTAACTTGCCGTATACAAAGTTAACTAGGATACAAAATGAATTCCTTAACCCTTTAACTGCTACGGTTCGGCCGGCCGAGCCCTCGCTGAGTGCGGCTTTGTTTACGCCTAAGCTGTTTACCTGCCCTGGAATGCCGCGTTAGACCGGACCGCTGTGTACTGAATACGTCTGGAGCATTGTGTGTGGCGTTCTTCTGCTGTCGCTCTGCGATTTGAAACCGCAGATAAAAAATAAATACAGTTAATATAACATCTAAAGTTTTTCAGTTTAAAGCTCCTCTAAAAGTGAATGTCTGCGTAATCAAACATGCTGGTACTTCATATACTAAATAGATATTACAGCAACTGAAATGTTTTTAGTTTGTGTGCGTAGTAATTTATCTGGAGAGAACCTTTCCGAATACCTTTCACAAATTCTGCATACATTTTCCAGCCTTCTTTTTGACCCGGGTTAATATTTTTTTTTTTGTATTTCCTTTAGTCTTAGAGGCGTATAAATGTAATATAATTATTACTCTGCAGTTAACCATGGTTAGTAATTCTTTTTGTGTGATAAGCCTTGAAAAATGGTACAATACACGGTGATACCATTACATGTTCTGCATTGGTTTCTCGACGCACTTTCTGTATCGAACATACAGCGCATTTACACATTGGCGTGCTCTTCTTTGAATTTGCAATATGAATGGAATTTGGAAAATATGTCTTAAAAAGTTGCAAGGGCGATTTCAAGGGGGGGGGTGGCGTCTCACGGACCTGATCTTACAAGACGGGGGGGGGGGGGGGTGTCAGGAAATCCTGAAAAATTCCTCACGAAATTTAAATTTATGGATGCAACAGACGAAACTCTGCAACTGGCATTTTTCGTCCAGTTACTTCTCGGTGAAGAGCGTGAGCATTTAAAATGCAGTGTTCGAGAATGTGGAAAAAGAACTTTTTAAACCACTTCATAGTGAAAATATAGTGTGAATTGATTCTCGCGTATCTGTTGGTCTCATCAGCAATAGATATCATATGATATTCCGTTAGAAATATCAGGAAAAATGACAAACTGCTGGAATGTTAACGTAATCCACACTTGTGTCCTGCAGCTTAATCGACAAGCACATGCTGTCAAACGCGTCACTAAAGCATTCTCTTTTTCCACACATTTCGCTCGCGCAATCTGTAGCTTCAAACTCTGAAAAATGGTCATTTTCCACTAGCTGATGTACACAGCTTAGGAAAATTACATCGAGATCCTGTCGAAGGGTTATCACTGTCATCCATATCAAAGTGATTATATTCACTGTCGCTTCTAGTAAGAATCTCCATGATTTCTTCCGCGGTACAAACACGACGGCGTATTCGGGAGGACGATGGTTCGAATCCCCGTCCAGGCATCCAGATTTGGGTTTTCCATGGTTTCCCCAAATCACTCCAGGTGAATGCCGGGATGCTTCCTTCAAAAGGCCATAGCCGAATTCCTTCCCATTCCTTGCCCCCCATTCTTTACCATCTCTAAAAACCTCGCTGTTAAGAGACGTTAAGCAGTTAAAAAAAAATAATGACTGTATGCCATTTTCTCAGCGAAAACTAAAAGGAAAAGAGCAACACAAATTAGATCGCAGCTGCCAATGCTCAAGGGCCGAATGAGGAAAACAACTAACCACCCTGGGTGGAAATATGGCTTCATAGCCAGGCCGTTAAGAGGCTAGCGTGTTAACACGTCTGTAGCACAGACAGGGCGGCAAGGCGGCGCGTGTATACACGTCTGGAGCACCTGGGCGCAGTAGTAGCCTCGCGCGTTAACGCGTCTACAGCAGTCAAAGGGTTAAATAAATCAGTCCTAGATTCTAAAAGACCACGGCGTAAAATGTTTTCGAAAAGAAAAACAAAATAATAGTATTTTAGCTCCGCACAAGCTGAGAGATTATTAAAGACTGAAGGGAAAAGTCAATCAAGACCAAAAACAATGCTGCCGCCGCCTATCGGTTTCTGCAAGTCGTCAGCCAAGACCGGAAACAATGCTCCCGCTGATCCGTTTTCTGGAAGTCGTCCGTCTTCATTCAATTCAGGCAAAACGTTCGTTTTGCTGTCCACACACAATGTTTTGTCTGATACTATATGCCTGATCAAGTAAAACGCCAGTCAAGACGTTACGTGTAGACCGGCCTTAAGACGGGCGGAAAGCGTAGCCAACACAAACTCTGTCACCAGGTCATTACGTCCACACGGAGTTATTATTATTTAGTATATCTGTAGCTTTAATTATGACGTGTTACGCGTATGATATTAACAGTTTTCAGTTCTGCCGGCAGTCCCCAATGACTGCCAGTTGATTTTTTTTTATTTTTTTTTATGAACAAAAGGATTAACAATTTAAATGAATTCATACCCCTGATTAAACAAATTATTAATACAATTAGTTACGGGGGAACCATCCCATACACGAGACCACAAAATATTAAACAAAAATGAGCAAACATCGAAATGAAAGATCATGAATACTTGGAAAAATATTACTCAGTCCGGCCACTAGTTTACTGGTGGATATATAAAGTTTTTAGAGTAATGAGAAAATCCCATCAAACGAATTTACTTCTCCAGGTTCGAAACGGGTCTTTCAATCTCAGAAAAACAATGAAAAGTTCATGGAAGTTTACATATTACCATTGCTGTGGTGTCTTCAGGCTGAACCTAAAATCAGTCCCTACACTATTAAAAACACTACTAAACTTACTCGAAGAAATGCTTTAAGAATGCAGTAGTCTGCATTTCAAAGAGACAAACAAAACTTGGACATTTGCATCGCACATCCGGATTTTACCAAGCCTTATTACTTACTGTATGTACGGACGTGAGTTTGTTGGGGCTGGGAGGATGCCTGCAGCAACTCAACGACAATGTTAGTGATACATTTCGCGGTGCAGAAATTCAAAGTGTACCTATGGGGATGCTCTACATAATTAAGAATCGATCATTAGGCTTTGACATTTCTAAGAAAAATGAAGAACCCTATAGCAGATTTAGTAGAACTCCTAATACCAGAAGGGACAAACAATTTCAGAACACCTATCCTAATGAAGCTTTATTCGCTGCGCTAAAATTAAACGACGAAAATAATTCTGCCAGATTGAAACGAAAGATAATTACTGAGCGGAGAGGCGAAGAAGAGATAAGAAAAGTCCAAAAGTTCATCCTCTGTTGAGAAAACGGAGATGACCCACACATTCGAAATATGCAGTGCACCATTGAAGGTGATGTATGTTTTCGGCGGAGTGGCGGGGCAGCCCCCAGGAAGATCTTGCGCAGACGATGTGTAAGGGAATTGAACATATCAGTAATTAATCACGCTTTAACAAATTTCGTTAAATTGCTCCCGCTTGACAAGTTGAATACAACAAATAATTTAGAAAAATTACGTTCCACAGTGCGGGAAACATTGACCAGTTTGTTAGATAGATAGATAGATAGATATGTTCACTTTGATCCCATATGAGAGTAATCTCGGGGATGTGGAACAGTACATACACTTATTAGTAATGTCAATATTACTATATAATTGATAATATTATTATATATTGACAACAAGTTAGCAACAACCCATTAGTATTACCAATATCTCCTATAATCTACAAATACAATCCCGAGTTAATTAATACTTATTATGTGGAACAGTGTATACACTTGTTACCAGCATCTAATAACCAGTTATTTTCTTCCAACCAGTTACCATGATAAGTTTCACTGTAATTTGTGACTACATATTATATTATGTTAGTTGCTATTTACATGGAACAGTACACACACCTATTAGCAATATCAATTATATTACCAACAACTCATAAACAGTCAATTACTTAAAAACCTGTTAGTATGATAATTTTTCACAGCAGTTTTTGAGTGCATGCTATCCCATGTTAGTTACTATATATCAGTGAAATTTTTTAAACAGTGTAACTAGTTCATTTGTCAAAAGTTTCAACAGAAAGAAAAACCATATATCATTTTGGTAATTGTGGATAATTTTGTCACCTTCCCCTTCCATACACCATGTATACTATTTTATGAGTCATTCTTAGTTACCAAATTCCAAGAAGAAAATTCTTTCACAGAGTAAAATGGGTTCTGAAGCAGAAACTCTTATAACATTTAATTTCTGTTGGTAAGACATTGAATAAGGAAGCTCCAGTAAATGTTAACCCTTTCTGTACAATTGACAGTGATTTGTAATCCTTGTGAATATTATATTTATTCCTGGTATTATGGCTATGTATGTAAGCACTAAGACTGAAGTGTTCAGGATTTTCCACTACAAATGATACTACGGAGTATACATACTGTACTGGCATTGTTAGTACACCCAGGTTTTTAAATAGATTTCTGCACGACGTCTGTGAGCTTGCTCCACAAATAGTTCTTATAACACGCATTTGCAATTGAAATACCCTCTGTGCTTGTGACGAGTTTCCCCAGAATGAGATGCCATAAGTGAGCAGGGAATGAAAATATGCAAAATATACTAACTTTCTGGTTTCTATACTAGCTATTCTAGATATTACCCTCAGTGAAAATATTGCAGAATTCAGTTTTTTAAGAAGTTGTCGAATATATTGTTTCCAGTTCAATTTGTTATCTATTTATAAACCCAGGAATTTTGTGAAACTGCTTTCATTGATTGCTTTTTCGTCTGATATCACATTATAGCTGTCCTTTGTTTTATTTTTTGTAACAAACTGAAGTAACTATGTCTTTTCTACATTAAGTAATAGTTTGTTGGCATTAAACCACCTGTTAATTTTCTTTATAGCATCATTTGCTGTGTTTTCGATGTTTTTTGCTGATGGGTCTTTCAACGATATGCTAGTATCATCTGCAAAGAGCACCATGTGATCATTATCACCTAGTATATGTGGGAGATCATTTATATAGATTAAGAACAGCAGAGGGCCAAGAATTGAACCCTGAGGCACACCACATTTAACTATACCCTATTCTGAGTTTATAACATCTCCTGTATTAGCATCTTTCAGTGATACACATTGCTTTCTATTTTCAAGGTATGATTTAAACCAAAGTCCTGGCTTACCACTAACTCCATAGTGGTCTAATTTACCTAGTAGAATCTCATGATCAACACAGTCAAAAGCCTTAGCAAGATCACAGAATGTACCTAGGGAATTTAATTTTTTATGCATTGATTCCAGTATGTTGTTTACAAAAGCAAAAATTGCTGAATCTGTTGAAACGCCTTGGCTAAAACCAAACTGTACTTTACTGAGTAGGTCATTCTTTTGTAGATGTGCATACACCCTTCTGTACATTGCTTTTTCAAAGATTTTTGAAAATGCTGGTAGAAGTGATATCGGTCTGTAATTTTCAATCTTTGAGGTATCACCCTTTTAATATAGCGGTTTGATTATTGACTTCTTGAGTGAGTCAGGAAAGATACCTTCTTCAAAAGAACTATTACAAATATGACTAATAACTCTACTAATGCTGGTGTTACATTGTTTTACTACATGGGTTGAAACCTTATCATAACCAAATGACTTTTTATTTTTGAGGCATTTAATAATTTTTTCAATTTCATTTTGACTGGTGGGAAATAGAGACATAGGTGCTGTTTTTGGTGACAAGGATTTAAGTATTGCTATAGCATCCATATTCCCAATATATTTTCCTTTTATTTTTTCAGCAACTGTTAAGAAGTAGTTATTGAAAGCACTTCCTACATAAGAGGGGTCATTTACAAGTTTATCATTAATGCTTATGGATATAGGTTTATGTTCAAAGGATGATACAGTTGTTTCTCTTTTAATAATGTTCCAGACACTTTTTATCTTATTATCTGAACTACTAATCTCATCGTTTATGGCCAAACGTTTAGATTCTTTTATTACTTTGGTTAAAATTCTACAGTAAGTTTTGTAATGTTGTCTGAGAAGCATATTATCAGTATTCCTAACTTTTACATACAATTCCCTTTTATGTCTGCAAGATGTTTTAATACCAACTGTAACCCAATTTTTGTTTACTCGTTTTTGACCAATTGGAGCTAGTTTTGTAGGGAGAAACCTTTTGTAAATTTCTAAAAACCTTTGGTGAAAGTAATTGAATTTGTTGTTTACCCCTTTTAATTTATAAACAGTGCTCCAGTCCTCATTGAGAAGTTCATCATTTAATATTTTTATTGAATTGTTCTTTAATGGCCTAACTCTGACAAATCCTTTCTTTTTGTTATTTTCATTTCCCACAATATCCAAAGTATTTATTTAAGCATTATGGTGTTACAAACCATTTTCCATTAGAACTGTTTCATGTATTTCTAATTTATTGTTCTCTCCAAAAATGTTATCAATTATGGTACTACTATCTTTTTGTGTTCTAGTTGGGAAATTTACAGTTTGATAGAGATTGAACGATCTAAGCATTCCTTGAAGATAATCTGTCTGGTTAAATTCTACAGCAAAATTTATGTTGAAGTCTCCACAGAGGATAATTTCCCTTTTAGTACGTGACAAGTTTATTAGAACCGCCTCAAGTTTATTACAAAATTTACCGAAGTCTCCTGTGGAAGCCCTATAAACTGTCAGCACTATAAGATATTTGTTTTCTAATTCTAACTGTATTGCACAACATTCAAAATCTTGTTCTATACAGTATTTACTTACATCTAACGATTTTGTCTCAGTATTTTCTCTTACATATATTGCTGCTCCACCCATTCTCATCTCTGACCTGTAATAACAAGAAGCTAATCTATATCCAATAAAAGGGAGGAGACCTATTTAAGAATTCTTCAGATTTGAGCATACAAACGGTTTTCAAAAGCTCGACATGGAAAAGAACACTGAATGAGGCCGGTATTAACGTGATATAAAGCTCTGTTAGGAATCCACAAACCAGTCCCAATGAAAGATATATGCGTCACTTATCGACATATTTAAGGATATTAATAGGGCCAAAACTCATCTCGTGGGTCAGTCATTTGGACCAAATGGAATAGTACTTTAACTATACGAATCACTGCATCACCGGTTTCAAGCCTGTTGAGTTGCAATTTAGCAATAGGATTACGCCACTCGCAGAAGAAAGAGTCATCTTTTCGTGTCCTGATATTGATGTAGATTGGGTTAAAAATGAATGGTTGACATATAATAGGAACGTTTGGTGGAGCGCACCTAAGAGAGGAAAGCGGGGCTAGAAAGGAAACCCACGCTAGAGTATGAAATGGGGCAATTTGTATTAAAGATAAAATAATTGTTTAAAAAAACATAAAAAACACCTTCAAAAAAAAGTACTAAAAATTTTAAAATAACTTTATACCTTCCTTAGGAGAAAGTAAATCTAAATGGACAATATTTTACATTACTGTAATTGAAAAAATTCCAAATATTTTACAGCATGTTGTGAGGCGTAAAGTGTTATAGCGGGAGAAAGCTTAGGGAAACAAACTAATAGTATTTTAATCTATGGCTCAGCTACGTTAGTCTTCCAGGCATATCACAGGCGCTATAGTGTCAGTTGGTAGGCTGCATCATGCAGTAAACGCTTTACAGTTAGTATAATATCGGTGTATCATCTCTGTATTTCAGTTTTGTTGAAACATGTTTCTAGCATTAATTGTAGGTAAGCAGTTTTTCTTGCTTTTGCTGGCACCGACTCCAAAAATAACTAATTAATGTAAAAATTTCAATGACTGTAATGTAAAACATTGTCCATTTAGATTTACTTTCTCCTAAGCAAGGTATACAGTTATTTTAAAATTTTTAGAGATTTTTTTTATGACGGCGGGTTTTCTGTTTTTTTAAACAATTATTTTATTTTTAAATTTTAAGTGGTATTATAGTTTGTTTTGTATTTTAAATATGTTGCAGCTGTTCCCATTTAGCGAACTTCCTGGTAGCTCAGATATTAAAACACTTGCTTTCAAAGAAGAATTCTATCTTTATATATCACAACAACTTCCAGAACGGGGTGAATTGGGTGTTGTGTTAAGGAATGTCAGTTTACGTTTAGGTCTAGGCTATGTTTCAATTGTATCATAACATCTATTAAAGCTGCTGGTCGATAAACGAAACATGTAACATGTGGGTATTAATGCATACAACATACAGAAATCTGTCTCTGGAATATATCTGTTTGCTCCAGCATCACACAAAAAATATAGCTTTTTAATTGTTTTTCACAACGTGAAAGCTTGGGATCCTAGTTGAAATCTGAAGTACATGTTGAGACATTAGGACACATTTATTTTATAAACTTAACTTAATAGGTTTTGACGGGATTTAAAACTGTGGATTTTTGTAAAGAACATTGGAAATTAAAATGGGTGAGGGTAAAGGGAAAGAGGGATTGGGCTTTTGTATACCAAATGTAGACGGCCTTTTCTGACTGATTTAAAATATACGGGTGTAAATTTCTATTGATATCAGACAAAAGTGTAGGTATGTATAAAAAACGATCAAGGGGTGTGGAGACGAAGAGTAGTTTGGTTTTTGTAAAGCTAGTGTGGGCAGTATTTTTCTCTTTGATTTAAAGTATACATGTGCAAATTTCCATCGAAACCATATAAACACTATAGCTTTGTGTAAAGAACATTTGCAAAAATTAAATGGAGTAAGGAAGTGAGTGGTAGGTTTTTGTAAACAGACTGTGGACACTTTGTTTCTCTTTGTTTTTAAGTATACATGTGCAGTGTTCCATGGAAATCTGATAAAAACTGTGGGTATCTATAAAGAACATTGGAAATTAGGAGGGATGGGGGTAGAAGGGAAGAGGGGTTGGAAAGGAAGGAGAGGGTTTTGGACTCTCGAAACCAAATGTAGACAGTTTTTCTGTTTGTTTTGCATTATGCATGTGCATACTTCCTTCAAAATCAGATAGAAACGGCAGCATTATATAAAGAACATTGACAGTAATTAAAGGGGTAGAAAGGGGGATAGGGTTTGCGTTTTTGTGAAAGTTATGTAGACAGAATTTTTCCTTTTTCCATTTGTTTTAAAGTACACACATGCGAAGTTCCACTGAATCGGATTAAAATGTGGGTTTTGTACAAATATTAAGGGAAGGGAATCTAGGATAATTTTTTGATTTTTTTGTCAGAATAAATCTTATCCATAAAAAAATACATGTATATGTGCCAACTTTCATAAAGATCAGTCGAGTGGTGTCGACTTAAGCTTTCTAATAATAAATTGACTAAAATCAAGGGGGTGGAAACGGGAATAGGGGTTCAGTTTTTGCAAACCAAAAGTTGACATTATTTTTCTCTTTGTTTTATAGTAAAAATTTGCTAAGTTCTGTCTAAACCGGATAAAAACTGTGATTGTATATAACAATTAAGCGGTTTAATGGGGAGAAGGGGTGGTTTTTAGATTTTTTGGTCAGACACCTTTTTCGTGAAAAAATACATATTAGCACCAACTTTCATGGTAATCGGCCAAATGGTGTTGAATTTAGCTCTTTATAAAGAACATTGACAAAAGTTAATGGCGTTGAAGGAGGGAAAGGTGTTGAGCTTTGGCAAACCAAATTTTAACAGGATTTTTCTCTTTGTTTTAAAGTATAAATGGGCAAAATTCAATCAAAATCAGATAAGAAATCTAGATTTCTATAAAATTAAGGGATGTAAAGGGAGGCATGTGGTGGTATTTTATTTATTTATTTATTTATTTTTGGTCAGAAACCTTCTCCATGAAAAATTACATGTATATGCCAACTTTATTGGAGACCATTTAAATGGTGTCGACTGTAGCTTTGTATAAAGACGTTGGTAAAAATTTAGGGGGTGGATAGGGGGAGAGGGCATCAGTTTTTTCAAACCAAAAGTTGATAGTATTTTTATCTTTATTTTTCGCTATACATGTCCAAAGTTCCATTGAAATCGGACAAAAAAATGTGGATTTGTATAAAAATTAATTGGTGTAAAGGAGAGAGGGGTGTTTTTTTTATTTATTTGGTCAGATTCTCCATGAAAAATTACATGTATATGCCAACTTTGATGACAATCGGCCAAACGGTGTCGAGAGTAGCTTTTTATGAAGAACATTGACAATAATTAAAGGAGTGGAAGGAGGGAGGGGGTTAAGCTTTGGCAGACCAAATGATAACAGAATTTATCTTTTTGTTTTAAAGTATACATGGGCAAAGTTCAATCAAAATCAGATAAGAAATGTAGGTTTTTATAAAAATTAAGGGGTGTAAAGGGGAGAGGGGTGGTTTTTATTTTTTTGGTCAGAAACCTTCTTCATGAAAAACTACAAGTATATACCAACTTTAATGGAGATCAGTTAAATGGTGTCGACTGTAGCTAAGTATGAAGGAAATTGTCAATAATTAAGGGGGTAGATAGGGGGCAGGGGTTCAGTTTTTTTAAACCAAAAGTTGACAGCATTTTTCTCTTTATTTTTGGCTATATATGTCCAAAGTTTCATCGAAATCGAATAAAAAAAATGTGGATGTGTATAAAAATTAAGGGGTGGAAGGGGGTAGAAGGGGTGGTTTCTCAATGAAATTCATATAGTACCACTTTGGAGGTATATCCTACCCACAAAAGAAAATTCATTTAAATCGGTTCAAAATTGGTGAAGATATCGCTGAACATACATACAAAAAAAAAAAAAAAATACAGGCGAATTGAGAACCTCCTCCTTTTTTTTAAAGTCGGTTAAAAATACACGATTTTCAGACGCAAACAAGAACCACATATTAATTTTTTTGAAACTTTTAAAGAACCTTTTCAAATTCACCAGTTGGTAGCATAAAAAAAAAGCATATCTATTGAGCGACGTAGTAAAAATGCGCAATTTTTATGGACATACTACATGAAAAACATGACTTTCAAAAAAGAACACTGAACGTCATGGTAATTTTACTTGCAGATTACAAAATTTATTTAAGTGGATGAGATAAGAGGGTAATATGCATTTTTGACAAGGTTTCATAACAAACAGGAAGAATCAAAGTTGTGACATCACAGTTAAATGGTTTCGAGTGGAAACAATAGGGTATTTTACTATGAGTGACAAAACATGAGAATTGTATAAATAATGTAGTTATATTCGAAAGCAATCAAAATATGTTATTTTTAATTCATAAAAAATATTCCATTTAAAAGAGTCAATACTTTTTCTCTGTTGCGAAAATGTATTAGTCATAATGGATTCCTACGTGAACCACTAAATCCGTAGTTGTCTCTCGTTTGTCATCATTGATCACGAATAGTGAATCTTCAAATAGTTATTATTAATAATAGTCTTGTGTCTCGTTTATTTTAAAACATAGTGCAAAGTTAGCCGGGTTTGTGAAAGCAGAAAGCACGAATCTGCCAAGAGTAAGTCCTTTCATAATTGTTAAGTTCTTCTTCTATTCTGTCGAGCTAAGGAATGTTAAAACTTTGACGCTGTAGGTTGTGTACAGCTCAAGAGGGTTCAAAAGATTTCTATTGTTAAATGTTCAGTTTGTCAAGAGAACATCTGTACCAGATTAGTCACGCAGCAAGAGTTAGCATATGCTACGGGCTCCGCTCATTCTGGAGGTCCCGCGCCTTCTGGAAGGGCCCCGCGGTTTTTGATGTTGTTACGCCGCCTAAGTGAAGAGCCAGCCTGCACGTCGGTGTAGTGATATTCGAGATTTATTCGGTCATATTGATGCATCACGCCTCGAATTTTTGTTATATATACATATCAACAACCTTAGCAAACGTACTAAATTTTGTTTCGTTGGTACAGTACTATTGGTTTGGATGTTATTCATATGTGAAATTAGCCGATTTTGATATAAACTCACTCACTCACTGATATGATCATCAAATCTCTAAGGCACTTTCCGTCGTCGTAGAAAGCTGAAATTTGATACACCGATAAAGTTTTACCGCCAGATTATTAGAAAAGTATAACACTAGTAAATTTTCGTATATCTACCCTTTATCTACCCTTTCTACCCTAATAACTTTAAATGCCTCATATATTCACTGTAGCTTACTAAGTTTAACTAATGTATTACATTTTACTTCCTTCCTCTGGAAATTAGTGAAATTCAAACAAAAACAAAAAATTCTATTACGTCACACCGACATCAAAATTCCACTGTCTAGAAACAAGTAATTTTGTATACTTATATGGTCTCATTCCAAATCATAAGAAAAGTCTTATATTGGTGATTTTCACAATAATTTTTCACTAGCAACCTCAAACGTGAAAACTTTTGGCGATAATTTCCTTAACTCTGAATGAGATATATGCCTGAAATTTCTATTTTGCATAGATATAAGCAAATTTAATTTATATCTTAAATTTTACTTTATTCCTACGCTTATTTTGAACGTTACTCGTTATTTACTGCTGCAAACTTCATTGCCCAGCGTTGGTTCAAAACCAATTATTTACAAAGCATGAGCATTGTTGGTAGTGTATACCTTGAATTCTGAAATGTTATCTACCGATTTTACATTTGAGCGATTACTCAGAAAAATATACCAACTTACAAAAAGAAATGAGATGCCACAAAAGCAATTGTAAAAATAGGCCAAGTCTCGAGGTTGTGAAGTGAAAAAAGTTATGAGATCTTGTTCTGCGCCAATTCTACTCTTTACAGAATGTATCCACTTCTCTTTCTGAAACAGAATGGCTTCTGTTCGTGTTAAAGATCGTTTATTTGGAATAAAAAAAATTGCTGGTGACTTGGCCATTATTCACACCACTTTTTAGTAAATCTACATAAACACCTTAAATTTGTGCCTCAATTTCTTAGGTCTTAGCGACGCTGCAAGCCTCAAATTTGTATTATACATACATATCAGCAGTATTAGCAAACTCACTTAATTTTGTTTTAGTCCCCCTTCTTTGTTTGGACGTTATTCAAATGCAAATTTCACCGATTTTGTTATACAATCATTCACTTACTGATTGATCATCAAAACTCTAAGGAACTTCCCGTAGTCGTAGAAAGCTGATATTTTGTACACAGATAATTTTTTAGCCACTGATTTTAGGAAAATCTAAAAATCTAAATTTCTTTCTACTCTAATAACTTCATATGTTCCAGATTTTTATTAAGGACGAAACTAACTAAGTTTAACTAATGCATTAAACTTTACTTCCTTCCTCTCCTTCCTTTGGAAATTATTGCAGTTCGATTTTTTTTCGACTACAACATCCCGACACCATTATTCCACTATACTTCTAGTGGTCCTAGAAATAGATAATTAGGTACACATATATGGTTTCACTCCTTAATAATGAGAAAAGATGAATATTGGAGACTTTACCCGTAGCCACTATTTATTCAATGGTAATCCGAAACGTGAAACTTTTCGGCGTAAATTTTCAGGTTAATGGCTTTATTCTGGATTATCCTCTATGTCTGAAATTTCTTTTATGCATAGACATCAGCAAGCTTGGCTAACACGTATAATTTTAATTTCTTCCTATGCTTAGTTTAATGGTTACTTGGTACCTACTTATGGTGGCAATTAACGCTACGGCACCCACCAAAATCAGAAAGTAACACGTAAAAGTTATCACACGCATAATGACGAAGTCACCTGAAATCTATATATTAATACGCTAAGCGAAAACTTAAGATACATTTTTAAGAATATTGCGCGCACGGAGAAGTGTAAGATTTGGCATAGTTAAAGTTTATATAGAGAAGATTTGCAGGAAGCTAAAATCTATATGTAATATGCGTTGCAAATACATTAAATTAAATTAAATAAAACACTCGCTCGCCTACGTAGTTCGCTCAGATGCCGCCAGTTCTGGGCGTTGCTTCACCAGTCGGCTGGTAGATAGCGCAGCTAGCGGCCAGAATATTGGGCAAACGAAGGAACTTAAAGAAATACAGGAAGCTAATATTTTTAGCTGATAGTAATACTTTGTGGTCTTTGGTGAAACAGAACAGTCGAGATTAATCTCTGAACTTATATAGAAGCAAGAAACAACATTTCGAGGGCTGGTAGATAGCGCAGCTAGCAGCAAGAATATTGGGCAAACGGAGGAACTTAAACAAATACAGAGAGCTAAAATTATATATAATACATTTTACAAACCTATACAGGGTGTTACAAAAAGGTGCGGCCAAACTTTCAGGAAACATTACTCTCACACAAACAAAGAAAATATGTTATGTGAACATGTGTCCGGAAACGCTTACTTTCCATGTTAGAGCTCATATTGTGGACGGCTGTGATACAATTCGCCATTCTCCAGGGCTGCATCAGCGCATCAGGGATTCCATGCGACGGAGGGTGGATGCATGTATCCTCGCTAACGGAGGACATTTTGAACATTTCCTGTAACAAAGTGTTTGAAGTCAGGCTGGTACCTTCTGTTGCTGTGTGTTTCCATTCCATGTATAATGTGATTTGAAGAGAAGTAATAAAATGAGCTCTAACAGGGAAAGTAAGCGTTTCCGGACACATGTTCACATAACATATTTTCTTTGTTTGTGTGTGAGGAATGTTTCCTGATAGTTTGGCCGTACCTTTTTGTAACACCCTGTTAAAGTGTTGGCGAATCATATGCAAAACTATTGTGGAAAAGCGAAATATACATCACAGAGTGCAAAACGATTTAATAAGTACATGTGGCTCCGTGATACAAAACGAGATTGTTGATGAAGTAAACAGATCATCAGCATTTTCATTACTGGCAGATGAAACGGCTGACATTAGTGGAAATGAGCAACTGTCTGTGGGAGTACGATTTGTAGACGAGAAAGAGAACTTTACATTAAAAGAAGAATTTTTAGGGTTTACGGAGCTTGCTACATTGGATGCTGAAGGAATTTCTTCATCTATTTTAAATTTTGTTAAGAAATTAGGGCTTAATATGAATAAGCTTATTGGCCTTCTCTTTGATAGCTGTTCGACAATGGCAGGCCATGAAACTGGAGTGCAGGCCAGGATCAGAGGGAAGTATCCTTCAGCTGTCTATTTTCACTGTGCATCGCACATACTGAACTTAGTTGTCAATGATCTTAACAGTATCCAGGAAATTCGTAACATAATAGGAACGATAAAAGAAGTTATTAGGTTGTATAGAGAAAGTCTATTGCGTAGGAAAACAATACCTAACATTCCACTGTTTTGTGAAACTAGATGGTCCCATAAATATAAATCAATCAGGATATTCAAAGAAAACTTTTTGGTAATAATGGATAGTCTGAATCACCTGGAATATAACAATGAATACAATCAAGACACTCGATCACGTGCCAGCCAACTTGATTGCGCAACATCAACTACATTTATCGTTTGTCTGCACATTATATCGAGATATTCTTCATTTCTAGAGCCAATAGTGAACAAACTACAGACTACTGATATGGATCTCCACTCAGTTTACAGATTCGTCAACACTGACTTAAGAGCCAATTCTAAAAAGCAGAGAGAAAGCGATGACGAATTCAGAAACATTTTCGAGGCAGTGAAAGATGATTGTAAGGAACTTGACATAGATGTAAAAATTCCAAGATTGACTGGAAGGCAGACCCTCAGATTCAATTTGAATGTCCATTACTCATCACCCCAAGACTATTTAAAAGTGGCAATTTACAATCCGTACATGGATTCCATAATCACGTCACTTATCACAAGATTTGAAAAAGACAAAGAAATGCGATTCAAACATGGAATTCATCACCCACATTTAATGAAAAAGGAGAAGAAAGATGATTTCATGAGAGATATAAAAAGTTTGCCAAAGTTTTACCAAATAGACAACTTGGAAGCAGAAGCCAGATTATGGTATGACGTTTGGACAAATTAGGAGTGTTTGGAAAAAACAAAGCTCAATGATATACTTGCAGAAACTATGTTTTACCCAGCTCTATTGAGATTGCTTGTATTCTACCAGACCATACCCCCCATAACTTGCACCATAGAACGTTCTTTCAGCACACTGCGTAGAGTGAAGACGTGGCTGAGAAGTACTACTGGCGAGGACCGTCTGTCCAGCTTGTGCCTTCTTAGTGTTCACAGGAAAAGAGCGGAAAACCCTGGTTTCCAGGACAAAGTGATTGACTTGTTCGGCAAGAAGAAAAGAAATTTACAGTTTGCTTTTTCACATAAATGTTAGTGTTAAATCCATAAACCAACCAATGTATAATAATTTATTTCACAGTTTGCTTTTTAAATCACTACTGGTGTAAAATCTTCTGAGGTGTGTATTTTGAGTTTGCATTCTGTATTAAAGTTGCTTCTGCATTTATGTTGCTAAATATTAAATGGTTTCAATATAGTACTTAACGTGTTATTGTTTTGTTACAAAGGGCCGGTATAAAGCCGCGGCCGAGGTCGGCCACGTGGTCTCCCCGTTCAACAAACATAGTAGAAACAAAAGAGAGAGAGAAAGAAATCATTTTATTTAGCTTTATCAACTAGTAAAATTTGTACAAATTTTTTTGTTTTGGACAAGGTGCGTTTAAATGGCAGAGCAATATGATTGCTCCGTTGTGTAACTCTCCCTGTCCGATTTCCTACGTATTCCACCCGATCGCACATTTCTGGAATTATTATCCGTGTACCATTTTTAAAATAAATATAAAAATATTTCGCTTTATTCGCTCGTCAATAGATAAATAATTTAATACGTTATGCCTATCCCGCGTTGGTGTATATATATCGCAATGTAATATAGTTCACATTGCCCTGTTCTGTAATTTCTGGAACTTCACAGTTTGCTCCTGGTTGGCATAAAGGAGCACTTTTGAGCAATACTTCACATGAGGCACAGTCATGGTTTTTTAAATTAGACTAGACGACCCGTGCGAAAATTTCGCGAATAGAATGTGATGAATAGTGT
This sequence comes from Vandiemenella viatica, assembly GCA_031002005.1. Lineage (NCBI taxonomy): Eukaryota > Metazoa > Arthropoda > Insecta > Orthoptera > Morabidae > Vandiemenella > Vandiemenella viatica. The sequence continues at coordinate 75,112,396 of JARYHS010013630.1, forward strand.
GGTTGAATGCTTGTAATATAATGAAAAGTAGAACCGTAGTTTTGTAGCAATTTTTGTTTTTGTGTGTGTGTGTGTAATAGGTACACATCAAAATACTCGCAACATATTACGAAACAGTTAGTAAAATTTAAAACACTCTGTATTTACGACAAACTGTCACTGACCTTAGCAGAATAAATTAAACCTGAAAAAATGCACACAACGTATCAATATCTCTGAAATATTTGTTGCTGTGCGAGGAAAATAAATACCTGGTGACAGAAAAATGCGTTGTAAAAATACTAATACTTTTGACCTCTAACGTCAGAATTTTGAAAAATTTCTTTCTTAAAATGTGGTAACGGAACCGAAGGCATTACGAAAACCTCAATCTTTAAAATGATACCTCATTTATCAATTTTGTTTAATTGTTAAGGGAGATTAATGGCTCCAGATACAAAAAACGCATTTTAGAAAACTTGACATTTTTACCCTTTAAGGTTCAAATTACAAAAAATTCCTTTCTTAAAATATAATGTTACCACGGCGGCGACCTTATTCTTTTATATGATACCTCATTTATCTATATCTGTTAGATATTAAGGGAGATAAATCGCTCGTGACACAAAAATGCGTTATAGAAAAATTTATACTTTTTCCCTTTATGGGATGAATTCAAAAAACATTCTATCTTAAACTATGATGTCACAAAGCTGAAACATTACTCCTTATAATCCTACTTCTTTTATCGATTATGGTTAGATATCCAGGGAGATAAATCGCTCGAGATACAAAAAACGCATTTTAGAAAAATTGACATTTTTGCCCTTTAAAGGTCGAATTACGAAACATTCCTTTCTTAAAATATAATGTTACCACGGCGGAGACCTTATTCTATAAAATGATACCTTATTTATCTAAATCTGTTAGATATTAAGGGAGATAAATCGCTCGTGACACAAAAATGCGTTATAGAAAAAATTATACTTTTTCCCTTTAAGGGTTGAATTCCAAAAACGTTCTTTCTTAAAATATGATGTCATAAGGCTGAGACAATATTTTTCATACTCTTACTTGATTTATCGATTTTGGATAGATATCCAGGGAGATAAGGGGCGCGAGACACAAAAAACCTATTTTAGAGAAATTGACATTTTTGCCCTTTAAGTGTCGAATTACGAAAAATTCCTTCCTTAAAATATAATGTTACCACGGCGGTGACCTTATTCTTTAATATGATACCTCATTTATCTATATCTGTTAGTTATTAAGGGAGATAAATCGCTCGTGACACAAAAATGCGTTATAGAAAAATTTATACTTTTTCCCTTTATGGGATGAATTCAAAAAACATTCTTTCTTAAAATATGATGTCACCAAAGCTGAGACAATATTCCTCATAATCCTACGTCATTTATCGATTTTGGTTAGATATCCAGGGAGAAAAATGGCTCGAGATACAAAAAACCCATTTTAGAAAAATTGACATTTTTGCCCTATAAGGGTCGAATTACGAAAAATTCCTTTCTTGAAATATAATTTTACCACGGCGGAGACTTCAGTCTTTAATATGATACCTAATTTATCTATATCTGTTAAATGTTAAGGGAGATAAATCGCTCGTGACACAGAAACGCATTTCAAAAATATTGATACTTTTGCCCTTTAAGGGTCGAATTCCGTAAAATTTCCGTCTTAGTATATGACTTCACTAAAGCGGAGATCTTAATCTTTAAAATGATACTTCATTAAACGATTTCAGATAGGTATCAAGGGAGATAAATCATTCATAACACAGAAAACAGCATTTTAGAAATATTGACATTTTTGCCCTTAAAGGGTCTAATTCCGAAAACTTTATTTCTTAAAATATGATGTAACCAAAGTGGAGACCATATGCTTTAAAATGACACCTCATTCATTGATTTCGGTTAAGTATGAAGGAAAATACAGTCTTGTGACAAAAAAATACCTTATAGAAATAATATATATGATTTCTCGTATAGACTCCAACTAAATTGCCTACCCTATTCAGAGAGAGAGAGAGACATAGGGTAGCGCGGCGCTCTCTAATTCCGTTATTCTTGACGATAAACATGTAAGTGATAAAATGTTTGAAAAATTACTGAAATTGTGCTTAAAGTTTGTTGGAAGTACTCTCATAATGAAACACTGGATGAATATTTGAGGGGTAATTTTCGCTCAATTTTTAGGAAAAGCACGTCTTTGGCGCATATCATTATTTATGACATCATCTATCCTCAACTATTTGCTGTACAGCAATATAATTGTGCAGGTGCATGCACATATATATTGACATATGCCATATGTAAAATAAGTTGTGAATATCTTTTAGTAGCAAAAAATTAAAACGTCAGACATGATGTTGTGTTTACTGCATTCAAATGTAAACAGAAGGTAGTTTTCGAATCGTATATATATCCATCACGTCCTAATTCCTGCACTATGTGTCGCGGAGTGATGTAATTTTGTTGAAGCATTCAGTAGTGTATGTAGATACTCTCTGCAGTGTCTCAATAGTTAAAAAGTAATAAGTTAAAATGTCATGGCATATGCTGAAGTTTGACCGCATGAACAACGAAAATTTAAAAGCGATAATTTTTTAAATTTCATATTTTTTGGGGGCGGGGGACGGGGAGAGGGGGGGGGAATCAGTAAAAAAAATTTCAGTATAGGTATGATATTAAAAATACCCCAATCGACTAGGTCTTGCCCCCCCCCCCCCTCCCTACAAACTATCATATGGGCGCCCATGGATGGGCTACACCTGTATCCGCGCGAGTGTTGCGTTGGAGGGAGTTAATTATTTAATATACAAGTGACAAAACTGAGGTAAATATGGTACATTTGCTGGAGTAATACTATAAAAAGTAAGTCGATAACTTTTTTTTATCTGTGTTGCTTGTGTTTATGGATTTTTAGTGTAATTTTATTATGTTTTGGTATTTTTAGATGGCGGGTAAATGTGAACTATGCGCAAATACTAAGATGGTTGCTATTATTATTGTCCCACGTAAGAAAGTATTCTCTCACAGTACATAATTATAACTTCCTGAATTTATGGATCAAATGACAAGTTGCTACTATACAAACGATCCCCATAAAAAAAAGATTAGCGGAGGCATTGTCTTTGATAAAATGTGAGAACAATACGATGTTAATCGGAACAGTCGTCGATGGCCCCCTTCGCAGGTTTACAATTTTGTAAATATGGCGGGTATAAACGGTCTTGTAATATATCAGATGAACAACCCTGATATGAAAGTGGTCCGTCGTCAATACCTTCAAGAAGTCGGATTCGATCTTGCAAGACCTTCTATAGAGCGTCATATAACCCAGCAAAATATACCAAAAGGTATAAAACTGAAAGGCAGACTACTTCTAGGACTGGCAGAACAACCCCCGCAACATAATATGACTATTCGGGGAAGATTTGTTCGATGATCTTTTCGCAGCAGGGCTCGGAACAGCAGCACGCTCAAGCAATGCAGCAATTGTATGAGGCGCATTTGTAACGAACAGCAGGCAGTCGTCTGTCCTGAATGTATGCCAACTGAATGATTTATTATGAATGAATTTGATAATTGGTTCAATTACTTAACTTGAAACCCATTTTATAATAAATATTACGTTCCTAAATAAAAATAAGACTAAAAGATCTCAAACCTTGATTTTTAAGAAGTTTATGTTTATATTGCAAAATATAATTAAAAAACAAAATTCTGTTAATTATATGAGCCATTTCGATAAAAATAAAGATGTTTAGTAATTACTTACTCTGTTTTATATATTTTTTGTCCGATTCCGAAAATTAATTAACCCATAAATGGGCTACGCCTGCAACCCGCGCGTGCGCTCAAGGAATATTTAAGAGCGCGTGTACTCTAATGTTAACTAGTGTAAGCCCGTGACCCTTTTTTTGTGTATCGTCGCGGGTCTAGAATTGTTCCAGTTTTTAGGATGAAAGATTATGGTAGGTTTGCCTGATGTGACCAAATGTAAACTTGACCTGTGTTTCAGGGTGAATAAAATCTCTTGAGCTTCAAGAAGTCAGAAGCATTAATAGAGGTAGGTATTAAACACGAACAGGGACCTTAGCACAATCGTATAATTGTTGCAAAGGTCGTAGACTCGAACTTGCTTAAATACAAACTTGCATTGTATTTGACCCTTAAAGTTCACTCTGCAAAATGTTAAAAATTCCTGTTTGCTTCGAAAGCATCACGTTGTTTTTATTATTATTAATGTTGACACCGGGCAAACACTGTGACCGCCAGAGAACTTTACACACATTCCGTATTATTAAACAGTTGAGCAACTCTGAAGAAATGAATTGCTAGAATAGTTGATTCAGTAAAATATTTGCTCTGATGTCCACTTAAAATTACCTAATAACTCACGTACAGCGAACATGATCAAAGACCATTAATGAAAGTGGTCAGTAAAATATTTAAAACGCAAAGAAACCATAATGCATAAACTTTGGGCAAGCAACAGCATTAGTGAAAGTTTTAATAAAATTGAAATTTATCCTAAGCCGGAATGACAATTGGCATTACAGCATAGACCATGAGTAATTTATTTTCTTAAAAGTTTTTTTAAGTTGCTTTTATTAACAACATGTTACTGAAAACAGATCCACGTTTTTTCAGCTGCAAAGTTCATCAATATTTTTTTAACTATGAAATGCTACGAAAAAACAAACTTAATGAATGTTTTATGGCAATTTATTTGGTAGCAGTTGCTTAACTATTAAATTGTGGATATAACTACGAATTTCTTCTAATGGTTTCTCTGGTCGCTGTTTTGCGAGCAAGGCTGACATGTGACACCATTCTCCAGCCAATAGCTATCGACGTGAGTGAATGAGTGAACTTAATAGGAAATTATATAGTAGATTGTTTCAAGAAGATTAAATCTTATTCGCCTTTAACTGATTTAATTAATTGCTTTCTTTATGCATGGCTAACTTACGATCCTGGAGCGGCTTCACTACAGAAGTAAATTGCAAAACACTACGCCCTGTGGAGAATACAACTGAATAAATTGACTGGTCCACACTGAGACAGAGCAGACAGACGACATCTGTATGGGTTTAACCCATCCTTTTTGAAGTGTGCCAGGACATTCCTACTACACATATCTGAGCTAAGAAATATTAAAAACTAGCTGACCCGGCAATGCTTCACTATTGCTGTGCTTGAGTAGGCACATAGATTAAATATTTACATATAAATTTTAAACTGCTGTTTCATTCATTTTCAGTTGGAAATGGTGAGAGGGGATGCGCTTTAGAAAACATATGAATTCTTGTAGAACTCGTCTAAATAAATCGAAAATAAATAATCTAATTTTTGATATATCGCTTTGTTTTTGAGTTTTAGCATGTTAAAAATCAGTTATAGGTAGTCTATTACTCCATGTACTTTTGGTGACGTTTCTTCTGGCCCAGGCCCTATTTGAACCATAATAATATTCAATAGGAGAAAGTAAAACATGTATAGGTAATTTCCACCGCGAATATATAGTGGTATTGGGAATTTTTATTCAGGTCCAGGCCGGATCTCACCCTAACCTCCTCACTTTTGACATACAATATGTCGAGAACTAAGCTAGATATCAAGAAAATGTATCATTTGTTTTTGATTTGTCTCGTCGAGTTACATTATGGGGAAGAGGTGTGGGTTTTTAAATATTTGTTTTTTGACAGGAACCATTTTCGACATCCTCTCGACAATTCACCATAACTTCGCCGTAATCGGACGAACAGTTTGAGGGTTTGTTTAAATTATGGGGTGTTATGGGGAAGAGGGGGTAATTAAGGTGGTGGAAAGAGGGGAAAGGGATTGGGTTTTTGTGAAATTCATGTGTACAGTATTTCTCTCTCTTTTTTTTAAGTATAAGTGTACAAATTCTTATCAAAATCGGATAAAAAATGTGGTTTGCCTAAATTATGGGGTGAAAACGTAATGGGGTTGGAAATGGGGAGAGGGGATGAATATTCGGAAACCATACGTAGGCAGTATTTTTCTGTTTGTTTTAAAGTATAAGTGTACAAATTCTTATCTAAATCGGATAAAAAATGTGGTTTGCCTAAATTACGGGGTAAAAACGAATTGGGGTGGAAAGGGGGAGAGGGGATGAATATTCTGAAACCATATTTTGGCAGTATTTTTCTGTTTGTTTTAAAGTATAAGTGTACAAATTCTTATCTAAATCGGATAAAAAATGTGGTTTGCCTAAATTATGGGGTAAAAACGTAATGGGGGTGGAAAGGGGGAGAGGGGATGAATATTCGGAAACCATATGTTGGCAGTATTTTTCTGTTTGTTTTAAAGTATAAGTATACAAATTCCTATCTAAATCGGATAAAAAATGTGGTATTGCCTTAATTATGGGGTGAAAAAATTATGGGGGTGGAAAGAGGGCGAGGGGATTAATATTCGGAAACCGTATGTTGGCAGTATTTTTCTGTTTGTTTTAAAGTATAAGTGTACAAGTTCCTATCTAAATCGGATAAAAAATGTGGTTTTACCTAAATTATGGGGTGTTATGGGGAATAGGGGGTGACTTTTTGGAATTTTTTTTTCACAGGAACCTTCGCAGACACACACTCGAAATCTCTCCAAAGTTTCATTGCAATCTGATAAATGGTATAAGAATGCATAGAAGACGAACAAACCCACAAACATTGATTTTTATATATAAGAAGATGTTTTTTTGTTATTATCGAGATTTGAATTGAGGTATCTAAATTTTTGTCATGATCTAAAACTAGTGTGGGAGATCTTAGTATTGTATTTACATGGGGCTTGACTACCAGGATAGCCTACTTAATCCTAATGGTGGGTATATTTACATTGAAGGGCCTACTTAAGATTCTAGTGGAGGTAATAATCATTCTGGGGGCATACTCGTAACTGGTGAGGGGCCTACCACTAATATTACTGGAGGGTGGTGGTTTATTGGAGGTGTTTTGGGCTCTTAAAAATTAAATTCACGAGTCAACGTTAGTTTTGGTCTCTTTCTGCTGTTTCCTTGCCAATTTCAGAGATCAGTTGGTGGGAGGATTGTTATCTTCTCAGTTAAGTGTGGTCAACTGAGTAAACTCCCTGTTACGGAGTTAACGCGGTGCATCTAAAAGAACACGCAGCGCCCTGTTTGCGAGTGCCTGCAGATTTTTAATGTGAAAATCGGCTGCCATGCTCCATATTTCTGAACCATATAAAAATGTCGGTTGGATTATAGCAAGGTACAGGAACATTTTTGTATCCTTGTGTATGCCGTCGCATCTTAGGACCGGGTAGAGGCCAGCCAGCTTGGCGCGACTATTGTTTTTAACATCATCTATGTGTTTTTTCCACGTCAGTCGCTTGTCTAGTAGCAGCCCAAGATATTTTGCTTAGTCCTGCCAGACAATGTCTACAGTCATCGATTCTGATATGTAGTTCTGGTGTATTTAGTTTTGTTTGAGAAGACTATAGATTGACATTTGTTTTTATTTATTTTAATGCGCCAGAGGTAACACCATTGTGTTAGTATTTCCAGATGGCGTTGTACTTTATTGATAGCGTATTTGACATTCCTGTCACTGGCATAGACAGTTGTGTCGTCTGCATATAGGAAATGTTACTTAAGATATGGTGTGGTATGTCATTTACGTAGACATTGTATTATACTGGCCCGGGGACACTCCCTTGCGGTACGTCGGCATGTTTTTTTCTAATTGTGCTTTGGGCATTTTCGTGTTTAACGAAGAATTTTCTCTCTGCTAGATAGGAATTTATTAACAATATCAGGTAGTCTGGGACACCTTGTAGGTGTAGTTTGTAGATGAGACTTTGGTGCCAAACTCTGTCAAAAGCTTTCTCTATGTCGAGAAAAACTGCAACAGTGCCATTTCCTGCCTGCTTTTCCTTGCAGATGTGCTCCACTAGCCTGGTACATTGGTGCACAGTGCTTTTTTCTTTCCTAAGGCCAAATTGTTGTCCTATAATTATATTATTTTCGTCCAAGAATCTGTTTAGTCGATTTAGTATTAGACGCTCAAATACTTTCGCCAGGATCGAAAGCAAGGAGACGGTCTAAAATTTTGTGGTTTGGCGGTTTCTTTGCCGGCTTTGGGTAGTGCGACTACCTTAGCCACATTCCAGGCCTTGGGAAAGTAACACCGGTTCAGACATGCCTTAATTATTTCTGTTAGGAATCTAATGGCTAGTGGAGGCAGGTTTTTTTATTTGGATAGGGGAGATATTGTCATATCTGGAGGCCTTTTTGGATTGGAGCCTTCCGATGATGTCAATAATCTCTCCTTCCGTTATTTGTTGCACCATATCATACCGATCACTGTTGATGACGCGATCGAAAACTTTTTGTACACCCTGTTCATGTTCTGCACTTTCATCAATTTCGACGGTGTTGGCCATGAACTGTGCTTATAATGAGTCCGCAAGAACCTCTACCTTCCCAGGTGGGTCGAACCATCACCACCTTCATTTGAAGGAGGTGCTGCGTGCGGGCGTTGCGTGTGGCAGCTGCTACTCGAATGTTGTGAGGCAGATCTCACGAGGGAAAGGCATTTTAATAGTGCTGTAAAAGTAACGAGAATTTCTGTACCCGTATGTAGTCGTTACTAAACCAATCAGTACCCGTTGCTTTCGAATCGTTACTCGTTACTTTTGATACAATCGAACTCTAGCATAATGCATCGCATCGAGTCGCGTCGCCTACGGAATAACTTCATTAGTATCGTATCCTTTTGTTACTCGTTATTCTCTACTTTTGATGCAATACAAATTAACATGAAGCATCGCATTCGCATCAAGTCGGGTCACATACGGGCGACTTCGTTCGTACTTGGTAAAGTTTAAGTAAATTGTTTATTTTGTAAAATAAGTTTAGGTAAGTTGTTCGTTTGGATAAAGTTTAAGGTTAAGTAATTAGCACATGGACAGGGGCGTAGCTACTATAGGGCTAGGTGGTGCACCGGGGCCTTCACGCTCAGGGGGCTTCCAAGCGCATCCCAGGGAGCCCCCAAGCACAGCTCAGAGGGCCCCCGCCCATCTGGCCTCAGGGTCAAAATAATTTTATTTTGCACCGGGGCCCTTGTTGACCTAGCTGCGCCACTGCACATGGATCTTACGAAAAACCTCTGAATGAGCACTTGATTTACTGTAATGAGTATTATATACAAAAGAATAATCTAATTTAAAAAAAACACCTGTTTTCATACACACAAAAAAGACCTGACCTTTCACCTGACTGTAACATATCTAGTGACATTAACTAGTGACGGTTATTTTTTAAAGTAGCCTTCTCTAAACCCTGCATAGAAGCCTGATATGATAATGGGGCATGTATTTAACGAATATTATAATCTCATCAAAGTTTTTCGTTTTTAAATAGGATGTTTCACCACTGTCTTCCTTTACTGTTTTCATTTATTTTTGTAAATTCTTCATCTGTCTGTGATAGATTTGTTAAAATAAATGTGGGCATGCCATCAAATCGGACCTGAAGGCAGAGTGATACTGACTCCCGCTTTAATTGTTTCATTTAAAAAATATCAGTATTCAAAACTTTTAAATCCATAACAAAGGTAAAGCACAGGCATGCGATTAGATTCGTAATTGTTGTTGTGTCGCGGTTACAAAAAAGTTCAACATCAAAGCCACTACCACATTGGTCACATGGATCTTGCGGTAATAATACAATAACTAACACCAGGCAAAAGGAATAAAGTCATTGTACCTTGTTGTTTGTTTATGGAATTCTGGAACTGCAAAAAAAGGGCTGCTAGATTTGTTTGTGGAAATTATTGCAGAACGCATTCAGTAACAGATATGATAAAAGAGCTGGAATAGGATTCATTGGAAGAGGGCCATGGGAGTGTATAAGGCGTATACTGATGGTGAGGCATGGAAAGACATTGGTGTAAGAATTAAAAGTAATGCTTGGAAGAGAAAAGATGACCATGACCACAAGCTGGCACTCCATTTCAGGCGCAAGGGTGTAGGAAGATTCTCTTTTTTAGGTAAGAGTGTCGGGATTGGAATAAGTTACCAAGAGAAATTATGAATAACTAGACGACCCGTGCGAAAATTTCGCTATTAAAATACAAGGAATAGTGAGGTTGAATGCTTGTAATATAACGAAAAGTAGAACCGCACTTTTTAGCAAATACTTATTTGTTTAGTGTAATAGGCAAACATCAAAACATATTACGAAACAGTTAGGAAAATTTAAAACACGCTGTATGAAGGACAAACTGTCACCGACCCTAACAGAATTCAACCAACCTGAACAAAATGCACACAGCATATCAACATCTCTGTGATATGTGCTGCTGTGCGAATAAAATGTTTACACTGGAATTGTATAGAAAAACAAAAATGTTTCCGTAACAGAAAAAAATATTCGAAAAGCTTCTTATTGCAAAAAAAAAAAAAAAAAAAAAAAAAAAAAACCCAGTTTATTGTCATCTCTGCGATACTGCTGTTGCAATCTAGGGACTTGGCTCTAAACTGTTTGAAACACGTGAGCACATTAAGCATCAAATATCGAAAAGTTCATTCTTAATTTATGATTTTACCTAATTTGAGACATTAATATCTAAAACGATAAGTCATTTATCGATTTTTCGTTAAGTATCGAAGGACTTAAATTGCTCGTAATAATAAAAAAAAAATGTTGTAGAAATAATACTAATACTTTTGGCCTTCAAGGCTCAAATTCCTTTTATTAAATATGGTGCCACCAAAGCGGACACCTTGGCATTTAAACTGATACCTCATTTAACGATTTCGGTTTGGGGCATCCATAAATTACGTGAGGTGATACTTCGTGAGACCTGGTCCGTGAGTACCCCTCCCTCCCTCCCTAGAAATCGCCCTCGCTACTTTTTGAGACCTTTTTTTTTAGGTCCCACCCTTCCTAAAGCCGGTTACACCCCGATCAAGCAAAGTTTTAGAAATGATGATATTTTTGCCCCTTAAAGATTGGATTTAAAGAAAGTTCTTTCTTAAAATATGATGTGTCAACAGTGTATACTTTAATATTTTAAACGATACCCCTTTATCGATTTTGGTTAGATAACAATGGAGATAAATGGCTCGTGACGGAAAAATACGCTGTAGAAATATTAATACTTTTGCTCTTTAAGGGTCGAATTTTGAAAAATTCCTATCTTAAAATATGGTGTACCGAACTGAAGATCTTACGAAGACCTCAGTCTTTAAAATGATACCTCGTTTATCAATTTTGTTTAATAATCAAGGGAGTTCAATGACTCGAGGCACAAAAAAACGCATTTTACCAATACTGATATTTTTGCCCATTAAGGGCTAAATATAGAAAATTCGATTCTTAAAACAAGATGTGACTATAGAGAAGACCTTAATCTTTAGAATATAACTAATTTATCTATCTCGGTTATATATTAATGGAGATAAATGGCTCATGGCAGAAAAATGCGTTCAGAACCATTGATACGATTTCCCATTAAGGGTTCAATTCCAGAAAAAAAATCTTTCTTAGTATATGATGTCACCAAAGCTGATACACTAATCTTCATAATCCTACTTCATTTATCAATTTCGGTTAAGTATCCAAGAAGATAAATGGCTCGAGACACAAAAAACGCATTTTAGAAATACTGGCATTTTTGCTTTTTAAGGGTCGAATTACGAAAAATACCTTTCTTAAAATATAATGTTACCACGACGGAGACCTTACTCTTTAATATGATACCTCATTTATCTATATCGGTTAGGTGTGAATGGAGATAAATTGCTCATGACACAAAGAAGCGTCGTAGAACGAATGATACTTTTCCCCTTTAACGGTTGAATCCCAAAAAAATTCTTCCTTAATGTATGATGTCACCAAAGCCGAGACATAACTCTTCATTTATCGATTTCGGTTATATATCCAAGAAGATAAATGGCTCGAGACACAAAAAACGCATTTTAAAAATATTGACATTTTTGCCCTTTAAGGATCGAATTACGAAAAATACCTTTCTTAAAATATAATGTTACCACGGCGGAGACCTTACTCTTTAATATCATACCTCATTTATCTATATCGGTTAGGTGTGAAGGGAGAAAAATGGCTCGTGACACAAAAACGCGTTGCAGAAATATTGATACTTTTGCCCTTTAAGGGTCGAATTTAAAAAAAATCCTGTCTTAATATATGATGTCACCAAAGCGGATATCTTAATCTTTAAAATGATTCTTTATTAAACGATTTCAGATAGGTATCCAGGGAGATAAATGACTAATAACACAAAAACAGCAATTTAGAAACATTTATATTTTTGCCCTTTAAGGGTCGAATTCTGAAAAAAATCCTTTCTTAAAATATGATGTGACCAAGGTGGAAACCATAAGCTTTAATTGACACATCATTCATTGATTTCTATTAGGTATGAAGGGAGATAATGTCTTGTGACAAAAAATCACCTTATAGAAATAATATATACTAGACGACCCATGCGAAAATTTCGCCAATAAAATGCGATGAATAGTGAGGTTGAATGATTGTAATATAATGAAAAGTAGAACCGTACTTTTGCAGCAAATATTTATTTTTTTAGTGTAATAGGTAGGCATCAAAATACTTACAACATATTATGAAACAGTTAGGAAAATTTAAAACACACTGTATTTACGACACACTGTCACTGACCATAACAGAATACAACCAACCTGAAAAAAATGCACACAACATATCAATATCTCTGTGATATTTGTTGCTATGCGATTAAAATGTTTACATTGGAATTGTATAACAAAAGTAAAGTGTTTCCACAACAGAAAAAAAATTCCGAAAAGCTACTTATTGAATAAAAAAAAGTTTATTGACATCTCTGTGATATTTACTGCTGCAATGTAGGGACTTGGCTCTGAACTTTCTCATACGCGTTACCACTTTAAGCACCAAATTCCGAATTTTTTTTACTTAATTTCGATTTTACTTAACTGGAGACCTTAATCTTTAAAACGATATCATATATATCGATTTCGGCTAGATACCGAAGAACATAAATGGCTTTAATAATAATAATAATAAAAAATGCTGTGGAAATAATTTTGATAATTTTGCCCTTTAAGGGTAGAATTCAAAAAAAAATCTTTTATAAAATATGGTGTGACCAAAGCAGCCATCTTGGTCTTTAAAATGATATCTCACTTATCGATTTCGGTTAGTTATCAAGCGAGGTAAAAAAAAAAAGGAAGTTCTAGAATTGATGATATTTTTGCACCTTTAGGGTTGAATTTGGAGAAAGTTTTTTCTTAAAATATGATGTGACCAAAGCGGATAATTTAATATTTAAAATGATACCTCATTTATTAATTTCGGTTAGGTATCAAGGGAAATAAATAGCTCGTGACAGAAAAATGCGTTGTAGAAATATTAATACTTTTGCCCTCTAAGGTTAGAATTTTTAAAAATTTCTTTCTTAAAATGTGGTGTAACGGAACCTAAGACCTTACGAAGACCTCAATCTTTAAAATGATACCTCGTTTATCAATTTTATTGAATTATCAAGGGAGATAAATGACTCGAGACACAAAAAACGCATTTTAGAAATACTGATATTTTTACCTTTTAAGGGTCGATTTATGAAAAATTAGTTTCTTAAAATATAATGTTACCACGGCGGAGACCTTAGTGTTTAATATGATATTTCACTTATCTATATCGGTTAGATATTAAGGGAGATAAATAGCTCGTGACACAAAAATGCGTTATAGAACCATTTATACTTTTTCCCATTAAGGTGTAAATTCCAAAAAAACTTTTTTCTTAAAATACGATGTTACCAAAGCTGAAACATAATTCCTCATAATATTATTTGATTTATCTATTTTGGTTAGATATTCAGGGGCTCGAGACACAAAAAACGCATTTTAGAAATATTGGCATTTTTGCCCTTTAAGGGTCGAATTACGAAAAATTGCTTTCTTAAAATATAATGTTACCACGGCGGAGTCTTTAATATGATACCCCATTTATCTATATCGGTTAGATATCAATGGAGATGAATGGCTCGTGACACAAAAATGCATTGTCGATAAATTTATACTTTTTCCCTTTAAGGATTGAATTCCAAAAACATTCTTTCTTAAAATATGATGTCACAAAGCTGAGACATTACAAATCATAATCCTACTTCGTTTATCGATTTTTGTTAGATATCAATGAAGATAAATGGCTGGAGGCACAAAAAACACGTTTTAGAAAAATTGACATTTTTGACCTTTAAGGGTCGATTACGAAAACATTTTCTCTTAAAATATTACGTTAACATGGTGGAGACCTTAGTCTTTAATATGATAGCTCATTTATCTGTATCGGTTAGATATGAAGTGAGATAAATGGCTCGTGACAGAAAAACGGATTCCAAAAATATTGATACTTTTGACCTTTAAGGGTTGAATTCCGGAAATTTTTTGTCTTAGTATATGACGTCACTAAAGCTGAGATCTTAATCTTTAAAATGATAATTCATTTAACGATTTCGGATAGGTATCCAGGGAGATAAATGACTCGTAATACAGAAAACAGCATTTTAGACATCTTTACATTATTGCCCTTTAAGGGTTGAATTCCGAAAACTTTATTTCTTAAAATATGATGTGACCAAAGAGGTGACCATAAGCTTTAAAATGACACCTCATTCATTGATTTCGCTTAAATATGAAGGAAGATTCAGGCTTGTGACAAAAAAAAATATCTTATAGAAATAATATATATGATTTACCAAAAAACGCTGAAATTTGTAGAGGGCAAATGTAGGTGGATGCAGGAAAGGGGGAAGATGAGTGTGTAGGGAAATTACCACCGTAGTGTGCGCTTCATTGCAACTTAATTAAATATTATTAGAACATAACAAGTGCAAAAATATATATCACAAAGTATTAGACAACTCTTTAACAATTTAAATTACACTATAAAATAAAATAGAAGGTATCAAATCTGAAAATAAACAAATTTTATAAATTTTTGAAATTAACAAACCTCACTCATGAACGATCAACGAAAAACGGTAACCATCTCAAATTTTCTATTTACAAATTATGCACTGTAAATTTTAATGTAAAACTAACTAAAAACTACAAAATAGTCTTTACGTTGTCACAATTAGCTACCTCGTTAAAAATATCAAAACTTTAAATAATATTAATTACATTAAGAAACATTTTTATTTGTAAGAAAACTAATTCAAATAAAAATTTTCACAAATACGCGCATATGTTTACGACGAACGATGTTCAAACTTCATTCTTTCGTTCACATTCAAATATCTTATATCTTTAAACGAGCAATTCTTGTATATATAGGGTGTCCACAAATGAATATCGGGGTTTTAATGCTTTATAAGATTTATTACATTATCCTTACAGCTATAAATGATATGTCAAATGAAAGAGCAACTCAAACAGTTTTATATACAAGCTTACAAGTATTCTATGTGGGCACCATTTGTCACACGGCACACATCAAGTCTGTAACCGAGTTCTTTCCAAACGTTGAGCAGTGTGTCTTCAGTAACTGTTGCAACAGCTGCTTCAATCCTCTGTCGTAATTCAAGGAGGTTGGCTGGTAACGGAGGCACATACACACGATCCTTGATGAATCCCAAAGGTAGAAATCGCATGGTGTTAGGTCAGGTGAACGTGGAGGCCACGCATAGCAAGCTCTGTCATTGAGCCCCTTGCGGCCAATCCAGCGGTCGGGTACAGTTACATTCACCACCGCGTACTTCGTTATGCCAGTGAGGTGGCGCACCATCTTGCTGGAAAATGAAGTTCTCTGGTTCATATTGTTCCAACTGAGGGAAGAGCCATTGCTCTATTGTATCAAGGTAAGAAGTACCAGTTACAGTCGGTTCATCAAAAAAGAAAGGTCTGTAAACTTTCCGCCGGGATACGGCACAAAAAACATTGATTTTAGGGGAGTCTCGTTGCACTTGTACGATCTCTTGAGGATTTTCTTAGCCCCAGATCCGCACATTATGAGTGTTAACATGTCCACTGAGGTGAAAGGTCGATTCATCACTGAAGACAACATGATGTAGAAAATCTTCATCGTCATGTAACAACATTTCGTTAGCGAATTTGGCACGTAAACCATGGTCTGCAGGCTTTAGAGCCTGTAACAACTGTAAACGGTAAGGACGTAGTTGCAAGCGTTTCCTTAAAACTTTCCAAACAGTCGACTTAGAAATTTCTAATTCGCGACTAGCCTTCCGAACAGATTTCTTTGGGCTACGAGTGAACGACTCTCTCACTCGCTCAACAGTCTCTTCGCTAACTCTTGGTCGTCCCGCGCTCTTCCCTTTACAAAGGCAGCCTGTATCTTCAAACTGATGATACCATCTACGGATGTTATTGTCACTTGGAGGATCACGCCCGAACTTAATGCGGAACGCACGCTGCACATAACTACAGATTCAGTCTTTGCAAACTGTAAAACACAAAACGCTTTCTCTTCACTAGTCGCCATCTTTGCTACTACCGCATTCTAGCAGATCGCAGCGGAAACATTTCACGCACATGCGCACTAGTGCCAACGAACAAAACTGTTTGAGTTGCTCTTTCATTTGACGTATCATTTATAACTGTAAGGATAATGTAATAAATCTTATAAAGTATTAAAACCCCGATATTCATTTGTGGACATACTGTATATATATTTCGGATCTCGGAAACGGCTCTAACGATTTGGATGAAATTTCATATTTAGTTAACGTTTAGTTTTTTATGTTTACCTTAAGTAGGTGTTTTCCCAACAAAAACGCGATTTAATAACATAAAAAAATCAGCTATTCCAGAATTTGGTATCTCTCAAACGGCACTAAGAAATTTGATATTTAGATAACATTTTGACTTTTAATATTACGTAAATAGTTGCCTTCCCTACAAAAAAAGCGAGTTTAAAAAATACAAACAATTTTTTCACTCAGTTTCTCGAAAACGTTACTAACGCAATCTCGTAGACAATTCAGGTACCAGAAAGCCTCCAAATAGTTTCTCTTTGATTTTAAAGAATATTTAAACGAACAGTTCTTGTATACTGGCTGACCCGTTGAAATATTAGCACTGCTAGTTTAATTGTAATACATTTAAAAATGAAGATAATTAAAAATTTATCATTTGTTTTGTCAGAGGTGATACTTTACAGAAACATCTTTGAATATAATATTACCGGTACCAGTTATAAAGTAATCATCGTTTACTTTTTGACCGTAAAAAGTGGTTGTTAGTTTGTCCTTAAATACTACCACCTTAACTATAAAACATTTAAAAAGTATTTGGGTGAACGATCTTCGCTCGGCATCTTTCAATTTCTGTTCAGTATACAAGCTTTCGAGTAATGTTTGATTATAAATTGCATAATTAAATAGTAATACATCTACAAATTCCTGAAAAAGCCGCGTACGAGTGTACATACAAAAAACCGGGTTCTGATAAATAAAATCTTGCCTTTTGAAGCGTCTGATCTTGTGCTTTATTAATGTTTATAACGAAGGTTGCTTTTTATGGGAATTGTTTTTTATCATTTTGAAAGGCACGGTTGATCAGAAGATGTGAGGTTACTGCCAGGTATGAGCATAGTTTTATCGGAGAGAATGCATTTATCACTGCTGATGTTCTGTCATTACCGTGACGTCACAATCTGACGATGAATTCTTATAGAACTCGGCGAAACATTTCGAAAATAAAGAATGAATGTTCTTGATATCTCGCTTGGTTTTCGAGATATAGTATATCAGAAATCAGTTATAGGTGGGCCTATAGTTCCTTGTGCTTTTGGCAACGTTTCTTCTGGTACAGGCCGTATTTCAACCTAACAACAACCACTAGGAACAAAATAAAACATTGAAAGTACATTTCCACCGTATACACATAGGGGCCTTGCACAAACTACGTGGCTCGGTCCAGGAGGGGGGGGGGGGGATGGCTGGACGGCTACGCTGGGCTACGTGGGGGAGGGAGGGTTCCGAGCCAGACCACGTAGCTTTCCTTTCACAACATTTTGCACAGTTAAAATCAGGAACATAACTCACAACAGCATGTGAATATTTATTTCCCTCAGTTAATTATCTCCGCATGTAATTTACAATAGTCTGACAAGAGAAAACGGTAAAAAATTTCTTCTGGAATCAAAAGAGAAAAAAGCTACGTGCTCCGTGGGGGGGGGGGGGGGGGGTAGAGGCATAAGCCACGTTGGGCTACGTGGGGGGAGGGGGTTCACAGGAGGCCAAAAATGGAGCTACGTGATTTATGCACGCTCCCATTGTAGTAGTTTTGTTGGATTTTTTTCTGGTCCAGGCCGTATCTAATCCTAACCTCTTTACTTTTGAACTATATCATCTCGAGAACTAAGCGAGATATCAGAGAAATAAATTCTTTATTTTCGATTTGTCTCGACGAGTTTCATACGAATTCATCATCAATCTTGGCTATGGCGAAATTTATCTTCTGGCCAGGTCGCATTTCAATCAACCACGTCAAATTTTGAGATACGATTTCTCGAGAACTAAGCGAGATATAAAAATAAAAAAATATATTTACTTTCAGTTTTTCCCGTCGAGTTACATAAGAATCCATCATCAAGGGCTATCGTAGAATCCCCTGATTTACCACAAATCCCGCACCATTAATTAATCCCTGACTGACAAGATTTCTATTTAACATAATAATTGCACTTTTCCTTGAAAGTAATTTATGAGGCGGTCTCGTAAATGGATCTATATGGATGCCTTTCAAGTTTTTAACACGGTTTTAAAAAAGCAGTTTTTGTATTTGGTTTCTCTAAAACGGCTCTAACCTCATTAGGTAGAAGGTTCAGGTATCAGTAAGCCTACTGATATTAGTTAAGCTTCTCTTTGGTTAACTGTGCACCTTGAAACGCCCAGGAAGCCTTCAATCCTTTTATTTTAATCAAACTTTACTCGAAATCTTATATATTGAACAGAAATCGAAAGATCCCGAGCGAAGATCGGTCACCCAGGTACTGTTTTTTAATTGCGATGGAGCACATGCACCTGTGGTAATTTCCCCACTCTTCCTCGTTTCTATTTAATGATTTTCTTTTTTTTATTCTTAAAATTCGTTGATTGTTATGTCACATTACTTCTGATACAGTTGAGCACTAGGAAGAAGCATCGCATGAATGACTTCGTTAGTACTTTGTAAAATTCAAGTAAATTGTTCATTGAGTAAAGTAAATTTAGGTAAATTGTTCGTACATTTCATTTAATGCACTGAATATTACATACTTCAGAATAATACCTAATATCAAATTGGCAGCAAACTTAAATCAACTGATTTCAAAACAAACATCTGCTCATTCAATCGCTGGGCGAACCGTTCCAGCTCCCGCATGAAGCATGACAAATGACATACGACAAATGTGAGTAACGAAACAAGGGAGTAACGAAATGAATATTTGAGTAACGATTCGGTACTTCGAGTCAGGCGATGAACCCTGTTACTCAGTAACGAATAAATCGTTACTTTTACAGCTCTACGTTTTAAAAATTCTCGTCTAACGGTAATCCAAAGCGGGCACCTATGATCGGGTTTCACTATCGGCCGACTGTAGTCGGAGATACCACCCTCCACATACAATTCTGAGGGGGCTTGGCATAGCACCTTTGGATTATGGGCGCTGGTACACAAAACCAGAGAGTTAAGCCCCTACAATTGGCAAGATTTCATTTTCTGAAGTTGGCCTACTACCATTTGGTCACGGTGCCAGACTGTCTGGCGCCGTGACGTCACATTGTCAACCAGCCAAATCCATCAATGGCCGTTCTTGGGCTTACTTCCTAAAATATATTTATCCAGGGCGTTTCCTTATCTGTGTTAACTCCCTCTTCCGACATTCTAAGATACTGTTCTTAATTTATCCTTATTGCTATTTTTACAATTTTCTAATTGTTTACACTTTTTTGTTCTTTAAAGTTTATTACTTAAAATAATTTCCGACGAACAGTTCACCACTTCCTCCTTCGCGAAGCCGTTGCAATTCAGTAGCCATTGTTTGAAATGCTCGCGCTCTTGTCTAACCGCATTGTTGGTATCAGAATCTGACTTGTGAATTTTGCCGAGACTTTATTCACAAATCCTACAGGTTTTTGAATTCTTATCGTATTTATATTTTAAAGCTGAAATGACTTTCTCCACTGATTTTTAACGGAATCGTTACATGTGTGCGATGAGAGCGTAGTACAACACCAGGTGATACCAATTCCTGGAGATGATCCTTGCGTTTCATTCGTTAGCGTACTCTATATATGGTAAAACTGACTCGTCTGCTTTAAGTTTCAGGTTCGCCATATTTTCATATGTTGTAAATCAATGGGATCAATTGGAAATCTATCGTTTTGATGAGCACGGGATGACTTATACAAATCCAGAGTCCTATTCATACGTTACGATGGATATAAATACTTACGATTCAGTATGTGAACTGATGGCTGCAGGTAGGGTTGCCAACTTTCTTTACAAGAAATAAAGTATATTCAGGTCTATGAAGGTTATTAAACAGTATTTTAGAAAAACGAACAGTATTTTATTTATTTATTGTTTTAAATACATATTTTTTAGAGCTTGTCGCACAACTTACTAATTTACAATCTTTTTAAAAAACTTCATATGCCTCATCACAATTAATATCGAAATTAAAATAAATGAGGAGCTCGTTTTTTATTAATTTGATAGATGCTCTATTTCTATTATCCCGCCACTTAGCATTCATTACTGAAAAAACTCTTTCAGTAAATGCTGAGGTGGCGGGAACAGAAAGTAGGTATGAGACAATTTTAGTGATGTTTTTAAATTCTTCTGAAGTGTTTACTAATAAATGGCTCCATTTTTAGCTAGCACTCATTTCAAGAAAATCTTTGTCTTCTGATATTTTTTCATAAATTACTTTAAAATTTGTTAATTCTGAATATAAATCATCCATACCAATATTGAGTCTATATAAATTTAGATCATCTATAATTTTCTCAAAATGATCAAATGTGACCGCAGACTTCAATAATAATGTCTGCATTTTGATGCTGAAAACAGTATTTTGTATAATACTTTATTTTTGTTAAACAGTAAAAAGTATAATTTAATGAAAAACAGTATAATACTGTTTAAAACAGTATAGTTGGCAACCCTAAGTGTAACACATAATAATGTGTCTGCATTTTGATGCTGAAAACAGTATTTTGTATACTTTATTTTTGTTAAACAGTAAAAAGTATAATTTAATGAAAAACAGTATAATACTGTTTAAAACAGTATAGTTGGCAACCCTAGCTGCAGGTGTTATACATCCATTTGTAGTCTCTAAAAACGATATTACGAGGGGCTGAGATCTCGAGCAAATGTGTAAACGAGTTCGTAGCACTGGATCCTGTTTCTACGTCTCGTTTCATACCGGTAGATTTTAAGTTTCACGCAATGTTGGAATTTCTCACCTCTCCCTTGAAAAATAGAGCACTACTGGAGACGTGAGTATCAATCAAGGAGCACTCAACATGCTCCTGCACTTCATGAATCCCCGTTAGAGGAGGTAGCGTCCTTCATTTTCAAATACATAACTTGCTCAGTACCTAAGAACAATCTTTCACTAATACATCACCAAGGCAGCGTGTACAAACTACGGCACGGCCCAGGAGGGGGGGGGGGGGAGGGGTTGGCTGGAAAGCTACGCTGGGCTACGTGGAGGGAGGGGGAGTTCCGAGCCAGGCCACGTAGCTTCCCTTTCATAACATTTTTCACAGTTAAAATGAAGAACAGAACCCTCAACAGCGTGTGAATATTTATTTCCCTCAGTTAATTATCTCCGTATGTAATTTACAATAGTCTGACAGGAGAAAAAAATATAAAATGCCTTCTGGAATCAAAAGGGGGGGGGGCTCACGGAATGCCAAAATGGAGCTAATGGTTTATGCACGCTCCCCAACGTGTGGTTGGGTTCCAAACTCATAAGCATAATAATTGTTGTATGAGGATGGGGGGGAGGGGGGCAACGGGGATTTCTTTCAGTGTGTAGATTAAGGATTCAAAGACCTATAACAGAAGCGCCCATTATAAGAGACTAGACGACCCATGCGACAATTTTGCTAATAAAATACGATGAATAGTACCGAGCGTGATGGGTGAACGGTTACTGTTCTGGACTAGCATTCGGGAAAACGCGGGTTCGAATCCCCGTCAGGGCGACCAGATTTGTGTTTTCCATGGTTTCCCCAAATCACTCCAGGCGAATGCCGGGATGCTTCCTTCAAAAAGGCCATGGCCAAATTCCTTTCAGTTACTTGTCCCCAGTCCCATTCCGCCTCTAATGCTTGTAATATAATGAAAAGTAGAACCTCATTTTTGTAGCAAATATTTTTTTGTTTAGTGTAATAGGTACGCATTAAAACATATTACGAAACAGTTAGGAAAATTTAAAACACACTGCATGTACGACAAGCTGTCACTGACCTTAACAGAATACAACCGACCTGAAGAAAATACACACAGCATGTAAGAATCTCTGTCATATGTGTTGCTGTGCGAGTAAAATGTTTACATTGGAATTGTATAGCAAAACAAAAATTATTCCGTAACAGAAAAAAAATATCCGAAAAGCTACATATTGTATAAAAAACAGTTTATTGACATCTCTGTGGTATTTGCTGCTGCAATTTATGTACTTGGTTCTGAACTGTCTCATAAACGCAACCACTTTAAGCATATATAAATAATTTTCTCGGGTGACTAGCCGAGTTATAAGAATGTTATAGTTACACGATATTTCGGCGCACTGAATCATCGACGCCATCTTCTGGTGAAGTGAGGTCAGCAGCACAGCACAGCAGCACAGCACCGTCACTGCCTATGTCTTAGTAGGCAGGTGGGGGTGGAGGATGTTGTCCGAAGACATTGCCTCCAGAAGTATTTGGGTGGTGCAAGACTTCTCTGCTGGTGTGTCTTCTCGGTGGTGTAAGTTGTTGATTGTTGTCGTCTTCAAATGATGCTTCTTTACTAGATGGAATGCCAGCACATCTGCCATCCCAGAAATGGTCATCCGTTGTTGCTGTGGTGCCCATTAGGGCTGCCGCGGCGAGTTTCGCAAGTCTTCCTTTGAAGCCAGGTGGTTGACGAGGTTATTGAGAAGATCGATGAGGGCATCCAATCGATCTTCTCGCCGTCCTGGAACTTGGGAGTGGCTGGTGCGAGCTCTATCGGTCTTCTGAGGCTCCGTCTTCTTCTTCTGTCTTGTTACTGGATGATGAAGTGGAACCTGCCGCTGCTGTTGCGATCCAGAACTCGACTGCCGCTGCTGTGGGCGTGTCTTGCTCACTTCTTGAATTGGTGCGGGCTGCATATGGAGCCATGGACTCCGGTGCTGCCGAGACTTGCGCAGTTGCTGCTTCCACATGTCGCAACCGCGGAAAGAAGCTGCGTGCTTGGATCCGCAGTTGCAGCAGACTGGCTCATCCCGGGGTATTTTGCAGTCTGCAAGGATATGTCCTCCTCCGCAACGGACACACCTGACCGGTTCAGTGCAGTCCCTGGCATAGTGCCGGAATTTTTGGCACCTGAAGCACTGGACCGGGCTGCGTGAGGACGGCTTCGCTGCTATGGTCTGCGTTGTGGCATTGCGTGGTGCCGGTTTCTCATCGATGGTCGGCGTTGTAGCGCTAGTACTCGCTACAACAGGGAGTATGTTGTTGTGGCCCTCTGGATTCTGCTGCTCAGGAGCTTCTTTTTCCACTGCAGTGGTGTAGTCTTCTTCTCCGTCGTGGAAAATTACGTGATGGTTGGTGGAGCGATTCTGTAGGATATCTATAACCGTCTCGAAGTCGTAGAGGCAGGCCGGCAGGATCTTTATCCCTTGTTGGTCAGGCCAACAGAATAGGGGCAGCTTCATGTGGCGATGCAGATTGATCAGGATGCGGGTGTAGTTTCTCTTGTAGTGGACAAAGATGAGTGGCACTGGTCCCTCCACTGCGTAGGCTGTTGATTTCTGTGGTGACCTCCTGATCGGAGAGGTCAGGAAGTTACGGCCGGTCGTCGAATCAAAACAGATCGTTTTGAATCGTCGCCTTATGAGGTCGGCGTACTTCTCCCAGTCGAAGTCGCTAGCTAGAGGGGTCGGAAACACAAGCGCCTCCGGCCACTCTGCGACTCCCGCTGGGAGAATCTTCTCTGCAAGATGACTATGTTCTTGACTTGAGAGAACCATCTTAAAGGTGGCGAAGTCGCTAGTTGGGACCTCCCAGCAGAATTGCAGATCGTCCAGTAGGATTGCGATGAAAAACTTCCATTTCTTGGGGTTACCACGGTCCAGGCGACGTTTCCATAGCTTCATCGACCACTCTTCAGGCCTGACGCTTTCAACAACGCGTTCCGTGGCTCCTGCCGGTAGAAAGGAGGCTTCGGCGTAGAAGCCGATTTCTCCTGGGAACGCAAACTTGTTGTTCCTCTTCTTCCTCAACTTGGCTTTCTGCGTCGTGGCGGCGTCAGTAGATGCAGCGGTGTCTGCCATGGCTGGAGACGTGCGAAGTTGCTGAGCTAGACCAGATTACCGCTGCTAACCTCTGATTGGTCGGCTGTAGAACCAGTCGTAGCAGGGGTCAAATCTCGTTGCGGCTTGAATCGATGCTAAGGTGGAGTTACGGCTAGATTTGATGTCAGTTTTTACATGGCATGTAGCGGACGGGCTTAAAGTCATCGCTCCTTCGAAGATGATATCATAAAACAAAGCATACAGCATAAATTGTTTATCAAACTGATGGGTCAACACGGGTCCGTTGCGGGCCTCATATTGAGCCATGCTGCCACGTGATTGGTCAGATTTGTAACCAATCGTAGCCGGTGTCCTGCCTCGTATCAACACATCGTTCCATAGAAGGAAAAATCAGAAGGCAAAAACTTTCCCGTAAGCTGATCATTAATGCCTGAGTAACAAATTGCTCACTTATGTTACTACCGAACTTCCCGTTGATCTGGACGCGCCGTGTAATGCGTCCCGGTCGCGCTGTCGGCGAATAGTATTGATGACTGGCGTCCAGGCTTCACTCAGCTGGTACCCGCTGTCGCGGTTGACGAGGTTAGACGCGAGACGAATTTCTACTGCTTCTGTAAGGATGCTGTTCCAGAAGCTCCCAGTATGCGCCAGTACTCTGGTATTTTCGAAATCAAAACCATGGCCATGTTCTAGACTGTGTTCCGCCACCGCAGACTTGTCTTTCTGCCCCAGACGAACGTGTCGTGCATGTTCTAGACAACGTTGGTGAACACACCGCACCGTTTGGCCAATGTAGCTTTTACCACATTCACAATTAATGCTATATACCCCAGGTGTCCGCAAAGCAAGGTCATCCTTGGGGGAGCGTAAGATGTTCTTCACCTTTGGTGGTGGCAGGAAAATGGTCTTGATTCCAGTTTTTGCTAGAATCCGTCCTATCTTGGACGTTGTGGCGCCAGAGTACGGCAAAAAGGCTAGACGATCAGGTGGCTCCTTGTTGGTGTTGTTGAGCCTACGTGTCGGCTCTCGGAATGCCAGTCTTATCTGATAATCAGTGTACCCATTGCGTTGAAAGGTCTGACGCAGATGACTCAATTCACCGGGTAGACTGTCAGCATCGCATATCGCTCGCGCCCTATGTACAAGCGTGCTGAGTACCGTCTTGCGCTGTGCCGGATGGTGATGGCTTCGCGCGTTCAGGTATAGGTCTGTGTGCGTCGGTTTTCTGTACACAGAATGTCCTAGAGACCCGTCAGGTTTCCTTTCTATTAGTATGTCTAAGAAAGGCAGCTGGCCTTCTTCTTCCACCTCCATCGTAAACTTGATGTTTTCGTTTTCTACTGTTAAGATGATGGAGAAAAACTTGCAGGTTGTCTCTGCCGTGTGGCCAGACCACAAAGGTGTCATCTACGTACCGGAAGAAAGCTCTGGGCTTCACAGGAGCGCTTGCAAGTGCCTAGTCTTCAAAGTTCTCATGAAGAAGTCAGCAATAGCTGGCGATAAAGGGCTGCCCATGGCCACTCCATCAACCTGTTCGTAATACTCCCCATCATACAAGAAAATTATTTATATTTGCAACGCCTAGAAAAACTACGTAATTATGCACTTTAAGCATCAAATTCGAAAAAAAATTTTCTTAATTTATGATTTTACGTAATTGGAGACCTTAATCTTTAAAACGACATGTCATTTATCGATTTCGGTTAGGTATCGAACGAGATAAATGGCTCGTAATAATAAAAAAACACGCTATAGAAATTATTTTGATTATTTTGCCCTTTAAGGATCGAATTCCAAAAAAATCCTTTTATGAAATATGGTTTGACAAAAGCGGACACCTTGATCTTTAAAATGATACCTCGGTATATCGATTTCATTTAGGCATCAACTGAGGCAAAAAAAAAAAAAAAAAATAATAATAATAAATTGAAATGATGATATTTTTGCCCCTTAAGGATTGAATTTGGAAATGTTGTTTCCTAAATTATGATGTGTCCAAAGCGAATACATTAATATTTTAAACGATACCTCATTTATCGATTTCGCTGCACTTTGAGGATTGAATTTTGAAAAATTCCATTTTAAAACATGGTGTAACTAAGCCAAGACCTCAATCTTTTAAATGATACCTCGTTTATCAATTTTGTTTAATTATCAAGGGAGATAAATGACGCGAGACCCAAAAACACTTTTTAGAAATGTTGATATTTTTCCCCCTTAAGGGTTGAATTCAGAAAAAAATCCAGTCTTAAAATGTGATGTGAACTTAGCGGAGACCTTAATCATTAGAATGATATCACATTTATCTAGTTCGGTTGGATATAAATGGCTCGTGCACAAAAAATTCTCTGAAGAACCGTTGATACTTTTTCCCTTTAAAGGATTAATTCCAAAAAATGCTTTCTTAATATATGTCCTCACCATAGCGGAGACATGGATCTTCATAATCTTACTTAAATTGTCGACTTCGGTTAGGTATCCAGGGAGATAAATAGCTCGAAACACAAAAAACGCATTTTAGAAATAGGCTACCGATATTTTTGCCCTTTAAAGGTTAAAGTCAGAAAAATCCCTTTCTTAAAATGTGATGTGATCTTAATCATTAGAATGATACCTCTTTTATCTATTTTGGTTATTTATTAATGGAGATAAGTGGCTCGTGACACAAAAATGCCTAGAACCATTGATATTTTTCTTTTTAAGTGTCGAATTCCAAAAAAAAACACAAAAAACAAAAAAAATATATTTCTTAATATATGACATCACCAAAGCTGAGACATGACTCTTCATAATCCTACTTCATTTATCGATTTCGGTTAGCTATACAAAGAGATAAAAGGCAAAAAACGCATTTCAGAAATATTGACATTTTTGCTCTTTAAGGGTCGAATTACAAAAAATTCCTTTCTTAAAATATAATGTGACCTTGGCGGAGATCTTAATCTTTAATTTGATACCTCATTTATCAATAACGGTAAGATATAAAGGGAGATAAATGGCTTGTGACACAAAAAAAGTGTTGTAGTACCTTTGATACTTTTTCCCTTTAAGGGCTGAATTCCACTAAAATTTCTTTCTTAATATATGATGTCAACAAAGCTGAGACATTACTCTTCATAACTCTACTTCATTTATCTATTTCGGTTAGATATCCAGGAAGTTTAATGGCTCGATACACAAAAAAACTCTTTTTAGAAATATTGACATTTTTTCCCTTTGAGGATCGAATTTCGAAAAATACCTTTCCTAAAATATGATTTGACCAAAGTGGAGACCATAAGCTTTAAAATGACGCCTCATTCATTGATTTCGGTTAAGTAGGAAGAAAAATTAAGTTGCCTTTGTAAGATCCCACTCACAAAATCATTGTAACTTAAATAGATTTATAAGTAACAGATTTCACAGCATGAGTAGTGTGTGTAGTTATTTGGGTAGTTTTAAGGTTTTTTTAGTAATTTAATTTTTTGTAGTTGGTATGACTGTACTGTTGGCAGAGGGGGAGGTTGTTGTTAAGATGGCGCGGGAAGGACCATGAGAGAATGGATATATAATACTGTGTCTGCTGTGTATTGTGATAAACGAATGTTTAAAGTGTACAATAAATTTTAGCAGATAAATGAGTATATTGGTTGATTTAATTGGCAATGATATCCGTTGCGCAAAAGTGTATAATTTGGAAAGCAGTTTATTGAATAATAATATGCTAAGAGATTTCGCAACCGCGGAAATCAACATTAGGGCCATATGTTGAAGTTGGCGGGATGTCTACCTGCTGCTGCTTGATAGTGAAGTTAGCAGAGGGACTTAGCACCTTCAGTACGCTTCGACGAGTGAAGATCTGACTCAGCAGCACTTTGTGAGAGGAAAGATTGACTGGATTATGCGTGATGAATGTGCATCGAGATTTCTTGAAAGAACACCGTGAGATATTGTGAAACAAAGATACTGAAAAATTTTCTAAGAATCCGAGACGATTAATGTTTACATAAACTATAACTGAGTTATGATCTTAATTTACTACATAGTAGGTCCTTAGATTAAGTGATTGGATTACTATATTAATCAATAATAAAAATCGTTTCCTCAATAGGTTTGAGTTTCATTTTGTAAGAAATCCTCATTTTTCAGTGCCCCACCCCACTTCCTCGAAACCAATATGAGTTGCCCCCCCCCCCCTAGCTCAAATCTTGTCCCCCTCTAGCTCTGATCCTGGATGCGCCCTTGGTATGAAGGCAGATAATGGCTGGCGAAGGTTTCTTGGCTTCAGTGTTAATGGCCTTGTTTCGTGATTTGTTGGCTGAAGGTAGAAGGTCCTTTAAAGCTACTTCCAGTTCTTGATCTTTCTGCCTATTGTTTTTGAGTCCGACAATAAGGATGCAATAATCTTGAGTCCATCTGCTGACGGCCAGGTGTCCTGTTGCAGCAGGCCTAGCAGGCAAACCCAGTTGTGTGGGTATGCAACATGGAATGGTGGAGACCCGCACCTCTATCGGAATACCTCGATGCGGTGAGTTGGAAGCCTCATTAACCGGACAAACAGGAATAATTACTGGCACAGCGGGAGCATCGGTAGGTTGCTGTTGGGTAACAGGATGATTGAGAGGGTCGGTGGCGTTCATCTTCTTCTCAGGAGGTTCTGGGCCGACTCGAACGACAGCGCTGCTGGCCAGAACGTCGCGGACTCTGCTATGCCTCCGCTATCATTCTGTCCAGAGCACCCAGGCGAGAAACGATCTGATTGGCTGATTTTCCACTCGTCTTGGGGGGCATGTTTCCAGTGCAGAACGAAGAATAGTCAGGACCCAGGCTGTACGGGGTTTTGGAGCTGACCAATCACGGTGATTTGTCTCTTGGTTGGCTCAATATGAGCCCGTCCCGCAACGGAATCGTGACGAACAGCAACTGTGTGTACCGTCACCCGCCGTGGAGCCAACTTTCTTCTACAGCCCTTGAGCTGCAGAATTCTTTATTGAAGTTTTTGCTTGTTTAGCATTTCCTTCATTTTTACATGTATTTGTTTAATTTATGTATCTCTCTGTTATTATTTGTCATTTGCTGTAGGATCGTTTTTATCTGTCCTTGAATTTGTGATCAGTTTTTAAGTTAGTTATTTATTCTTCTTAACTGTCTATTGGATTAAGTTAAGTGGTCTTCTGTGCGGTACTAAATTTAATTCATATTGGGCGAATGTATTTATTGTTGGATTTGTACTCGTTTCTGCCTTATTGTAAAAAGCGGTTGCCAGCTTGCGGTATCTATCTTTAAGCATTTCGCTATCAGCTACCTGGTGGAGTTGATTAGTCAGAAACATTATGGGTAGGTGAAGAGCCCTTTTTAGCGCCTTATTTTGTAGTCTTTGCAGAGTGTCCAGATGAGTTGCAGCTGTCTATGCCCATACTGGGGAAGCGTATTCCATCAAGGGTCTGACAAACGCCTAATACAGTTGGATACCAGTTCTAGTTCTGAGGGTGTTGGTATGATTAAGCACTGCATATAATTCGCCCAGTCGGCGTTGTACCCTCTGTCGGACTTCATCAACATGTGACTTCCAGATCAACTTAGTATCTAGGGGGACGCCTAGATACCTGGCTGTATTTACCGAAGGGAATTTCTCATCAAAATGTTCAAATCGGGGACGAGGTGACATTCTTCTCTTAATTAGCCAGATGGTCTGGCTTTTAGACGCATTAATGCGTATTTTCCATTTTGTCACCCAATCTTCAGTCCCTTCATATGCGACCTCAGTCCCTTCAAGTGCGACCTCAGTCCTCCGTCCAATCATCTCTGGGATACGTGAAGATGCAAAAGCTGCTGTGTTATCAGCGTAAAGTGCACGTTCAGTTCCTTGTTGCATGGGTAGATCAGCTGTATACAGAGTACATAGTACCGGGCTCATTACACTGCCCTGTGGAACCCCAGCACATATGAGTCTTCAGGTAGATGTGATGTAATCTACCTTCACAACAAATATTCGTTGCTGTAGGTACCTGCTGCTGATCTTCAAAGATCTGCCTGGCACGCCTAGGATTGCCATTTTATAGAACAAACCCTCGTGCAAAATTGAATCAAAGGATTTGGCCACACCTAGGAGTACTACCCCGTAGTGGTCCCGATAGTTAAATGTACCAGTTGCCGTTTCCACTAGTGGCATGAGTTGATGGACAGTTGAATGGTTAGCCCTGAAACCCTGATTCTCTTACTCTGCTGTGGCTGATCGGGTATGTTTGTCAAGTTCTGTGCTTCAGTAGAGGCGGCTGCAACTGGAAGCCTTGTATTGTGAGTGTTTTCTCTTGTCAATCTCTGGTCTAATGTACTTGTTATGCTCAGCGTTTCCTTAAGGGTAACCACTTCTAGACCACTTGCACTATAAATGATTTTGATAATTATTTTCTTCCTACTCTTCTTAGGAAGATGACCAATGATCATGACTAGTTCTTGTTTGTAGAGGAAGGTACTGCAGCTTTCCGGATTTTCTCTCTTTTTTCTACATTGACTAGGTTTCGGTGTCAGATGTTTTGTCGCGGCGAGGTTGCCCGATTCCGGTTGACTTATTGTTGTATCGTGATTGTTGCTCCGTGGGCCACAAACAGGTTCTAAGCTTTCTTCCCCGCAAGCAGGTACAGATCTTGCTTCCCCAACATATGTGACGTAGCCCTTTTCCGCCAGGGGGGGACTCTCTGAAGTTTCTGTTAAGTTGGCAAAATTGTGTGGGGGAGGTGTTCCACTTTCTGAGGACGAACTCTGATCACTTTCAGTACATAAAGATGGAAGAGAAGGGGTGCCGCCGGTTTCACCTGATTGCGTGTCCTGACGTGGACTATTTGGTGCAGACATATTACCGCCTAGCCTAGATGGTTTTGCGGTTATCTCAAGAGTGCCGTACAAGACGCTTGTTGCCACCGTAAGGTTTATCACGGCCATGACGGCCCTAGCAAACTCATATACGTGGGTGACTGCACAGAGTGCAGGCCCTGGCAAATTATTTCCCTGAGTCTAGGAGGACAAGGGAGGATGCCCCTCTAGCACAGTATATATGCCTAGTGCGAGTCATCATAGTGATGAATAAGAAACGATAACTCAAAGTAAAAGGTAACATGCACGCTAAACTTGTCAACATCCGGCCGCATTAGATTGGTTTATGTCTTGACGGTGCGAACCAGTGTTGGCCTATTGGATGTGGAGAAGCGCATCAAGAGATTTATGGAAATTCCCTTCCCTTACGACCAAATGTTGTTTTCATGTTATTGTTTGCCTTAAATAAGTGTATTTTTCTCATTAAACTCTTTTCCTTGTTCATCAGATGTTTGTAAAATGTATGAAGAATCCTAGCATCTTCACAATAAAAAAAAATCAAAGCTTTGTCAGAGTCGGTGTCAGCTGTCACATCGCGAAGATCGAATTACTGAACTTTATTTGGTGTTCAAGGTCAAACGGGGAGTATGAACAAAATTTCCAAATATTTTACAGCATGTCGTGAGGCAGAAAGTGTTATTGCGGGAGACAGCTTAGGGAAACAATATTTTAATCTGTGGCTCAGCCTTGTTGGTCATCCAGGCATATCTCTGGCGCTACAGTGTCAGTTGGTAGGCTGCAGCATGCAGTAAACGCATTACAGTTAGTATAATATCGACGTATCATCCGTATGTTTCAGTTTTGTTGAAACATGTTTCTAGTATTAATTGTAGGTAAGTAGTAACATGATTTTTTGATGTATTATTGTTACTCATTATTGGTTTTAACTTTTTGTTTTTCTTGCTTTGACTGGCACCAGCTCCAAATATAACAAATTAATGTAAAAATTTCAGTAACATTAATGTAAAATATTGTCCATTTAGATTTACTTTCTTCTAAGCAAGGTATAAAGAATTTTAAAACTTTTAGTGTGCTTTTTTTGAAAGCAGTTTTTATGTTATCTTAAAACAATTATTTAATTTTTAAATTTTTATTGGCAATATAGTTGCTTGTATTTTAAATATGCTGCAGCAGTTATCATTTTGCGAACTTTCTGGTGGCCCAGTGGTTAAAGCACTTGCTTTCAAAAAAAAAAAATATCGGTCTTCCAGAAGGGGGTGAATTGGATGTTGTGTTAAGGAATGTCAGTTCACATTTTGGTCCGGGCTGTGTTTTGATCTAATCATAACATCAGTTAAAGCTGCAGCTCGATAATCGAAACATGTAACATCTGGGCATATATCTCTGGAATGTATATGTTTGTTCCGGCATCACACAGAAAATATAGATTTTTAGGCAAAGTTGCTTAATAGGGCCAACAAATCTCTGGGTGGCGGTGACTTTCTCAGGGCGGCGGTGACTTGAGTCACAAAATATGAAAGCTTGGGGTCCAAGTTGAAATCTGAAGTACATGTTGAGACATTAGGACACATTTATTTTATGAATATTCTGCCATGACTTAAAAATAGCTTAATTGATTTTGACATGATTTAAAACTGTGGATTTTTGTAAAGAACATTGGAAATTAAAATGGGTGGGGGTAAAGGGGAAGAGTGATTGGGCTTTAGCATACCAAATGTAGACGGCCTTTTCTGATTGATTTAAAGTATACGTGTGTAAATTTCTATTGATATCAGATAACCACTGTAGCTTTGTGTAAAGAATATTTGCAAAAATTAAATGGGGTAAGGAGTGAGTGGCTGGGTTTTGTAAATATAATGTAGACACTATGTTTCTCTTTGTTTTTAAGTATACATGTGCAGTGTTCCATCAAAATCTGATAAAACTGTGGGTATCTATAAAGAACATTGGAAATTAGGAGGGGTGGGGATAGAAGGGAAGAGCGGTTGGGCTTCTGCAACCAAATTTAAACACAATTGTTCCATATGCATACAGTATACATGTGCAAATTTTCTTCAGAATCGGATATAAACTGTAGCTCTGTGTAGATTAAGGGGTTGGAATGGGGGAGAGAGATTTTGGATTCTTGAAACCAAATGTAGACAGTATTTTTCTGTTTATTTTGAAGCATACATGTGCATACTTCCTTCAAAATGGGATAGAAACGGTAGCTTTATATAAATAACAGTGACAGTAATTAAAGGTGTAGAAAGGAGGGATAGGGTTTGCGTTTTTGTGAAAGTTATGTGGACATTAGTTTTCTTATCTGCATGCGAAGTTCCACCAAATTGAATTAAAATGTGGGTTTGTACAAAAATTAAGGGATGTAAAAGGGGAGCTAGGGCATTTTTTTATTGGTGAGAAATCTTATCCATAAAAATAATACATGTATGTGCCAACTGTCATAAAGATCAGTCAAATAGTGTTGACTGTAGCTGTTTAAAAAGAAAATTGAAAAAAATTAAGGAGATGAAAACAGGGAGAGGCGTTCAGTTTTTGTAAACCAAAAGTTGACATTTTTTTTATTTCTTTTATACTAACAATTTGCCAAGTTCTATCTAAACTGGATAAAAACTAAGTGTGTATAAAAATTAAGTGGTTTAGTGGGGAGAGGAGGTGCTTTTTGGATTTTTTGGTCAGAAACCTTCTTTGTGAAAAACACTGGCAAAAATTAAGGGGGTGGATAGGGGGACAGGGCTGCAGTTTTTTCAAACAAAAAGTTGACTATTTTTCTCTTTATTCTTGATTATACGTGTCCAAAGTTCCATCTAAATCAGATAAAAAATGTGGGTTTCTATAAAAATTAAGGGGTGTAAAGGGGGATTATGGGGAGGCTTTTTATTTATTTTTTGGTCAGAAACCTTCTCCATGAAAAATTAACATGTATATGCCAACTTTAGTGGAGATCATTTAAATGTTGTCAACTGTAGCTTTGTATAAAAAAAATTGGCCAAAATTAAGGAGGTGGATAGGAGAGGGGTTCAGTTTTTTCAAACCAAAAGATGACACTATTTTCTATTTATTTTTTACTACACATATCCAAAGTTCCATCGAAATCGGAAAAAATGTGGGTTTGTATAAAAATTAAGGGGTTTAAAGGGGTAGAAGGGGTGTGTTCTCAAAAAAATTTATATGGGACCACTTTGGAGGTATACCCTACCCACTAAAAAAATGTCATTAAAATCAGTTCAAAATTGGCGAGATATCGCTGAACATACATACAAAAAAATACAGACGAATTGAGAACCACCTCTTTTTTTTTAAATCAGTTAAAAAGTAGATTCGTGTTTTTGGATAGCAAAAACAGATGCTATGCAAAAAAGAGTATGTTCAATTTACCATGTTTGAAAACTTATTTTTCGTTACACCTACATCCAGTCAGGTGACTCAAATGGTGTGATTTGGGTACTGAAGGCTACAGATAAAATCCCAGACTTACTGTAATTTTTGCAAGCCTTAAAATTGACATTTACCTCTGGCAAAGCTTTAATCTGTTAATGCGAAGATTCTAGGATGCTCCGTGGTTCGAATTTCACATTAATCTGGAGGTCTCCTTTTCAAGTTAGGTGACTAGGATGTAGGTGCACAGAGAGTTTCCCAATAAGAAACTCTGTGACTAGGATTTTGAAACATGAAATTATTATTTTTATTAAACAAAATCTTTACGATCTATATTTAAATTAAAATATGTTGTAATCACATTCTTTTTGAATGGATCGAAAAGAACATCAAACAAGTCAAGTGCGAAGTGATTGATATTTAATTGTGATTGTGTTAAAACACGTGAGAACCTTTCATTCCCATACAGTGTGGTTGGTGATGATTTGTTAATAATGCATTGGGGTATTATTTTTGTACTTCAAAGATCAACCAGTTAGGAGATAAAGTGAATCAGATATAAAAAAAATATTTTAATGTACTTTCGTTCCAAAACTGTGCAAAATAAAGTACGGTACTCTATAAAGTAGGGTGACAAACCTATCTGTCATCCACAACACTGATTCTCTGAAACCATCACCTGAAAATGTTAAAAGAGACTAAAGACCGGGTAGGAACACGGGTGAGCTATGGAAAAGTGCAGATGCGAGGGTGCAAGCCGTCACTCGGCCGTCTGTCATTGCGGTGATGGTACAGGCCATTATTGGCAAAGGGGAACCTTTACACATAGCAACTGATACACAACCTCCAGACGGTGTTGCAATAAATGAATGAAATTTGGCCCCAAGTATCCCCACATGAATAGTATAAAATGATAAAACATGGAACGTTTTATATGTAATAGTACCAGAATTATTGGGCTCTTTATTATGTAAATTGCTGTGTGGACACTTTGTCGTCCACAAGTTCCTGTTGGCTAAGTATGCAAAGGCGAAGAGTGAAGACCCTCTACACACAAATGTCCAACTGTGAGTGGCGTGTTTTAAAAGGGTGCTTCATATCGTGAAATCTCCCGACGGTTTGGGCATGGTATAGTGCAATGTCAGTATACAGACTTGTTACACAGTGATAAAAGAAAGCTCTAATACTCCAAGAGCAGACACAGGTCCATACAGCTGGACAACAGCACGTGAAGACTGCCAAATTAGGTGGCCGTTACTGGCAGATGGGTGACTGCAGGCCAAATCCAAGCATTGGATAAAGAGAGTGTCAACCCACGGACAATTCTAAACCAACTACTTGAAGCTTGATTACTAGGATTTGGATCTTTAGGGCAAGTCATTCCCTTCTGTTTGAGCTGAAATGCTAAGTTAAACACTGCTTCAACGTTTCTGATTGTATTTAAATGTATTTTATATAGCATATAAATGCATATTCAGACCAATTTCCTAGTTTGGGTCATATTTCGATAATATTTATGGTCATATTTTGAGGAAAAAATGTGTAGTTTTTTAATAGTACCATGAATTCACTAGATATAGATGAGAAGAAATTAAGATAATTATTCACAGAACTGAACTTCTGCTATACAGATGGTGGAAAAACACAAAACTAATTTTCACTGTGGTCAGAATTCACCAGTCAAGAATTAAAGTTATGCATTATCATCACTCTCTAAACATAATATTCTGCCTGCTTTTTAATATCGACAATGTAGCAGAAGCATGCCTGTGTCGATCAGCCTCAATTGATAACTCAATGAAATATCCTCAGTCATCGTTAAATCTGTATTGGATCAGTGAGTAGACCTACCGCCATGCCGAAGATAAAATTTTCTGAAAGAGCAAAGTTACATAAGGGAATTTAGAAAGGAGTATTTCAGTACAGATGAAAGTGTTCTATTCTGTAAATTATCTGAAATTAAAGTCACTTTAACCAAACGATTTAAAATTTAATTTCCCAATGGTGTAGCAAGTGCACAGAAGCAAATAATGCTGTCTACATGAAAGCATCACTACTAGATAAAATAAATGATATATAATTGTGCATCTTATTATGTATAGTAAATTTAAATGTCTGATTATATTTTGTCATTTTTAGTTCATATTTACCCATTTTTAAGGTCATATTTGCCTGCATATTTCACAGGCACACGATTTCAATACAAGAAACAGAAATAATTTGCACAAAACACAAACATTTCTGTCATTAGTACAAAGAGGAGTTAATTATTCTGGTATACATATGTTTAATAAACTTCCAAAGAGTATAAAACAGTCTGCTGATAATAAAGATATATTTAAAGAAAAATTGAGAGATTATCTTATTGGCAACTCCTCCTACTCCATTCAAGAATTTGAACAAATTAATTTAATGTATTCAATATGACTTTTACAAAATTTAGTTGTAAAAATTAATGTTTATTGTTATTCTCTTTATTTGTCTTTGGAACATATACTTGTTTTTACTATGATTAGGACTCATATTGTATGTATGTATGTGTATTAACCATGAAATGTTTCACATCCCAGAGGTCTTTTACTCAGCAGGGATCCATGAAACAAGATTGATAAATAAAAAATAAATTAAAAAAAATTTAAAAAATCTATTTTATTTATTTTATTTTTTTATTTGGACAGAAAGATCCAAACCCTATTGATTACAGTCTCTGACCTCTACGCAGTGTGTTCCATTAATCTGATTTCATTGCCAGCATTGTTTAACCTGGTATAATGCAAAATGCAAATGAACAGGTGAATGGCATACATTTGTGTTTAGAGACGAGTCTCGATTCTGTCTGTGGCAAAGTGATAATCGACGACATGTTCGCAGGCATAGCACAGAAATGGCTTACTTGCTGTGATTTCAGAACTTCACACAAGTGCAGTCACTGGTGTCATGTTTTGGCAGCAGTCAGTTTCAACAGCAGGACTGAGTTGGCTGCTATTGAAGGCACAATGACAGCCCACCACTATGTGGATTGGGTGCTGCGTACCCTACATGTTCACCATCCAAATCACATCTTCCAACAAGACAATTCCCATCCTCATACTGTGGCCATCACAACACAAGCCTTGCTAGGGTTTACGATCACAATTTGGATAGCACAATCACCAGATTTGTCCCCAATATAGCATGTCAGAGCTGCCAGGAGTAGACACATTAGATCATATGGTCACCCAGCACAAACAATGCAACAACTGACTGCAAAAGACATGCAGGCATAGAGAGACATACCCCAAGAAGACATCCGAACATTTATTGATTAAATGCCTGCAAGAATCCATGAATGTATTGATGCTCAAGGTGGGTGAATTTCTCACCGGCAACTGTATCTAAAGGTAATAAACTTAGCCAGATCTATTTACATTTATTACCATATCTTCTGGGTATGCCCCTGGATATATCTTCAAAGTTTCCTAAAATTTTACCATTCCTGTATGTGTATTGAGATTTTAATTTCCTCCAGTGTAACTATAGGGTGAGCATAAGATTCCGCTAAAAATTTAAAAAAGTTGAAAGCTTTTTTTTTTTTGCTGTCGTCAGTTTTTCGACTGGTTTGATGCAATCCTCCATCCTTTCCTATCCTGTGCTAACCTCTTCATTTCTACATACCCCTTACAGAATCATACGCTTATTTATTTCATCGCGATCATATTTACATATTCCCGACCTGTAGAAAGCGTAGCAAACTTACATGAACCTAGAGTTTAAGTGCTTACTAATGTTACAATTTCGCTAGCAAGATACACGGTTCTGACTGTTCTAAACACATGCTCTACAAAAACTGATTACCAAGGACAGACGATGCAATCAACGAACACTTGGATCCATTCAGATTGACTTGAAAACTGACAGTACTGCTAGTTTAATGCACAGTTTTCTGAATCATTGTGTTTGCATAAATTGCAACATGATGTGATTTCATATCAAGTATAGGTGCACTGTCGACAATAGGTAGGTATATGTAGTGTAAAGCGAACAATGCGAAATTTACTAAATTTATCCAACACGAATCTGTCAGATGATAAAGTCAAATTACTAGAAAATACTTCAAAGCACTTGTGAATCTTAGCTTGAAAGTTAGTGGAATTCTAAACAACCAAAACGATTAAAAAAAAAAATTAATTTCATTCCATGCTGAAAATGTCTGACTTGGGAACCATCAGACCTGTTCATAACGGATTTTGATCACCCGAGTATATGTTGAAGGGTATTTACTCCATATGTCCGTATTACAATTATTTCTTCAAAATGAGCCCTGGATATCGAGAAATTAACGCGGAAACATATGTGAATATCTTTTAAATACTATAATTTTAGTACATTGTTTAAAATCTTCAGCGTGGTGTATGCGGTAAGGTGCTAACTTCTCATTTTGTGAACCCGGGTTCAAATCCCCATACTGCCAAATATTTTTATTTCTTTTTTCATATGCAGTAATCATTGAGCATTGATTTTATTTCATTTAAAATTCATTTACGAATTTTTATTATGCGAAATAACAGACATTATGTTAGTTTCAAACATTTACATGCTACCACCACTGAACGGAAATAAGTATAACTGTGGTAGGGGGGAAAAACCCCGACCTTATGGCTGTAATATATTTACTTTTCGATATTAATTGTAGAGATACAAGTATAAAAACGATGAACATGAAATATACCTGTTTCATTAAAAAAAAAAACACACATAAATAATAAACAATTAAATAATTTTCTAAAAAAAAAAAAAAAAAAAAAAATGTTGGGATTGTATATTCTGTAATATTTTGTTTTAAAAGTTATTTGGCATAATAAAAATTCGTAAATGAATTTTAAATGAAATAAAATCAATGCTCAATGATGACTGCATATAAAAAAAGAAATAAAAATATTTGGCAGTATGGGGATTTGAACCCGGGTTCGCAAAATGAGAAGTTAGCACCTTACCAGATACACTACACTGAAACTGTTAAACAATGCACTAAAATTATAATATTTAAAATATATTCACATATGTTTCCGCGTTAATTTCTCGATATCTAGGGTTCATTTTGAAGAAATAATTGTAACACAGACATATGGAGTAATTACCCTTCAACATATACTCGGGGGATCGAAATCCGTTCTGAACAGGTCTGATGGTCTCCAAGTGAGTTTAATTGATTACTGGACAATGGAACTGGAAGCATAGACTACACGTATTCCGACATTAGGATTGGTGTAATGCACCCTCTACCACCCACATTAATGAATCGAGGAGTACAATGGCATAGCTATTGGAGGTGTAGGCGGTGCCGTGCACCAGGGCCCACAAGCTCAGTTCGAGAGAGGGGGGTGGGGGGGGGAGGGGGGGGGCAAGATCGGTGAGCCCTCGCCAGCAAACTTCACATGCTTTTTTTTTTCACCGGGGCCCTTGTTAATCTATCTATGCTACTAGCGGAATAACAATAATAATATGCTACGTTGCTTTTTTCCATTTTCAGAGGAAAATATAACATTTTTCTTTTAAATAATTTTGAGGATTTACAATTTAACAGTCTAATTACCATGATTTTAGCAATTCTGGATATATACCCTTTAATTTTAAAACTTCCTGGCCTTACACAAGAAAACTTACATTATATACACCGCCGCTTCTAACAAACCAAACAACAGTGACGATGGCAAGCACAACGATTTCATGTGTTTGTTGGAGCTACAGAGCGTTGCTTTCTTTGTTTAAGCGCATGGTGTTGCCAATAATTATACTCTGTTGTAATGAAAGAGCCCCCTGTGTTGCATGTGAAAAAGCGCTAGATCAACTTAAAAACAAATATTCAAAACAATAAAAGAAGAAGTGATTCGACAGCAAAGGATAAAAAAAGTCTCTCTCTATA
This sequence comes from Vandiemenella viatica, assembly GCA_031002005.1. Taxonomy (NCBI): domain Eukaryota; kingdom Metazoa; phylum Arthropoda; class Insecta; order Orthoptera; family Morabidae; genus Vandiemenella; species Vandiemenella viatica. The sequence goes on from JARYHS010013630.1 coordinate 75,153,026, forward strand.
TATATATATATATAAAAACAATCATACTAATTTCGATTACTATTTTCGAAATGCGGTTGTCACCCCCAAACGGGTGACACCTGGAGTGGGCCGCTTCCACTGCCCCAACCGTAGCTACGCCACTGAAACAAAGCCTCAATCCATAAACACTGGGGCAGATGTCGCTAATGAGGCTGACAGGCATCTCACCAGCTAGCTGTGCAGCCAGCACATTCAGCACTGGCAGAAGCTGCGCTTCTCGGACTGGCAGAAGTCACTTGACAATGGCAGCAGATGTTATAACTGACAAAATGATGGACTGACTCAGCTTGTTACCCAAGAGGATTTTGTTCATATTCAACGCTGAGAAAATCTCCAGTCTTACATACCTTGTATATTATTTGAAAGTTATTCTCAACCACTCACAGACCTACAGAAAACTTGTAGGTAGATTACCACAGAAGCTCTAGATAAGGAAAAAATGTCACAAATTTGGATTTGAAAAACAAGTGGCATAGAGGCAGTTAACCATAGAACTGCTGCATTCAATTGCAGTGAAAGAGTGTTTAAAAAAAAGAAAAGGAAAATGATAGTGCATAGAGCATACCCATGTCATATTAGTTAAATGATGTCACTTTGAGTTGATTACTGAACTTCTACTGCAACAATTGTGTTAGTTATATAGGCCTACAAAAGTTTTATGCTTTACTGTTAGTTTAGAATGTATGTTAAAATGTATAGTTCCACTGGCTGTGACATGCATTCGATGGTAAGATTTTTGCACGCAGTGTTGGTAATTTAGAGACAAACTGTTGAAATTTATTGTGAAAATGCCATGAATGAGAGAAATATGAGGAAAACCTGTCAGTTATTTAAGGAAGGTAGGATAAATGTGCATGATGAGGAATAAAGTGGGCAGACATCTTTGGTGACAAATGATTTTCTGAGTAATACAAGTGAAAAAATTCTGGAAAACTGGAGATTCAAAATTTCTGAACTGTAATAACAGATTCAAAGCATTTCGGATCTCTATTTCATGAAATGGTAAGGAGAACCTTTTTTACAAAAAACTTTGTGCCAGGTGATGTAATGCAGAAGTTGAAAATGTCAGTTAAGCAAACCCAAGCAACAGATTATTTTGGTAAGTGAAATGACAAAGTCATGAGGTTAGTGAGCTAGAAAGCACAGCACACTATGAATGATGTAAATCGATCAGCTTGAGATAGTTGGAAAAGTAGTGGAGTTGCTAGCATAGTGAAGTATGGAGTCTATGTAAGGGAAACACATTAAAAAATTTGTAATAGCCTAATGAAAGGCACACGATGAAATGAACGTTTGTGGCTGGAGGAATGGAGCAAGAAGATGAATAGCCATGCTGTCAGTTGATCTGTGTAGATGCTTTAGAAAAAAGTTATCAGTAGTAAGGACAGAGAGGAGATACAGTTATTGTAAGTCGTTTCATATTAGTGAATGTGGCAGGATGAATCCAAGTTGGAATAATTAGGTATCAAATAATCTTGAGGAAACAAGTATGAGTTGTGCAGAAGATGTGTTGAAATTGTAAAACTGTTTCAAATTTAAACCTGAAATCAATTAAGAATTGGATTCCACTATTTATTGGAGAAGTTGTGATGCAGTCTGGTACTGGGTAATGGTAAATAAATTTTCAATAAACTTTTGTGTTTATTGTGCCTGAAGTGGCTTTTTTTAAAATTATTGCAAGATAATGAACTCCTTTTGAGAGAACTGTTACTAAGAGTTACTGGAAAACTTTCTCTCAATAAGTGATAGTAGTCATTTAACCTTCTAATTAGAACTTGTGACTCTAAAACCTGCTAGAGATGTGTTTATCTCGTAACCAGATTCCACAAAAATTGACTGCAACATGGATAAAGGTTTGAACTTTATTACTCTGCTGAATGGCAGAAATAGCACAAGTTTGTGGTCTAATTAGTCTGTATTGTTCAATAATTCAACCACCATAATTAAATCGTAACACTGTGAATGTTCGAGACAGTTAAACACAACAACACCACAACATGACAACACCACGACAATGGATATCCAAGCTAACCATGTGGAGAAATTCTTGGAGGCCACTTTCCCATTTCTTGATAGTTATCAGCAAGAAGAATGGTTTTCTCAACCATCTTGTTACTAGTGATAAAATTTGGATTGCCCATATCAAATCTGAAAGCTAGCAGCAGTCTTTGCAGTGGTAGCATTCAGTTTCTCCAAAACAGAAAATGTTGAAATACACAATTTTGACTCTGTTTTGACTGCAAAGCCATACTTTCCATGGAGTTTATACTGCAGGGTATGAAAAGAAAAGCAGGTTCATACCATGTAAAAGCTGAAATGGGCATAATTGACAGCATCTGCTACTGACTGCTTGGGTTTGTCTCTTGCATTAAAATAAGTGCTACACTCTGTTGTCCATACACAAGCATCATCTGAACAGTCCGGTTGAAATAATCCACCATGCTGCCCTGACCTAGCTCCCAGTGATTATAATTTATTCCTCCACATAAAGAGAATTTTATGCTGACAGAGTCTAGAGAACAATCAACAAATGAAAGCCAAAACAATACAAATGCTCATGTCACAATATAAAAGTGACCGTGTACAAAGGTAGTGTAATGTATGTAGAAATATTAAGTAACAATGAAATTAAAAACAATATCTCTTACTTTCTGGATGCAGGAAAACTATTTGTAAATGGTTCACATGATTTCAAAGAGAAACTGTAAACTGCTTATTGTACAATACCATAAATGTAGGAAGCAAGTACTACTGAAGCAGGAACTTCTGAGGATTTTATAAGAACGTGTGTACGTCTGTTCACTTGGGCCAACTAGGACCACGTTAAGCCTGAGATTTAGCTTGAACTTTTGCTGCAGATGTTACAACTAGGGTTGTTAGCCCTAGAGGAGACCTGCAGTTTAAAGTGGAATTAGAACTATGGAACATCCTGGCATAGCTCATATAATCTAAGACAACTCTCAAAATTCCTGCACCTACTGGGATACGAACCTGGAACCGGAGCACCGACCATTTTGGAAGCAAGCATCTTAACCACTGAGCTATCAATTTTGTAACCATGCTTGTAGTGAAGGAATGCTTTTTTTCAGTTCAAAGAGATGCTTTTCATTTCAACTGATGTTATGAAGGAAGTGAAAGTTACGCACCATACAAGTCTACCTCTTTCACCAAGGTATTTTAATGTTTCTATTCCATTTACTTCCCATCCACACCTAGTATATGCAAGTCCCACTTATCCTTCCCTTAAAATCTGAATATGCATTCGGTGTATCTCTTAATAGCTCAACTGGACAGTCATCTTCAAAGATTAGGTGAAACAATAAAAGTAATCTGACACAATCGGACATGTATTTTAATTTTATCAAGTAAGATCTTTAACTCCCAACCTAATTAATCAAAGGATATGCACAGCTCCAAGAGCTACATAATATAATGGTGTATGATAACTGCATGTTTTTCATAAAACATTCTTGCTCTTAACTGTTAATTTGAAACTGTTCAGCTGGCAGTTTTCTCATGTACTAGGATTGTCTGTAAAATCAGGTTCCCAATGATTTTTCACATTGAAAAACATGTTTATTTTCTCGGAATTATACATTTTTTGACATATTTGCCGTTGAGGTCAATGCATTTTTGTGTGTGGTGTACCATCTTTTTTATGCCTGAGTTGTAGAACCCACCCACCACGACATGAAGGTAGCTTAACACCTCTTCTTTCAGCTCCTCTCTGGTTCTGAATTGAGTCCCCCCCAGGAGTTTTGTCAATTCGGGGAAGAGACTTGGGGATATGTCCAGGCAGTAGGGTGGGTGTGTGACAATATCCCATCCAAATTGGTTGAGAAGATCGGTTGTTACACAGGCATTGTCATGATGGAAACACACTCTCCTCATGAGCATGCCTATCTCGTTTTGAATTGCGCAGTGCAGGTTCTTCAGCATCGAACAATAGTCGTCAGCATTGATTGTTGTACCAGCAGGTATGAATTCGCACAGCAATAACCCTTTCCTGTCCCAAAACACACTACCAATCAATTTGCCGGCAGACAGTGTTTGCTTGAACTTCCACAGCTTCAATGATTCTGGATATTTCCACTGACGAGATTGTTCCTTCATTTTGTCATGTAGTGGACCCAGGTCTCGTCCTCATAACAATAGACTCCAAGAATTCTTCATCATCAGTTTCATATGCTTGAAGAAATTTGAGGGCCGCTTTAACATGTTGCCGTTTATGATCTGCCATAAGCATTCTTGGCAGCCATGTTGCACAAATCTTGGCATACCCTAAAAGGTCTGTCAAAATTTTGTCAACGGTAGTCTTGCTGACATCAGGGATTATCTTGCAGAACTCCCAAACCATCACCCTTCAATCTTTCGGCCTTTCTTCTTCCACTTTTTTAATCATTTCTTCCAAAACCAATGGCTGTCCTGGAACGCAGTTTGTCATGGTCATCTAGGCGTCTGTCTTTGAATTCTCTGCACCATTTGCACATATGTTTTATGCTCATACACTTTTATCCGTAAACATAACACAATTAGTAATATAAGTCCCCTGGTGCAGTGTTTGTTTGCACACAAAAAAGAATTACAGAGTGTAATTTGTGAAGCGAGTGGGACCTCCATCTCTAACTGCTGCTCAGCCAAGATTGAGCATTGCAGACAGTTCACTGAGTTGGGGATTTGGAGAGGAGGAAGCAAGCTAGATGCCAGCGCTGTTGAATCACGACTACAGTGTCTTGGGAACCTTATTTTACGGACAACCCTCATAATAGACATAATTTATTGTGATGTGTCTTCTGTTATACTATGAAAATATATTTCATAAAATTATTTTAAGCCTAGTCCTAAACATTCTTGAATCAATCTATTTAAATATTGGTTTTACAGAGTATATTTAGTTATAAATCCTTCCATTAATGAAACAAATGCACTTCAACAAAATTACAAACTATCTTGCTTTGATATTTTAATATACCAAATGTTTAAGTTAAAATTATGCTTAAAAGCTAAAGTAAATGCCACCTGTTCCGTATTATCTTAGTTTCCTGTGTGGAGCCAAATAATTTTATTAAAACCTAATGTTTCAGCCATCATGTGATTTTCATCAGAGGATCAGCACTGAAAGCCACAGCACAATGGTTGAAATGTTAGGCTTTAATATACTGATGCGATACCACACAGAGAACCAAGACAATACAGCAACAACCTAATAAGTATATGCAGCCACCAATTGTTCTTGATAAATCTGAGGACTGAACTGAAATTAATGAGCTAACGTGTTTCAAAGAGTTGCAATGTTGCAGACTCATGATTGAATTACAATTCTGTACTGTACATGGAAAATAAAATCCAGTGTTCATTTAGAAAGCATAATGAAACAAATGAGATCTCAGATGAGTAATTTATACAAGAATATACTCACATTACAAAAGAATTGAATGGCAAGGAAAGGCATGTTTACAAAATTGTCAAACAAATCTCTTTTAATGTTATAAATCCTAAAACAGGGTTTTGTACTTCACCTTATACAAATATTTTGGTAACAAATGAAGTATACTGTTACCTTCATAGAAGTATAAAATATATTCACATCTACATTGGTGTAGAGTACCTAACACATATAAATTACATATTTTTCAAGTCTTTGGTTTCCAAAATATTGGATAATCATTTACTCACATTTTTTTTTTTTTTACTAACTGAAAGTCATTAACACAGAATGGTAAACTAAACATTGTAATCAAAAAATAAATGATTGTCAGAGTAAACATTTATAACTAATACAAAAAAAGATTTAAATATCAGTCTTTACATATAGGTATGACGCCAACACCTACTCCTCCTTCATGTGCACACATTGAAGCAACAAAAGACCAACAGTCTGTATTTGGATCATACACTTCAACTGTTGATAGATTGGAAACACCGTCATAACCTCCAATTGCCCAAAGCTTTCCCATATTTGCCACCAGTGCAACACGACTACGCATCACATTCATTGGTGCAACAAATTTCCACCTGAAATTGACAAAATCATTTGTTAAAATAAGAACATATAGTGAAATGTGAAAGTGTGATTAAACTTTTTCTCATCCAGTATTAATTATGGTATTTTTAAAAAGTTCTAATGTCTGTGCAAGTTTTGTTGTTATGTTCTTCTTTCTATCTCACACTATTAAATTGTTGTCACAAATAATGGTTATAGCATTCTCTTATCCCACCTATCCTTTGTAAATAATGTACATATTTTCCATACCTTTTTCTGAACTCATATTGTCTTTTAGCACTGTTTCTTGACCCATTATCATCACCACTGTCAAGTAAAGCCTTTCTTCCTGAATTTGTTCTTACCTTTTTTGCGTTCATATATTTTTCTTTCTACATTTACCACCTTATGTTCTCTTATTGCATACATCAATTTTAGGTCCCATAGCCAATATAACAAAATTGGAATCCTTGCAATTTCTTTATGATGCCACAGTTTTGTAATTCCACCAACTTTTCACCAATCATGATAAAATTTCACAGAAAGATCGATTCCATTCAGCAGAAAATAGATCTACAGGCAAATTCTTTTTTCTAGGGTGGCACCCACACTCGTCCCCATCCTCCCTTCGTCAATAATAATAACTGCAAAAACTCTATATAACTTCGATTTTTTGAATAGATATTCAAAAAGCAACCATGTTGTTTTGGAAAATTTTTATTCTGCAAGAAATGAGCTCTAAAACTCATTAAAATGGTTTTCTCCTCTAGTTTTCTAACCATATTACTAACTGAAAAAAGTTCAAGATATGAATAAATAATTGGATAATACATGTAATTTTTTTCAGATTTTCACATTATTTTATTGAAAAAAAAAAGGTCCCTCAATTCAGCCACCTCTGTATTATTATGATGAAAATTCACTGGATGATTTGTTTTGCTAAGTGCAAAACAGATTCATTCACAAATGCCCAAAAAAATCTTTATGAACTTTGCCATACATGTAGCAAACTGATGAAAAATTTTCTTCATTGAGTGTGATATCATTGAACAGGTATAAAAAACGCAATCAATGTTGTTCAGGAAAATTTTAATTTAGTTATTATTTTCACATGGCATACGAACATGTTGATTCTGACTTATGTATGCTGTATGAATCCTTCACAAATTTATTAACAAATGAAGTTAAGTATCATCCATAATAATAACCAGAAAAATGTAATAATACAATGAAACTAAAGAAGAATAGGGAAATTAAACCTAATACTTGGCACAATTAATGGCAGCTGGGACTGACAAACATTAAAAAGGACAAACACATGTAACACAATATTTCAGTACAGACCTTTATTCTTGCAAGTAGATGAGACACTTAGCAAGTAGGTTGGATATGATCACAACTGTGCCTGCTGAATCATACTTATTCAGTGGGAAAAAGTGTAATCACATACCTCCTCACTAAGTGTCTCATCTCCCTGCAAGAAGAAGGCTCAATAATAAAATATTGCTTTATACGTTCATCTTTTTTGGGCTCGATATGAGACACCATCATCTATAGTAAGAGTTGGGTTGAATTCCCCTATCCTTCCTTAGTTAAACATCATTCAAGTATTATAACCAACTCATGAATGAGTAATTTAAATGTGATGCTGTCCGTTCTTATGAAAGCTTGAGCAATTCATTAATATAACTGTAACATTAAAGCTACTTAATCCTACAGTATTTATGCCAGACAAGTTCTTCCCAGATTTTTACTGTGCTCAAGCTGTGACTGCAACTTCATCCACAGGCCCCCATGCACAGACTCTTCAGTAATGTTCGCAAACTTTTCTGCAAGTCATATTTGATGTGGTTCTGTATTTTGCGTGCAAACAGACTGCTTTATTCATACGTATATAAACTACGATATGAAATTCCAAGCTGAAAAAAGGTTGCTTTTGATCTTCTATTGAATAAACCATTTGGAGGGTATGATAAATCAACTTTGGGTATGTTTCTTTGTATTTAATTTTCTTTGCTTCCAAACTTCCTTCATTCTTTGAGAGTGTTGTTCTTTTTCTTCCCGAGTCCATTTTATTCCTTTTATATATTTCTGTCTTTCCTGAAAACCTGCCTTTTGGATTACTTCTCTAAAGCGTGTTCTGTTTTCACTCCAACATATGGGTTTGGATTTGTATCTGCTTAGTAAGGTGATGATCTGTTTCGTTAGTCTATTACTATCCATTCTGTAGATGTGCCCATAAAATTGCAGTCTTCTTTTCCTCATTATAAGTGTTAATTTTTCTATTTCCAAATCTAGTTCTCAGTTTGGTCTTAATTTGTATTCAGCATTACTATTACGTTCAGGTCCTTTTATTTTTCTCAATATTCTTCCTCCTACTTTTTCCAGTTTTTCAAGCTCACATATATTATTAGTGTTTCTGCTGAATATAACTATTTATAGGTTAACCATTGCTGGATAGTGCCTAAGTTTTGTGTTTCAGGATAAAGATTTTTTTTGTTATATACGTTCTTTGTCTTATGAAATGTTCTTTCAATTTTATGTATTCTAGTTTCTATCGCTGTCTTTTATTTTGTGTTGCTCGTCACCTGTTGCGCTATTGTGAAATTTAAGAGTTTGAGGAGTATCATTGATGTTTGTCATGAACATTTTTTTGTTTTTGTTTTTTTCTTCAAAAGATATATTTAATCCTTCTTTGGCTGCTAGTTCTTTGATTTGCTCTTTTACAGTATCCAGTGATTCAGTAATTAACGCCATGTCATCTGCAAAAGCAAGAGAATCTATGGTGATTTTAATTGGATTTCTTCCTAGCTGAAACACCCATAGTGTTGATGGCTTTCCTCCATTCCCACACTACTTTTTCTAATGTTAGTAATAGTTCTGGAGCAGGAAATATAATCGTATTTAGGCCTCAAATTTTCAAATTTGTGCTGTCGGTAAGCTCACAAGGAGATATTTTCTTCAGCTGCAGACATGAACTAGGTATCACACTGTAATTCCATTTGTAATGAATGTAATAAATCAAAATTTGAAAAAAGTGCTGATATTCAACAAAGTTTGAAATGCAGCCTGGACCAGAATGACTGCTAATATTTCATGGTGCACAGTGGATTTGGAGTTAAGATGGCTGCCATGCTGAATTCTGACTGTAATAATGTCAGAATCGGCTCAAGAAGTCTATTGCCGCTAAGTGAGTAATGTGCACAACAATATCTTTCACAGCATGTGTTACACCTTTGTTACCTATTTCCTGGCTTTGAGGTACACTTTTCATTGAAGAGTAAAAGACAAGTAAGCAGTTAAAGATATTTTCAACCAAAGATGGGAAATTTTTCTGCTGGTCGTACTTTAAACAGTAACAAAAACTCTTATAGCATAACATACTTTCGAGAGTCGTGGCTAACTGCTAGTATCACATACTGAAATTGTATAGCATCATCTTATTTGCAAACAACCAAATTTCTGACTGTTGTTCAATAACACAATCATTTATTACAATAATTAATAGCAATGGTGCAAATACACTAACCTGTGTCACATCTGTTCTCATTTCCACCACCCTTGATATTTTACTACCCGCTTTTACTCTTTGCTTCCTGCTTCTTAAAAATTCCTTCAACCAGAAAAATATATCATGGTTAACTCTGTAAAATTCTTTACAAAGATCCAGTGCTAAATTATCTACTTCCATTTCATATAAAATATATTGTACACAACCTTCCGAGATTCACAGTGATAAACTCTTCTAAATCCAAACTGCTGACTTACAAACCACTTCTTTTCCTCACAGATTTTCCAAATGTAGCTGTCTATTCATTCTTCATCAACTTTCCCACAACTTAAGTTGAACCAATTGGTCTGCAATTTTTAATCGTGTTTATCTCTCCTCCGTTATAGATTGGTATTACAATTGCACATTTCCAGAGTTCTGGAATACAGCAATTCTCCAGATTTAAACAAAATAATACTCCCAGGTATGGTACAATGTCTTTGCCACCCACATCTGTGCTTATATTATCTATACCAGGCACTTTACATTTTTTTTTATAAACTACTCAGTTCTCTCATAATATCCTGTGACTCCATTTTTAATTTCTCAGTATGCTCCTTTTCACTAACAAGGAAATGATGTTTCCTCAGTTAATTCTTCATCCTTCCCTGTGTGATAATCCAAACCAGCTGCTCAGTACTTCAGCCATTTTCTAAATCAGTTCTCTATTCTTTTCCATAATAGTTTGAATACCTTAATTCCCCACTATTTTTCTAACATAGTTATAGAAATTTTGTTGCATCATTCAGCCCATCCATTATATTTTTTATGGACTTATCCCTGGCTCCCTCTTTGCTGCTATTAATTCCCTGTAGAGTTGTTGCATTCTCTCTGTATTGTCCTGTTGCTTCTTTAATCTATTCTCTTCCCTTCTCATCAACCTCTTAACCTCCTCACATCCCTATTGTAGTAAACAGGTCCTGCACTACTCATTTTTTGTTTTGTAATGAACATTTCTTCCCCTGTTCATGCTATTTATTTAAACTATTCCCATTTACTTTGTACTATACAATAGCCTCCCTTCCACACACTGAATCTCCCCCCCCCCCCCCCCACACGAAGAAAACCCACTTCAGTACTGAAACCCTTGTTATAGTTATACCTATAACCACATCACCCTTAGTCACTGTCACTGTCTTACTGAACCCCTATATGACTATCACAACTGTCTCATGATCATTTATTCCCTCCATCACTGGAGATCCCACATATTGTTTATCAGGCTTCATTAAGAAACATCTTAAATATTGTGTACCCTTCTGTTTCGTTTTACCACTTGTACATACCTTCCGTCCCTCACTAAAGTGTGTTGCTAGTTCCACTCCCCAAACAGTTAACATCTGGTACATTTAGATCACCTCTTACGCCCACTTTATTCTCACCTGTAAACCTGTGAATATGAACTCATTTTTTCCGCCATGATCTTATTTTGATCGTTCATCCCATCACTTTGGTAAGCAGCTATAACTCTTTATCTTTTTAATTCTATCCTTCGAAAACTCAACCCCCAACAATTCATGCTCTTAATATGTAAATACACATGAACTGTTAGTTAGTATAAATTTTACTACACCAGTTCCTCCTCTATATCTACAGTACGCTCTGTTACCCTCAGAAAAAACCTTCCATCCCCTAACTAAGCCACAGCCTCTGTAACAATCTACAGTTGATGTATCTCTAATAAGCTACAAAACCCTAAAAATGTATTCATTATACTCCTACTATCAATACTAACAAAAGACTTCACCATTGTATCATCATAGCTGTAATGCTTACATCATGCTCCTGCCTTTCATTGGGAGATTACGAGCCAGATGTGTTACTACCAACAAGAGTTTATGTGCATTATTTAATAACAGTTATATTTAAATAAGCAACCGTGAAGAAATAAATTGCCAAGACACTGAAAGAGAAGTATGTATTGTGTTTCAATTAATATTTTAATTATTAGTTTCTTTTTATTTATTTACATTCTTTCAGTTTAGATGTTTTTGTTACCTTTGGCCCATAGATACTTAAGATAAATGCTTAAATTTTTAAGCAGCAATGTTTGTGGAAGTTTTGATTAGATTGAAATTTTGCCCGAGTCAGAATAACAATTGGCATTAGACATTACAGCAGAGGAGATGAGTAATTAAAGTAGTTGTGTTTTTTAAGTAACTTAAGTTGCTTTATGAGCACCTTGTCACTGAAAACATTACTCCAAGCAGATGAAAGAAGATCAACATTTATCGTGATTTAAGCAGCCTACACCTGGATTAAAACTAATATTACAAGACATAACATAAAAAACACAGGATAGGGAAAATAACTCATCACTCGCCAAAGTTGAAGGCTGTGACATTTGAAACACATATCAGATGAACAAAAACATTTACAATATTTTGGCTTTACACCTTATTTATGTGCTATGGACAGAGTCATATGGTTTGGGAGGTGTGCACACCTCCCAAACCATAAAAAAGTGTAAGACTGAAATATTGCAAATATTTATCTCAGCCTTGAACTTGGGTGAGTGATGAGTCATTTTCCTTATCCTTTGTTATTTATATTGCCTAAAAGCTGTTTCATTTTTCCTTAATATCATTACTCAAGGCATAATGTAAGTTATTCTAACTGTTTCACGATGGAAAGTACAACTGAAATATGTAAATTACAAAATAAGGGTTATGAGTGTTGATTATTAACAATCTTGTTCAGTTAACCAACTGCAAAGAAATAATTGCCAGAACACAAAGAAAAGTAGGCTATTTCATTTAAATCAACATATTAATTATTAGTGTTTTTTATATTCATTCAATGTAGATATTCTCTGATCACTGTTATAGTTGCTTAAGAAAAATGGGATCACGTGAGTTGGAAGCTTTCATTTTAGAGTAGAAATATTATCATTTATTGTTATTGCAGAGGGAAAGAGTTAAATTATTTTTTTTTAAAATAATTTAATTGTGTTTCATGAGTGTTATATTACTGATATCATTACTTCCAAACTAATTATGATCTAGATCAGCCTAGATCATGATTAAATGTAATATCATATGGTATAATACAAGTTGTTAAGATTCATCATTAATTTTCTTAGCTTTCACTGATGCCATGTGACTTCAGTTTGCGGTTAAGGTTAAAATGCAACATGGAATAGGATAACAACTGAAACTTTTTGCTACTAGCAAAAAGATAAGAGAAATTGCACTCTACGTTAATTAATAACAATTCTATTTAATTCAGCAACTATGAACAAATAATAATAAAAAAGGCTGTATCGCACTGTTGGCTGGGAGACTCCGAAGAGTAGTTTGGTCGCCAGTTAACAGAGTTTTGATTTACCATTCATGTGCTTTTGTCATGGCTACCACAACCTAACCTGGTAATCCTGCCAGGTATAGGTGACCTACAATTTTAAATGGAATCCAAACCACTTCACATGACAAAGTAAAGATTTACCAGAGGCGAAGGTCACCATTTAGGGCCAAACAAATACCAGCAGAGACCGGGATTGATTTACCAGAATACTCCATTCAGCCCCACATTTTTGGTGATCTTAGAGGCTAGTTTACTAATAAAAATGTGATTTCTGCTTTTAAATGTTCTCATTTTATTTAAAATGCTTCCTTATACTCCCTTTCTCGTCCTACCTTTACCTTTGATAAATTTTATTTTTTAAATCTACACTACTGTTTTCTAATAAATTTCAAGCAACATCCTCTTTGCACTGATATAGCCCTCATTAAAATTTTTGTGTTGCAGTAGCTTCTTGTAACATCAATTGCTGGCAAACAGATTCTAAAAATGAATCAATGGAGGGTTCCGACACAAAATTTTCATTTAAATTTACTTTTGTTATTACTTACAGTCTACATTTATTTGTAAATTAAACAAATTGCAGTTACTTACTGATTCAGGATTGGATCATACATTTCAACAGTTTGTAGGAATCTTGAACCATCATAACCTCCACACACATATAGTTTTCCATTAAGAGTTGCAACACCCAGTCTACAGCGCCGGGTAAGCATTGGTAAGACTGCTGTCCACTGGCCTGAATGTGGGTCATATCTTTCGACCTGTAAATTAGAAATATTTTTTTATCATCATTAAAAAGTTACAAATCAAAAAGGACATGATAGATACAGAAGACAACTAAAAACAAAATCAGATTTAAGTTTTAACAAAGAATATCTGACATATTTTACTTGTTATAGGCCTGCCTAGGCAATTGGCATTTTTAACAACATAAGGCCAGCAGTCATTAACACTTTTTGAAAAGATGTTAGTGACAGACTGAAACGATGACTGTATAGTTAAAAATCTAAATGCCTTAGGTAACCAATCTCAGCTCTGAAGATGGATAGGATACTTCCACCAACAGAACAAGAGTATCTTCCACCCATAGGCAAAAATTCAGTGTTGGCAGACAGCCTATGTTTAAGAACACTGGGGGAGGGGGGAAGAGTTTATAGTGTACCCTGTGAATGCAGAAAATTCTACACCAGGCAGACCATCTGTACCATGGAGACCCATTGCACTGAACATAAGCGCAACCTTCACTGTTAAGGCTAAAGAAGTCTACATTTGTGGAACATGAAATTGAAATTGGCCACAAAATGGACTTTGTCAATGTAAAGATGTTGGCCCAGAATTCTTACTTTTCAGACTCTAACATAAAAGATGTTGAAAATAGACTCAATGACGACTCCATTAACATATATACAGGACACTATCTGAGTGACCCATGGAAACCAACACTTTCAATCTTCAGATAGAAGTGCAGCAAGCTTAGGGCCTACAGTGGGAGCAAAAGCAGAGCTGCATGGAACAATGGAGTGGACCTTGTACAGAGCCCTGACACCCTTTGGCCAGCTGGCCTATTATGGCGGTGACAGTCTGCTGACTGACAGTGTACTTTTGGAATTTAAAAATTGCACTTACTTGTATCTTTTTCGGGGTTTGCGCTGTGTTTTTTTTTGTTGATACCGCCAACATTTCGGCACCAGCCTGGAGCCTTCGTCAGGGCTTGTCTCTATCTAGCCGCCTGGTTCTTTTTTTGATAAACTTGAACATTTGATTCACTATTTATTTTTCACCGGCAAAGATGATTTTGTTTCCCTGCCAAAGAATATTTACTGTTCCAAAGAGGTTTGTGTATTATTGAGTGATATTGTAGTTGTTACAATGTATTCATTTGCTAGTACACACTTTCACATTTGGCTCAAATCATAGCCGCCATCTCTGTTGAAATTATTAGAATTTTTATAAATTTCCTTAGATTCCCTTAATTTTCATTCTAAAAAATCCTTTGGCTTTGTAACGATTGTAGTTTTATCCCACTGAATTTTGTGTTCTCCTTCGACATGATGTTCCGCCACTGCCAATTTTGTGGTTTGTTCTAGTTGCGCATGACGAAGATGTTCTTTCACCCTAACAGAAACTGCTCGACATGTCTCACCGAAGAACACCAGACCACAATCGCAGGGAATCTTATACACACTACTCGATTGTAATGGAGCTCTGCAATCTCTCACTGACCTTAAAATGCTTTGAACCTTGTTTTTACTGGTGAAGATAGGTTGAACATTGATTTTGGCCAGCACTTTACCTATCCTCTCCGTTACTCCCATTACATATTGAAGAAGGTTCCGGAGTGGTGCCAAAATGTTGGCGATAGCAACAAAAAAAATGCAGCGCAAACCCCGAAAGAGAGACAAGTAAGTGAAATTTTTCAATAATGACACCTGCGAAAAGTGTGAAATTTTATAATACTTCTGGAATTCTCAAACATCAGATACCTGATGAAGATGACAGAGTACATCGTCAAAACATTATCTTTTTATGGCTTCATCTCGCTGTAATCTCACAGCACTTAATTGCAGTCTCCTGTATTTTACCTATGTCTAGGATTAAAAGTAGTGTTAATATTCATTAGATAAATATGGTGACTGATATTCAAATACTTGTTGAATTACCTTATCAACTGTAAATATATACTGATGGGACAGATAATACTGAAGACTATAAGAACTAAAGAAGCACTACAACTTACAGAATCAAATATTGACAGTCCATCGTGTCCACCAAGAGCATAAATATAACCTTCAAATGCAACAACTCCACCAGCACTGCGGTGTTTAATCATATTGGATATCATTGTCCATTCATCCTTATCAGGTGAGTAACACTCAACAGTGTTGAGGGATGTTACACCATCATAACCTCCACAAACATACAAACAGTCATTCAATGCAGCTGCTCCCACAGCACTGTAAAGAAAAGAAGTGCAAATCATTGACAGCAGTACTTAATTAGTTCTATTTATACAACCATTATTTTACCAGTTCTTACCAGAAACAAACTGAATTACATTACAACAGATAACATTATTATTAACAGTGATGGAATTTGTACTCAAGCGGTAATTTTCTACATATGTGATTTAAGAACATTTTTAGTTTTAAATCTTTTTTAGTTACAGCTATATTGTTTAGCATTGCTTTTTGTGACTTATTCAAATTTTAGAGTCCTTTTTTTAAAATGTTTTCCCTTCACTTGCACCTGAAATCAAGTACTAATTAATAGTTTTAGTCGTTACTTCCTTTTCACAAGCTACTTCTAATTATTCATCCAATTTCAACACCAAGCCTCATCCCCGAATTACTTTATCAGATGGGGACAATATCCACAGGGAAAGCTACACACTTTCCATATCCTTGTATAACATTTATATTTTGTGCCTTCCTCTAGCAATTTTCCCTTATCTCCCTTCACTTTAAAATCAATGAAAAATAATATTGCTCTACTGGTATCAATGATATGCTTAATCTTTCTTGTTATTTATCCACATTCTGCTCTAATATCCTACCTAGATATCCCTCTGCAGCTGCACACAATCTTCTCTCATGGTAATTTAATTGCAATGGAGTGCACACTATGGTGCCTACACACCTATTTTACCTCTTTCCTGTATCCACCTACTTTTGCCCTCTACAAGTGTAAACTTTAAATTCATTCTCCGATTTGGGTAAATTATTAAGCATTTCTCTTATTCCAATCTCTGACCCTTTACCTACAAAAGAAAATCTACCCATACCCTTGTGCCTGAAATCAAGTTCCAGCTTGTTGTTATGGTCATTTTTTTCCTTCCATGCACTACTCCTAATTCTTACACCAATATATTTCCATGTCTCATCAGTCATCATCTTGTAAACTCCCATGACTATCTTCACCATCTTCCTGTTAACCCAACTCCAGCTC
Source organism: Vandiemenella viatica (assembly GCA_031002005.1). Classification (NCBI taxonomy): domain Eukaryota; kingdom Metazoa; phylum Arthropoda; class Insecta; order Orthoptera; family Morabidae; genus Vandiemenella; species Vandiemenella viatica. Next base: position 75,169,828 of record JARYHS010013630.1, read on the forward strand.
CTTTATCATATCACTTACTGATTGTGTTTTGAAGTAATTTCCAGAGACAAATCTTGCAGCTCCTCTTTGCATTCCCTCCAACTCCCGTATTTGATACTGCTCTGGTACAAACCTTCATCACTCTCTCCAGCAAGTGAAGGTTTTTGAAACTTTTTCTACTATGTGTCCAAGGGCGTAATGATACCCATATTTAAAAAGGGCAACAGAAAAAGTGCGTAAATTATCATGAAATCTCATTTCTTTCCCATGGATTGAAGATCTTGGAAAAAGTGATTGAGGAATGGTTATGAAGACATCTGAAAATCTTATTTAAAGATGAGCAACATGGTTTCATACCAGGATGAAGAACTACAGACTTGATTTTTTCAGCAAGAATGCTCATTGAAAAACATCTAAAAAGGGGTAAGGAAATCATCATGGTCTTCCTTGATGTCTTAAAGGCTTATTATAGTATAGCAAGATCAAAAATTTGGGATTGCCTAGAATGAAGGTAGGTACCAGGAACCTTAGTCAACAAAATCAAAATGCTGTATGAAAACACAAAAGCCTGTGTGCAAATAGGCAATGGAGAGAGCATGTAGTTTAAGACAAGAAGAGGAGTACAACAGGCAGTGGCCTGTCACCTCTATTGTTCATTGCTGTGATGGATGACAATTTGAAGAATTGTATGGAAAACAAACAAAAGCCCTAGTCTTTGCTGATGATGTCATGATTCGGGGTGAAAGTGCAGAAGAAGTGCAAGAGAAGCTGGAGGCTTGGAACAAGCTGTTTGAGGAGTATGGACTGAAAATCAGCCAGAGTAAGACAGTGGTCATGGCAACAGGTACAGGGCTTCCAAAGTGAAGATTTATCTAAACAACCAACAACTAAAAAATGTTGACCAATTAAAATATCTTGGGAGTACTCTGAGTAAAGATAACACCAGTAAATGTGAACTTACAAACAGAAATAATAATGCAGTAGTTTTATAACCAGGTGAGAACTCTGCTGTGGGACAATGAAGTTCCCAGAAAGTGTAAACATACACTATTCAAAACCTATTACATCCCCATACTGACTTATGCACTAGAAACATGTACCCTGACCAGAAGAGACAATAGTAGACTTAGAGCCTCTGAAATGAAGTTCTTGCATACCATGCTTCAGAGAACACGAAAGGACAAAGTGAGGAATGAAATCAATCGTGCAGAGGCCGGTGTAAAAATCAGTGTGACAAAATCCTTGCAGCGTCCTTGCCTGATGTGGTATGGACATGTCCAAAGGATGGAGGAAGAAAAAAAGAGCAAAGGCCTACTTTAACATGAACATCCAAGGTAAAGACATGTAGGAAGACCCAAAAAGAAATGGATAGACCAAATCAAGAAGGATATAGCAGAGGGCTTGATTGGAAGACTGTTCATGAACAACAACTATTTATGGCAGGAACAAGTGGAGAGGGCTCGTGACCAGCACCCGGGATACTGGAGCTGGAGAATGATGATGATGATATCCAATGTGTCCTGACTAGTTAAGTTTGTTATCAAATGTTATGTCAAGGCATTTACATTTCAAGTAAATATATGCTGCAATTCAACAAGCAATTTTTTTCCCTACCTTATGATCATAACTGACCTTTAGTTTTTTATCTGTTTACCAAAAGCTGACTCTTCTTTGCATTTATCTTCATCCCATGTTGACTAACCCAACTATATCTCCTGTTCAGATTACCTTGCCACTTTTCACAGTCTTCTTTGACTCTACTATATAGCATTATGTCATCTACAAACAATTTAATTTCTGATATAAAACATTCAACACAATCATTCATTAGAAAAACGAATATTAATGGTTCGAATACTCTCCTTCGTGGCACTCCCATTTTCGTTTCCATTTTTTTGATACTGAATTTCCTACCCTGATCTTTCGCTTTCTCCCTTTTAAAAATTCTTCTACCCAGGAAATAATTTTTTCATCAACTCCAATACTTTTCAACTTATTTAAAACCACTTTTTGACTCTCTGTGTCGAATGCCTTAGGAAGAGCTAGTGTTAACTATCAACTTGTCCTCCCTTGTCCAATTAATCCAAATATCTTGCATGTAGCCCACCATCTGAGTTTCACACATATATCATTGCTTAAAGCCAAGTTGCTGATTTTCAAACTAGTTTCTTCAATCTCTCTATCATTTTGCCTATCGTTGATGTCAAACTAACCCTATTTGTCACCATTCCTTAATGAAGCAGTACTCTTTTCCAATCCTCTGATAAGCAGTAAAACCACATACTCATTTTAAATAAAATTTCAAGTTAAGTTACAATATCTTATCCCAAAATCTTTAATACATCTGTAGGAAAATTATCTACACCAGCTGCTTTGCATTTTTTACCTTTCTGAGTTCCTTCACAATTTCCTGAGGATATATTTCTACTTATAAGGAGACTATACTTTGATATATTCCCTATCATCACAAGATTACAGTCCCTTTTGGTATCACTAAACCAGTCATTCAATAACCCTGCGTAAACTAACCAAAAATTTTGTAACTTCATATAAAAATTTATTCACAAATCTGCGAGCTCATTTGAATAGCATTGCACACCAGTTTTAAAGCCATTTGTTTAGACAATTACCGTCATAAATCAGGTCAAACAATTATAGAAAGTCAGAAAGCAGTAGTAGCATATCTGGTATTTGGATTTAGAATATTTCATAAAAGTAAACATTGCCTTCATTTCTAGAGACAGTTAGAATTTGTAACTAATAAAATGAGGATAGAAATCTTGTAGTTAGAGAATACTGCTAGAGAATATTGCTAAAGAATTTTAAAACATTGAAAGTTAGAAGCCGGTATGTAAAGTTAAGACGCAGCTACACATTTAAAATTCTAAAAGTCGTAATTTGGAAGATAGAAAGTCAGTTTATAGCAAGAGATACTCCACGTGAAGGATTTTACAAAATTCATAATAAATCGAAGAAATCAGGTAGCAACTTCAAAACTTAAAATCCTATAGATAGAACACATAGAATCATTTAAAGTATGTTTTAGGGTGGTCACTTAAATACTCAGAAAGTTATCAGTTTTGAAATTAAAGCTTGTGCAAGAATTTTAGTTCAACCTGTTAGAAAAGATTAAACACAGCGATTTTAGTACCAAATGAAAGAGCAGTAAATTAGAAGCGAATTAAAAGTTATTTCAGCTTCATAGCTGTAAAATTTTGGAAGTTAGAAGCATTTTTGAGTTGAACAGAAAATATTTTTTTACGGCCAAACTATTAAAGCTAAAATTTTTTTGATAAGGATTGAAATTAACATTTATTAGTCATCCTAACTACTGACAAAATTTCAGATCAATTGGACTTTTTGAGTCACTACAGATGTAAGTATGGCACAATTAGGTGCACAGGGATACATCTTTTCGTCACTTTGGGAAGTCACATTGCATGAGAACGCAGAAGAATACCAATTCCCAGGGGTACTTATAGGAAGAACAGGGACTAGTTGATGCCAGACGCTGGAAATCCCTGGAGCTGGACGTGTGTCTCTCGGGTAGTGATTAGTGTGGGAAGGCGGAAGTGAAAGCATGGTGTAGGGCAGGGATGGTGAATCTTTGTTGATCTACGTGCAATTTTTCTCCAAAGAAGTGTTGAATGAAGACAAGATGTGCCATCAAACAATCATAACTTAGTGATTAATGTGAATAGAAATAAAATGAAACTAGTGCAACTTCTATTGTTGGAAATTAGATGCCAAATAATGTATATTAAGTGCATACTTTGTTACTATTAGCAGCATGCCAGCTGAAGTGGAATCATCTACAAACGGTTTCAATTCACAGAGCTGTTTTACACACTGTTCCAGAACATAAAGCACATACTGCTTTATTGTCTTTATTAATCATACCATATTTCTCAGTCCACCAAGGTTGAATTTCTCTATTACACTCATCATGCTTTTTAGTTTTGTTTTTTACCAAATTAGCCATGTTGAATAGTCATAAATATAATTCAAACAAACTTAAACAAGGTGCTTTGTTAAAGAAATTACTTTAAAAAATGCAAGAACTATGCATAATTGGTAAAAGCAGTCAACATCGTCAACGAAAACAAAGAAGTGAATAAATCAGCTTAGCGTTTCTCCCACCGTCACGCCGCCTGCACTTGCTCACTCAGTCTGTTCAGTCAATACCTCTTTTTGCACAATATGCCGTTGTTCCAGCACTGGTAGTTTTGTTCACAATGAAATTTGTTATTATGATCTTAAAATATATAAACGAAAAAAATAAATCACTTATATAGATTAGGTACCTACCGTGTCCGGACAAAACCGCGAAGTGACAAAACCGCGAGGACAAAACCGCGCAGACAGAACCGCGAACGGACAAAACCGCGAACGGACAAAACAGCGAAACGGACAAAACCGCGAAACGGACAAATCTACGAGTTATCCCCTCACTGTTTGATCTCTTATGCTCCAAAATATTATCCTAACGCAGTTTTTAAACGATTTGGGGATCGCAGCTAGGGTTACGTTATTATGGAGTACGGTACTGTAATTTATTTTGTGTATATGTAATTTATAATCGCAGCTAGGGTTACTTTATTATGGAGTACTGTAACTCATTTTGTGTATATGTAATTTATAATCTACAAGTTATCCCCTCACTCTTTGATCTCTTATGCACCAAAATATTATTCTGTCAAGCGTCATCACTTCGCATTTGACGATTTTGTTTTGGTTGAGGTTAATAAAGAATTAGACCCGACGCGCGGTGGGAATGCAGCTTAATGGGGCTTCTGTATACCTGAGAAGAGTGACAATGGCCTTCACAATGGAGTGAGTGGGAAGACCCGCTTATCTCCGGTAGGTTCGGCCTAACTGACCCTTCTCAAGTCGAGCGAACAATTTGCCTGGACGATCTTTTGTTGCCGTCGCATGAGAAATCCCCGCATGCAAATGGAAAATTCGGCAGCCAAAGTCAAAACCCGGAGACGTTCGGGCATTCCGAGGCAAGGCCGGTATGGCAGATCCAAGCATTCTGTGATGGTCAGTTAACCGAAGAGATTGTGTATCTTCCTGAATAATGGCTCTCGTGTTTGTAAAAAATAACAAAGGGGGAAATCACCTCGTTTATAAAGGATATACATTAGGCAAGAAAGGAAAGAAGTAAATCTCGACCGTCTTCCAAAATATTGGCAATGCACCAGTTATGCTGGTTTTTCTGTATTCGCGGTTTTGTCCTTTCGCGGTTTTGTCCGTTCGCTGTTTTGTCCGTCGCGGTTTTGTCCGTCGCTGTTTTGCCCTAGAACCGGTACCTACTTACTTAATTCCGTGCCCAAATTATTTGGTTGCGTGCCTTCATCGGCACACATGCCATTGGTTCACCATCCCTGGTGTAGGAGAATGAAGGGAGCCATCTTAGAAATTTTTTGGAGTGTGGCAGAACATTTTCAAATATCTTCATGTGACTATTATTCAGTAATTGGGTTTTGTCTGGTTTGATTACTTATCATAACCTGCAGTCAAATTATTTGGCAATGATTTTGATTGCCTAAAGATTGTTCGAACTTGTAAAATGTTTCTCAAGAATACAGTAATGTTTTGAACTTTGAATTAGAAGCAGCGACTTTTATTTGATGAACCTACCTTTCCATTTTTGAGGGTATCAAAATGGTGGCGACCAAAACCTTTTAAACCACCTAATATCCAAGATGAACAACATGGTTATAGTTGATGATTAAGTATTTATCCTAACCCCGGTAAGCCATATCCAAATTCTTAGTAACTTCTTCTCCACCCTTATCTATAATTATCTCAACACCCATCCTTCCTCTCAGTTTTCTAAGATAATCATAGAAATTTCTAAATGCATCCATCAGTTGGCCTCCAGCACCATTAATATTCTTTATAAACCCATCTTTAGCTTCCGTCTTTGTTGTTATGAATATCTTGTTTAGTTGTTTCAATTATTCCCATCTGCCTTGCTGTCTCTTAACTCCATTATGTTTTCCAATCACTAGTTTCTTTAGGTGCCTCATGTCCCTGTTGTAATATGTAGATTCTGTATTTCTCTTTATTTTCTGTTTTGGAATAAAATTTACTTCACCCTTTTTAACAATCTCCTTGAACAGTTCCCACTCCGACTCTAATGTACTTGTGCCATCCTTCTAGTTGCTGAAGCTTTCCCCGAAATATCTATCTCTTCAATTTTGATATCTATGAGTGTTTATAACTGTACCTGTTTCACCCTTCAATTTTGGCCATTGGTTTAGTGAATCCTGTAACAACCATCAGAACTTCTGCATGATCACTTATTCCTTCAGTTACTTGACACCCCACAAGGTTATTATCAGGATCCAACATGTTTTATCCCCTAGTTGTTGTAATTTTTTTTCCTTGTTGTCAGACTTCGTATTTCTCTATATCCATGTCCTGTTTTAACTTGATCAGAACTTTAATCTTCAAACTTATTAACTTAATTTCTTTGATTCAAATAACAACAATTTATTAAAGTAGCATTCAATAGATTTGTTTCCAAAGATAAAAGGGCCTTTACTCGCAGTAACTGTCTATCATCAACTCAAACGCACCCACACCTAATACCTTACTCCCTCTCTGTTTCTTACTCGATTGTTTCCATAACTACAAATTTCTCCCAGAATAACCTTAAGCCTCTTGTAATTTTTCCATGAAACTCATTATGCTACAACCCTCCCCAAGTTTACCATATATTTGGGAAAAATACTCTAGTAAACTTTTAATTGAGGGCTTATATAGGGACCTTATGTTCTTCTTCACCTTAATGACGTATATGATTACAATATGTAATTTTTTACAATTAACAACAATTGATACAAGACTGAAGAAACAAAACTTTTATATCCTGTAGTAGTTTAGTGTTTTACTTGTTCACCTTCATCACACTTACACTGTTCCCAGCCGACAAAAAGTCTGTAACAATCAACATTTTCGTATCATCTATCTTATGAGCTAAATCAATGGACAAGGTTATGAAACAAATATATTGTGCAATAGATACTCCTATTACCAGAAACATTTCACTAATGTTCAAAACTGAAAATGTATGTTAATCTCCTGACCCATTGGAGTACATAGCCAAAAAATATTTACGATGGCTAAATGCCTGTTGATTATATATGATAATTACTTTCATGACCTTTACATAATTTTTTTAAAAAAATATATACATTAATCTTATATATATATAATAATAGACGTGTTTTTTCCTATATTTCACTTTTCAGCCACCACTACCTTGCACAGATCACTGATGTTTGTTGGTGGAAGTAGCATCGAGTTTCCTGTCGTGCACAACGTTGGCCGAATGCCGATAGCTGTGGGGATGTGGGAGATATAATGATTAAAGTTGGTCAGTGCAGGGCGTTTTCATATTTCGACCAAAAATTCGTATCTCCGTATACTTCTCTTTCCTGCCACAACTACATAACATAGACCTTTGGTATTTGTGTGTGGTAGTAGAATCGTCTTTCCTCTCGTGCACTATGGTTGTTAGATGTCGGTAGCTATGGGGGTGTGGGAGATATGGGGGTTGAAAGTGATCGACCTGTGGCAATTTCATACTTCTGCCAAAGACAAAAGTGTCATGGTGTATCACTTTTCAGCGAAAACTATAGATCACAGATAACTGGCGTTTGTGTGTAGTAGTAGCACAGAGTCACCTTTCGATCACAACAGCGGCCGAATTTCAGAAACTGTGGTACTGTGGTAGATATGGTGGTTGTAAGTGGCCGACCAAGGATATTTTCGTATTTCGACTGTCTCCGCATATCTCACTTTTCTGCCACAACTACATAGCATAGAACATTGGTGTTTGTGTTTGGTAGTAGAATCGTATCTCATGTAGTGCACTATGGTTGTTAGATGTCGGTAGCTATGGGGGTGTGGGATATATGGGGGTTGAAAGTGATCGACCTGTGGCAATTTCATACTTCTGCCAAAGACAAAAGTGTCATGGTGTATCACTTTTCAGCGAAAACTATAGATCACAGATAACTGGAGTTTGTTTGTAGTAGTAGCACAGAGTCACCTTTCGATCACAACAGCGGCCGAATTTCAGAAACTGTGTTACTGTGGTAGATATGGTGGTTGTAAGTGGCCGACCAAGGATATTTTCGTATTTCGACTGTCTCCGCATATGTCACTTTTCTGCCACAACTACATAGCATAGAGCATTGGTGTTTGTGTTTGGTAGTAGAATCGTATCTCATGTAGTGCACTATGGTTGTTAGATGTCGGTAGCTATGGGGGTGTGGGAGATATGGGGGTTGAAAGTGATCGACCTGTGGCAATTTCATACTTCTGCCAAAGACAAAAGTGTCATGGTGTATCACTTTTCAGCGAAAACTATAGATCACAGATAACTGGCGTTTGTGTGTAGTAGTAGCACAGAGTCACCTTTCGATCACAACAGCAGCCGAATTTCAGAAACTGTGTTACTGTGGTAGATATGGTGGTTGTAAGTGGCCGACCAAGGATATTTTCGAATTTCGACTGTCTCCGCATATGTCACTTTTCTGCCACAACTACATAGCATAGATCATTGGTGTTTGTGTATGGTAGCTAGAATTGTATCTCATGTAGTGCACTATGGTTGTTAGATGTCGGTAGCTATAGGGGTGTGGGAGATATGGGGGTTGAAAGTGATCGACCTGTGGCAATTTCATACTTCTGCCAAAGACAAAAGTGTCATGGTGTATCACTTTTCAGCGAAAACTATAGATCACAGATAACTGGTGTTTGTGTGTAGTAGTAGCACAGAGTCACCTTTCGATCACAACAGCGGCCGATTTTCAGAAACTGTGGTACTGTGGTAGATATGGTGGTTGTAAGTGGCCGACCAAGGATATTTTCGTATTTCGACTGTCTCCGCATATGTCACTTTTCTGCCACAACTACATAGCATAGAGCATTGGTGTTTGTGTTTGGTAGTAGAATCGTATCTCATGTAGTGCACTATGGTTTTTAGATGTCGGTAGCTATGGGGGTGTGGGAGATATGGGGGTTGAAAGTGATCGACCTGTGGCAATTTCATACTTCTGCCAAAGACAAAAGTGTCATGGTGTATCACTTTTCAGTGAAAACTATAGATCACAGATAACTGGCGTTTGTGTGTAGTAGTAGGCACAGAGTCACCTTTCGATCACAACAGCGGCCGAATTTCAGAAACTGTGTTACTGTGGTAGATATGGTGGTTGTAAGTGGCCGACCAAGGATATTTTCGAATTTCGACTGTCTCCGCACATGTCACTTTTCTGCCACAACTACATAGCATAGAACATTGCTGTTTGTTTTTTGTAGTAGAATCGTATCTCATGTAGTGCACTATGGTTGTTAGATGTCGGTAGCTATGGGGGTGTGGGAGAAATGGGGGATAAAATGGTCGACCTGCGGCAATTTCATATTTCTGCCAAAGACGCATGTGTCACGTTGTATCACTTTTAAGTGAAAACTATCAATCGCAGATTACCGGCGTTTTTGTGTGGTAGTAACACATAGTCACCCATCGATCACAACGTTGGCCGAAATTCGGTAACTGTGGGAGTGTGTGAGATATGGTGTTCGAAATTGGTCGATCATGAATATTTTTGTATTTCATCCAAAGACTTGTGTGTATCCGTAAATTTTACTTTGCTGCCGGAACTACATAGCGCAGAAGACTGGTATTTGTGTGTGGTAATAGTATCGAGTCTCCCATCGTGCACTATGGTGGTTAGATGTCTACAGCTGGCAATATGAATACTTTACTAATCACGAATGAAGTTGTGGGTACCAGCTATTATATTATAAATGTGGAAGTAAGTTTCTGTCTTTTTGTTGCGTTTTGACGACTAAATGGCTATATCAATATTGATGGAATTTAACAATGAAATAGTGTAGGAAGGACACAGGACATTTTTTCGGCATGAATAACAGTTTTAGTCACGAAATTTTAAGAACTTATCGAATGATGAAAGACAAACAGATTCGTGTGTTAGTCTGTAATGTTACGTTGGTTGCTCAGTCACGCAATCTGTTAGTGTTTGATTTATTAATAAATTTCGATAAGAAACAAAACTTATTATTTAGTATAGAAGTCAATTTTCTCTGCACTGTACTATTCATTTGTGTCTGTATAAAAGTTTCTGGCACCAATTTGTCTTCCTTTTTGACATGCCTTACGGACGTAAACCTGGCCTAAGGTGCAGGTCTAGAAGACAATGTGCTGCTATTAGATTATAAGATTCAGATGCTCATGTTGAATAAAGAAGAAAAAACCAAGCTGAAATAAAGCTGCCATCAGTTAACCCCCCCCCCCCCCCACACACACACACACATCCCCGCACCTTCGCTTACTTTTCTGTTTTTAAATATGTTGTAAATTTATTCTCTTCATGAGACAGATTAGATGATAGGATGATATAATGATGGCTTTCCATCATATTATGTCGACTCGGTGTTGTTTGGGACAAATCTTACGTTACTAACAGTTTTCTATATCCAATTCTGGAATTGAAACTCCAAGTCCACGCGTACGAAGTCGCGGGTAACAGCTAGTAATAAATAAAAGACTGATTTGATGCTACAATTTCTTATCTTCTTCAAATGAAAAGCCTATGAAATTAGCAATACATGAGTTTCTGAATGAAGTATTTATTTACAAGATAGAAGTGTACCTTGTAAGGGGCTAAACCAGAATACCGGGGTGTAGTATCAGTTTAGTCACCTTAACTGTTTCCTGACTTGCTGAAAGTTTCACTAAGTTTGCATTAATAAATTTGAATGACCATGTATGAGCCTGGATAATTCAACTGTAAAAACTATCGGTCGCCACAAAGCTTATTTAAACCAAAAGCTGAGGAAAGGTTAATGTTTACTACGAAAGCATGTAAAAGTCCACTTGATGAAAAATTTTTATTTTTATTTCACAGTCACATTTGAAAAATAGCTAATACAGTCGAAAAGGCAATCGAACTAAACATCTCCAAAAATCACAAGTCATCAAGAGGAAGAAGTTCCCGACTAAACCCCATTAGAAAATTTATAGGTCCATAGTCAATGCTAACATTCGTCACTGGTGAGAAAAAGTTAATACGGCTGATCACACATGCAGTATCTCAAAGTTCAAACCGATCGGAAGTCAGCCTGACTGACCGACAAACACACTACTCGAAGAAACACACTAGCTCATGATTACGCCGTGGCTGGAAACAAAAGGCAAAATCGAAAGACAAAAAATGGCCTGAGCAGCTCAAATATATACCCTCAGCTGCATGCTAATGGTGACCTACCGCTTAACAAGAAATAGTCTGAAAAATTTAATTATAGTTAGTGTTCAAAGTTTTACCGTGTGAAGCCTGGCCCTTAAGGTTTATTAAAAGTTTGATGACTATAATTCTAAAATAACGCATCTTCTTGTAAATAATTAAAGTATATAAGCGGAATGGTAACGAATTTCCTAAAAACAGTTGGTGAACCCTCGATATATATCTTAATTTGTGCAATTTTTAGACGTCCCCGCTGAATTGCAAATTATCATGTTTAAATTAATGTCATTGTGTTCAGTGCTCGCTCCTGATTTACAAGGTGTAACTTTTATTATTATCAGTGGTGTATTAGCAGAGTCATTTATTTACCAAAAATCGGGTTTGAAACTACCTAGATGCCATAACAGAAAAACCTGTTTCTTTTTGATAATTATTAAAGTACTGTTTATATCGAAAAAGTGTTGTTAGCTCAATTTTTCTTTTATTTAGTTACTTGTTTTAAAAGTTGTTTTGTTTACGGAAGTGTTCTTGTTTAGTCGCAATTTAATTTTGAAAACTACCACGTTTTGGTTTACGATGTAATAACTTGAAAATTGATTTAATATTTATTCTACTGAATGGAATGTTTTTAAACTTGAATATAATATACTAGATTCTTTGCTCTTTCAGGAAATTTACTTTTTATCTCGGGAAATTATCGAAAATGTGTGGTTATTAAATGTTTAAAGTGCAAGTGTGTCCAATGAAGTGTTTAAAATTTTATTTACTCTATTTACACTGCCTGAAACTATTGAATTTAAGTGAATTTAACATCCTTTCTGATTATTGTTATTATAAAATTACTTTACTGCATCGAAAATTGTTGAGAATTAGTGAAATTATCACGTAACCAAATACGACTATTTACAAACTGAATGATTATGGATTACACTGTTCCAGGTTAGTTTAAAGGCCATTTACTATTATAAATTGTTTATAGAACTTTTATTGTGTGACTTTACTGTTTTCAAAATGACTTATTTACTGAGTTAGATTGCAGTATCGGCTTCTGCATGAAACGTCTCTCTCATATCCTGTAATTGCGAAATGAAAATTTTTATGTTTACTGGAAAGTTTACTCCCTCCCTTATGCTCTATAGCCAAGAAAACTGGAATTTACCCAAATTCTAAGGTGCTTACAACCTGGACCTTAAAAGTATATCATGTTAAACTATTTAATATGGTTTGTTTTAGTGTTTTGTCAAAAGGAATCTTAAACAATAAATATTGATTTTGCTGTTTACCCCAAACTTTGGTTCTGTTTTCGGAAGATGCTCATATATGTAATTAAGTTTGTCTTTATCAACATAACCTCCAAAGATCCTACAGCTTTCAAAACTCTTTAGGAGTTTCATATCTTGTGATTGTAATGTATGCTTGGTTGCATCAACCTCAGTTTCAATATGTTATCAAGCTGTTATCTCCAAGTGTGGCTCCAGACATGTGTTGGTTGGTTTTTTCTTTCCATATGCTTACAGGTTTCACTACACTGTATATTTGATGTATTAAGGTCTTTTACAAAATTCTCCATTTGATCTCCCATTAGAGTGCAGCTCTGTTTTCTTTTACGGAGTTCATTCTCTGTTAGATTATTGATAGTCAGTGTAGTCAGTGTAGTCAGAGTGTGTTGAGATATAGTCAACTTGATTTGTTAATTCACATGTATTTTTTTCACAAATCCTTTTGCATGACTCTACTTCCTTTTGAATATTTTCCATTTGAGTACTAAAACTCTGAAACTGCAAACTGAACTGATTTTCTAAGGTCTCATGAGAGTCTATAAGCTGTTCAGACATTTGTTTAATTTTTCCAGAAGACTGTAAAAACAAACATAACATAAACTGTTTCAAGACTGAAATATTATCTGAAGATAGCTCAGAGATTTTGGTCTGTTATTAGTACTCGGTACCTGTGTTTCTTTGTTAGTAATTGGTGACCACGTATTTTCAGGGAACCCATAGAAATTTTCTGACACATCGTTGGTTGTAGTCCTACTGTTAGAAGGGTTCGATGGCCCCACTTCTCTAAAATCATTAGGTTCTTGCATGATAATTGGCGAATATTTAAAAGAAACTGCAGAAATATCTCAATTCTGGAGTAGAAACGGAAGATTGAAGAAACTAGTGAAATTGTTTTAACTGTGAACTAATTTACTGATATGTCCTTCTTTACATATAGGTTGAATATTAACCTCAAATTTGGACTCAACCTTGAATCAAAATCAGCGACTTCCTAATTTATATTAGCATTAGCGGAAATTCGAAAGTCTAAACATAGATTGAAAATATAAAGGTTAAACTGGGTCAAGAAAATAATTAAATTTTCAAGATTTATGAGTAATGAATTCTTTTAAAATCAAAGTTTGGTATTGGATGATATACAGTAACGCTTTAGCGCACCATAGAAAAATCACTTTTCTGTATAAACGACAGAGGTAGGTGTTGTTTGTTGACGCAGTTTATGGACCAATTCTTCCAGCTAGACACTGCAACAGCCAAAGGTAATATGTCTGTGAACAGCTGTCTCCATGTCTGCAACATTGTGTGCTGAGCAGTTACGGATTCTGCGCAGGAGATGCTGCCGTAAATTTTTTGTTATGTTTCTGTCGAATGTTCTTTCTTCCTGAACAACTCTGGTTAGTTGCTAGTTGCTGTGATGAACTGTATAGCACTTGTTACTGCTAAGTCAGCTGCACGATCACCATGGGTTTTTTTTTCCGGACTTATTTCTCTATAGACTTCATTTCAGTCGTCAGAGATACATGCCCCATTTTAACTCATTCAGAACTTTGATCTTATTAACTTAATTTCTTCTATTCAAATAACAACAAATTTTCATATGACTTCTTGCAGTTTATTAAAGTAGCATTCAACAGATATTTATCTGAAGATATAAGATTCTTTACTCGCAGTAACTGCCTATCATAAACTCAAACGCACCCATACCGATTACCTCACTAGCTCTCTGTTACTCGGTTGTTTCCATGACTACAGTTTTCTCCCAGAGTAACCTTAAGCCTTTTGTAATTTTTCCATGAAACTCGTTATGCTACATGGCGTTCTGCTACCACTTGTGTAAAGCCTCCTCCTTTTACTAAGATATTTGGAATTCTCTGTTCCCTAGTGTCATTAATCTTATTTCATACCAAGTTGACACTTGGTAAATTTAAATCCCCACCAATAATGACCATTCTACTCTTACTTCTGAACTTTAAATATGAATTTAGTTTCTCCCAAAGAGCCTCATCTTCATCATTCATTCTTCCACCATGGTAAGCAGCCAACACCCTACTTTTTTTTTCTTTTTTACTATCTCAGAATTCCTAAGGTAGAGAATTATATCATCAACACTGCATCACTTAACTTTTTACTGTACTCCAACATCAGAATCACTCATTATAATAATTAGCGGATGTTGTTTCACTACATTATTCAGTGTTATTTATTTATTATTCTTTCTACATAGATCCTTGATATTCTGACACCACATTTCCTAGAATGAGTCTTTGCTTTGTACAAATGAAGAATTCTTCCAACCACCTAGTCACATTCCGTTACATCCCAGTGGTTGTGACCTTTTTAGCTACAATTCTATGGCTCACTCTGTTAAATGCCTTGGAGAGACTATGTGTTAAAATTTAATTTGGTCTCCATTCTCAAATTTAACTGATCTATCTTGCACTCAACCCACTAACAGTTATTAACAAGAATAACTTCTAAATTAGAGTTTTTTTTTTTTTTTAAATATTTTCTCCACACATTTCTAAAATTATCAGTCATTCCTGAGCATCATAATCCCATCAAATTTCTCACAACACCCATTAATAATAAACTTGCTGAAAGTATTCTTGGGAAGTAATAGGATGGAAATGAGTCATATCTTTTGTAAGGTTACCATCCCAGAATTTACAAGAAGTGAATTTTGGGAAACTGAATCTAGATGCGTGAATAAGGCATCACACTCATGGTATCCATGACACCAGTACAAATGTGAAAACTAACAAACTAGGCTAGGTTTTGACACAGAGAGAAAATAGTTTTCTTGATATGCTTAACACAGTATCCTAAACTTCACTTGTTCCTAGTCCTACACCCATGTCAGCTTCACAGATATAGATATAACCCTCTTCTATGTACAACCTAGCACCTTAGTCCAAATCAATCAAATAACCTGCAACACCACCTCCATTTGGACAACTGCCATCTATGAGGTTTCTTCCTGATGGTGCCACTGTCGCCAGAGAAATTTATTATCATATAGTACATTATCTTAGACGGCTATTGTTAAAATTTCAGCCAAATCGGACTCATAGTTTTGTTTTGATCGTGTGTGAAAGTGGGTGTGTCCACGGATTTTAGAAAAATGGAAAAAGAGCAATTTCGGTCGGTGATTCGATTCTTGTTTTTGGTAGGAAAATCATGCAGCGAAATCAAAGAGCATTTGGATGCTGTGTACGGTGACTCTTTTCCTTCGATGGTGACTGTCAAAAATTGGTTTAACGAGTGTCAACGTGGTCGCACACCGGTATTTAATGATCCACACCCAGGTGCCCCGAAAACGGTTACCATGGAGGATAACGTGACAAAAATCCACGATCTCGTATTGGCAGACCACCGATTGAAGGTGCGCAAGATTGCTGGAACAGTAGGCGTCTCAAAAGACTCCGTGGGTCATATCTTGCATGAAATTTTAGGCATGAGAAAGCTGTCGGTGCGATGGGTGCTGCGTTTGCTCACTCCGGACAACAAGCAAAACCGTGAGATCACTTCACAGCAGTGTTTGATGCTGTTTAAGCACAACCCGAAGGAGTTTCTGTGTCCTTATGTGACCATCGACAAAACATGGATCCACTGGTACACACCAGAGACCAAGAAACAGTCAAAACAGTGGACTTTAACCAGTGAATGTGCTCCGAAAAAGGCGATGTCTATCCCATCGGCCTGAAAGGTGATGGCCACCATTTTCTGGGATCCACAAGGTTTAATCTACACCGACTACCTGGAGAAGGAAAAATGATCACAGGGCTTTACTATGCCGAATTATTGGGCCAATTCGACACCGAATTGCAGAAAAAACGGCACCATGACAACGCACCGGCTCACACCTCCACCATCGCCATGGCCAAATTGGGCTACGAAATACTGCCCCATCCACTATATTCTCCAGATTTGGTCCCATGTGACATCTTTTTGTTTCCAAACTTAAAGAAGACACTCACTGGGCAGAAATTGGAGTCAAAATGAGGAGGTTATCGCTGCCACGGAGGCCTACTTTGCAGATCTCCAGAAAACGTATTTTTCATACGGGTTACAGAAGTTGGAGCATCTTGGGTCAAGTGTATTGAGCTAAAAGGAGAAATATTGAGAAATAAATCACCACTTTTCCAAAATTTTCGTTTTATTTTTTTATTTTTTTTATTTTTTTTATTTTTTTATTTTTTTTAGGCTAAGTACTTATCGGACCGCCCTCGTATTTCACACAAATTACTCTCTCACTTTCAGCCTGAGTATCTATGTAGTGCCAGTCAGCTGTACCTCCCACAATATCTTTCAAACTTTGATAACCTGCAATTACTTACCGGATTGAGTACAAAAACAATTTTCTCATGCCACTTCACAACCAACACACTCCAACAATTCACCCCAAAACTTCTAGCACAAACCACTGTCCAGTCTTGGTCATCACACTTCTCAGGAATTGAATCCATCAGACACATCCTACAATGGAACCACAATTGTTTGTATCCCAGACCCAAAATATGATCTACATTCTGCAAAATTATCTCTGCATTTCCCAGAACCAGCTGACCACAACCAACTTCTAATACTCAAATAAAAACTCAGAAGACAATCTTATAATAATAATAATTCCATGTGGTCCGCCCCTATTGTAGCCGCCTTAATCTAACCCAGCAATCCTGCCAGGTACAGGGGCCCTATAGTTTAACATGGATTCCAAACCACGGAAGCGTTCTGGTGTACTTCACATTATACAGCAAGTTGTGCTAGAGGTGAAGGCCGGATTAAGTGCCTATGAAAATCCCCACCGAGACAGGGATTCGAACCGGGGACCTTTCAATCTCCAGTCAGACACCTTAACCATTGAGCCATCAGACCACTACAGTCTTATGAATCCTCCTATGCAACACACACACACACACACACACACACACACACACACACACACACACTGAGAGATGTGTTAAAGTGACTGGAAATGAAAATGGCAGCTGCTATGTGTGATGCCCTATATATGCCAGGTTGTGGTGCAGGTTCACTAAAATATATGGAGAAGGAGAGACATGAAGATCTATCAATAAGGTTAGTTAATAGATTCTAAAAATCTATTCACTCCGAGATCCATGCACACAAATTAGTTTAAGGATATACGGTAGACATAGACACAATTGAGAACCAAATATCATACTAACTTCCTATCTGTCTCATTCCTGCTTTCAATTTCCAGACAAAGATTAAAATTGCGAGTCTCACGGAAAAGTCAAGTAAGCTATAATCCTTTATTTATTATATTTCACCATTCCTTTTTCAAGCAGACTTGGGTTTGACCCTTGCAGGCAATCTACCTTCTCTCTCCCTCTCTCTCTCTCTCTTACACTATATGAACAGGAACGAAGCACAATAATGGAATATAAATTACTGGATGACCTGATACTATATCATATGGTTTAATTAAATTATTTTTTAAATGCAATATGCCATCATCCATGGGAAGTGATGGCTTAATTTTCCTGAAATCCATGTAGTTAAAAATAATAAAGCATATCTGGATGTTGTGGATCATTTTCCTCAATTGCTAATAATATTAATAAATAAATAACGCCAAAGCAATTGACTTTTTTGGAATTATTCGTCTCCCGTACGCGTTTCATTTCTTTAGCAGAAGCATCATCAGCGGGTTTTTTCTGTTAATTATGTACAAAATTGTAAACAGGTTATGTTTTGTTTGGTACAGTGGAATGAATTATTAACTAACTTATATTCTACTTGCATTTGTGGTTTAATGCATTGCTTTTTGCTCCATTCTCAGCATCAGTGCCTTTGTATTTTTGGTGTGAGGTGTCTTCATTATTCCGAATAGACATACTTACATTCCTAACATCACAAAACTAATTCGAATTTAACAACCAATATTACACAAAAAATGATGGCCTACCCATGGGATCACCAATATCAGGAATAATTGCAGACATATTTATGAACCATGTAGAAAATCAATATTTGAAAACACTGTAAAAAACAAAGAATATAACATTATCTATTGGCTCCATTTTGTTGATGATATTATTTGCCTAGTCAATGAACCAGAAGAGAGGATACAAGAATTACATACTGACATCAACACTATACACAAAAACATCAAATTCACAATGGAGAAAGAAATAAATGATAAACTAAACTTCCTTGACATAACCATTACAAGACACAAACGACAACACTCATTTCAGATTTACAGAAAACTCACCACCACAGACATGATAATAGGAACTGACTCTAACCATCCACAAACCCATAAAGAAGCTGCAATAAGACACATGCTCCACAGAATGAACAAAATCCCACTTAACAAAGAAAACTACACACTAGAACTTAACACAATCATCTATATAGCCAACAAAAATGGACACAAGGAACACAGGGTACAACAACTAAACAACAAAATTATAAGACAGATAAAGAAAACTGCACACAATACACCCCCATCATCACATCACAATAGATCAACTCCAGATAATACACCACATACAATACAAAATAGAAAGAAATGGCATTTGATGACATACATCAACAAAGACACATAAAAAATTGCAAACATATTAAAAAAAAAAAACAGGGTCAAAAAATAGCATTCAGAACAGACAACACACTACACAAAAACATTAAAAATAATACACAAACCAATAAATATCACAACTCAGGAATATACAGGCTAACATGCAATGAATGCGAAGCACAGTACATTGGACAAACATGCAGAAAATTCGAAACCAGATACAAGGAACATATAAGAGCTCTAAAATATAACAACCATTCAACATTTGCACAACACTTACAAGAACACAACCACCACCCAACAAATATTGACTCAGACATGCAAATACTCACCATAAACAACAACGAACCACAAATACTAACATTCCAAGAAAACTATCATATACAAAAAGCACTAACAGAAGGAAAACGAATAATAAATGAATACATAAACCTCACACACCCAACACTATACAAAACACTGAAACTAAAACAAAATAGAAACATCGACACAGAAAAACAACAGTAAATAAGGACATAAAAAGAAAAACACAATAAACTACTGAAACCATTTACAATTTATAAAACCGCCAAATAAATGGAAGACTGAAAAAACAAAACAACACCGCATAACAACACAAACTCGAGAATTAGTAAACAAAACAGAACGGCCATTTGCAAGAAAAACACATAGTGCAGTGCTATAAAGTGCAGTGTTGTGATTCGGAATAATGAAGACACCTCACACCAAAAATGCAAAGGCACTGATGCTGAGAACGGAGCAAAAAGCAATGCATTAAACTACAAATGTAAGTAGAATATAAGTTGGATAATAATTCATTCCACTGTACCAAACAAAAAATAACCTGTTTACAATTTTGTACATAATTAACAGAAAAAACCCGCTGATGATGCTTCTGCTAAAGAAGTGAAACGCGTACGGGAGACCAATAAATCCAAAAAAGTCAATTGTTTTGGCGTTATTTATTTATTTATAATAAAACATCTCCACTATTCTCTTCTAAGTCAAAATATAATATATATTTAGAGTTCATGGCAAACAATAGATAAAACAACTAAAGGTAGAGAGAGAGGAAACATTACTTGCCACAGCTGAAGGAATGATAGCAATGGGCAAAGACAAGGAAATGATATTTTTCTGGTGTAAAAACTTCATCAGCAGTAGAACATGGTATGAACTGGAAACTGGTTTACTGCAAACTTGTGCCAATCTAAGCAGTTCACATAGCAAGTTTTATATGTGAACCAATGGCTTTGTTTATTTAAGCCTGCTTGCTACTGCTATCTGCGGGAAACAGATGTTAGTGAGGGCAAGGTAGCACAACGCGGCATGCATGGTCCTGCTGACAACTCTTAAGCTGCATATTGACTATGCGTGGCTGCCGTGCGAGCCATGTTCGAGCTTACCAAACTGGTTATTTGCTGCGCGAACCATTTCTGTTAATGAGCATGGCTAGGGTTGCAACGATATATTAGTCAACCGATAATATCAATCCAAAAATGTCAATATTTATATCAATATTTTTAAATGGTCGATACAATAATATTGATATGATGCAGTGAAATATTGAAAAATACAAACCCCTTCATGCTAAAAAAAATCCTGCAAATAAATGTTTGGGTGAAATGGACAAAACTTGACTATGTTAAACTCTGATTTAGTTCTATAACGTCCTTTGCTACCCTGTGGTTTCACTCTTTTTTGCACTTGTTATTCATTCCACATTCATTTACACTCACTGCTTTATTATTTATTATGTTGCGTTATGTTTGCATTCGTTAGTTCTTTTTTTTAACTGCTTAACGTCTCTCAACAGCGAGGGCTTTAGAGATGGGAAAGTATGGGTGGCAAGGAATGGGAGGGAATTCAGCCATGGCCTTTTGAAGGAAGCATCCCAGCTTTTGCCTGGAGTGATTTGGGGAAACCCTGGAAAACTCAAATCCGGATGCCCGGATGGGGATTCGAACCGCCGTCCTCCCGAATGCGAGGCCAAAACGCTAACTGTTACACCACCATGCTCGGTCATCATTAGTTCTTGTTTTTCTCTTGGACGAAGTGGTAAAATACGTGACAGCCTGACCAATACAATTATCAGTGATGATAATAGACCTCTTAAGCCAGTTAAAGGCAAAGGTTTTAAGTTTTAATGAAGCACTTAGCACCATTATACAAAGTTCCTTTTCATTGAATTATCAAAACAAAATTTGATGAAAAATATGAAAAAATATAGAAAGTTGTGAAGGAGGAGTTGAAAAGTGTGAAGTATTTGTTATTGTTACATATAGAATAACACCGACTATATGGAGAATATGGCACATTTTTTGCTAGAAAATTAAATTGAAATCAATCATGATTTGTATACTAGTTGGATTAAGATATGTTCAAACTGCAATTAATTATTTACTCTGTTGATGCTTAATATTTGCGGACCTAATATTTTACAATAAACTTTTGATTTACATACTTATTTCTAATGTCTAAAATAATATATACAAATATCAGAAAATATCAATATTATCAATATGATGTGCCTGATATTACTAATTATCGATATCTGCCTGGCATTGATATAAATATCGATATTGGTATTACCTTGCATCCCTAAGCGCTGCCAGGATTGCGCAGCAAACTATCCAGGCACTGTCTTTTTGCGAAGCCAACGTGGACATTTCACGTGTACAAGTAGCTGCAACGTTTACTGTGATGCATCACATTGTATAATAGAAACCTAAATGAAAAGTTATTTGGTGGATATGAAATAGTATTTTAATGGAATACAGTAAGGTGAAAAACTCACAGAAGGCATGACATATGAAGCCATCAAGGATACAATAAACAAATTTTATGAGAATGACAATGCTAGAGTTCCTAAAATCATTAATTGAGCTAGTGAACACTGAATTTTGGGAGGTGATTTCAATTACTGAACGACACTGTGACTTCAAGATTTCTAGCAATTGGAGATTAGTGTACTAGCATGCAATACCTTTTTCGAGTGTCAAAACAATCCAGATGTTTCCAATGCATTATGCGAAGCTCTGAAAGAAAAGGTAATAGCAGCCATTTTATACTAAAGTTTTTATTGTTATTCAATTTTCTGCTGCCATACTTAATGGGGACTTACTCTTTAATTAGGTAAAATGTATTGAGTTAATTATGCCATTTGGCAATTCTATAGATTTGTTGACAGGAATTTTAAGTGATGGTTGAGGTGGTGATAGAGGTGATACCATCGCACTATGATTAAGTTGCACATTTGGTATTACACAAAAACTTTTCGGGAATTGTATTAAAAGGTGATAGTTTTTGTTATCCATGGTAACAAACTGTCACTGTGCCACATGAGCCGAGTACTGGGGAGCCTTTGCTGAGTGCCTAAATACCGATAGACTATAGGCTTACTTGATGTGTACACAACGCATTGGATCGTTTATACTGTGACATTGTCGGAGCATGCGCTAATAATTTATTTTTTATAACAATGGATATATTGTATTTACCATAAGGCTAACGACGGCTTTTAATAGTGTTAACTAC
This sequence comes from Vandiemenella viatica, assembly GCA_031002005.1. Classification (NCBI taxonomy): domain Eukaryota; kingdom Metazoa; phylum Arthropoda; class Insecta; order Orthoptera; family Morabidae; genus Vandiemenella; species Vandiemenella viatica. The sequence continues at coordinate 75,192,456 of JARYHS010013630.1, forward strand.
AGTACCTACAAAAAGTATGATTTTTATTTAATAAATGTAGTTAGCTGCATTAATTTGCATTTTATTTCTTTTTATTACCACTAAGCAAGTGTGATAAAGTCGATAGTGTAAGATCTAATTTGCGATAAAATATTTATTACTTTTGAATTTACAGTATATATCGAAAGGATCTACTGTTGGTATTCCTCGATATCGAGAAAGCATATGATTGTGTACACAGGAGTAAGGTATGGAAGGCCTTGGAGAAGAGAGGAGTTCCCAAAGAAACCATCAAAAGAGTGACGCAACTGTACCAAGGAAGTGTGAGCTATGTGAAAATAGGGGAAGGAAGATCAGATTGGCTGGAACAAAGGAATGGACTAAAACAAGGAAGTGCCCTATCACCACTACTCTTCATTGTAATCATGGATGAAATAATGCAGAAGGTGGCAGCGAGGATGGGAGAGGAAAACATGAAGGTGATGGCTTTTGCGGATGATCTGATGATCTGGGGAGGTGAAGAAGAGGAAGTGCAGTGGCAGTTGGATGTATGGACAGACAGTGTGGAGGAATATGGCCTGAAATTTAATGTAAAGAAATGTGAGTACATGGTAACAACCAGGAAAAAGAATAGAGTAGCCCAAGGAATTGTGATGGTAGGGGAACAACTAAAGAAGGTAAACAGGTTCAAGTACTTGGGGAGTGTATTCGAGGAATGTGGAGGAAATGATGGCGAGATAAGTGAAAGAGGAAGACAAGCAGAGGCGTTCCTAAGGAGCATTAGAAGCCTGATATGGAATAAAGAGGTGCCACAGAGAAGCAAGAGAGTAATCTATCACACGTACTTTGTGCCTATCTTAACTTATGCTGCTGAAACGTGGACAATGAAAAAGCAGGACATCAGCAGAGTACAAGAAAGTGAAATGAAGTTTTTAAGAGGTAGAATGGGAGTCACTAAAATGGACAGAATAAAGAATGAAGTGATTAGACGCACTATGAAAGAGGAACCCCTACAGGAAAGGGTAGAGAGGACCAGACTGAGATGGTATGGGCATGTCAAGAGAATGGGGGCTCAGAGAATCCCGAGAAAGACCCATGAAATTAAGATGCAAGGTAAACGACCCAGAGGAAGACCAAGAGATGGATGGCTGAAAGGAGTGGAGGCGGGTGTACGGAAGAGAGGAGAGGATTGGAACAAAGTGGTGACAGAGAGGTGGTGGGAAGAAAGAAGGAAATGGAGAGGCTTGTGCATAATGCAGAGGCCGGAAACTATTGAGGATGATGATGATGATGATGATGATGTCCTAGGTGCCCAGATTCTCCCGGATAAGAGTTGGGTCAGTCCAACGGTCAAGTTGTTTCTCTAATTCTGTGGTTTATCTATACTACTACATATGGTGTTACAGCCCACAAGCCCAGCTTCATATTAATTTCAGTCTTATGAATTAAGTACAATGGTGTTGGAGAGAGATGCTAAAACGCTGCTGGATACCTTCCTGAAAATTACAACTTTCCTGTAGATGCTAAAGCCACTAATTTGAAATGAAAATTTAATCACGGTTGTTTTCAGGCTTACGTGCCTCTGCTAGTATACTCTAATTTGTTACTCGAACTTTCTGTCACTTTACAAATATTCACGAATACTGCAAAAACATGTTTTATCACATTATCATGAATCAGCTGCTAATGATGATAATAACTTCACGGAAAAAATACCGGTTGCTGTAATGATGAACACTGCTCACCAGAAGGAAGTAGAAGACAATCAGCAAATTGTATCATCTATAATATCTTCGATTATTTTCTCTGGTACACCATACAAATGACTTGGCTTTAAGAAGTAAATAGCAACATCAAGGTGTTCTTGAAGATCTGCTGAAACTAAGAATTGATTCAAGTGTTCTACTTTTGAAACAGCATATCGAGAAAGTTAAGAAAAATGTCATGTATATCACCCCACAAATTCAAAACAAAATCATTGCCCTGTGCAGCTTGATCATTAAAAGTGAAATTATGCAAGCCACGAAGAAGGCTTATGCTTATATTATACTAGCGGAGATCCCGGCATTGCCCGGTATAATTGGCGCAGTTTTGCCATATGTTATTTGTATTCAAGCAATGAGAAACGTGTATACAATGTTTCATAAAATTCTTGCCACCCATTTCCGGATTTAAAGCAAATATAGGTTCACCTGCCCCCTTCCAAGAAAGGGGTAGGTTGAAGTTGATTTACCCCTAAACTATTTTTATTCATCCAAAATGATTCATATGTATCAAGCTTCATTAATTTGGCTCCAGCCATTTCTGGTATTAAACTAAATGGTGATTTAGCCGCACAGCTCTAAAAATGGGGTTATGTGATGCTTGGATCAGAATGTCTGTTCTATTTTAGTCCAGGCTAAATGCCAACGTAATTACACCTGCTGATGTCGCTGCTTGAAAATCGAAACATGAAACGCACATGCATTAATACATTCCACATACATAAAAACGTATCTTGTGTGTATTCATTCCAGCATCACTTAGAAAACACAGATTTTAAATGGATTTTCAGAATTTGAAAGGTTGTGGTCAAAGTTAAATTTGACGTATGTATTAGAACATAAGTACACATTTATTTTATGAATACTTAAGGATTATCTGAAAACTGCTGAATCTACATTTTCTGTATCTCAAAATGGTTTGATTTACCCTCACAGATCTAAAGAAAACATTTCAGTTTTATATATAATTTTTTTTTATTAGGAAATTAAATTCCACGTCGATTTACTACTATAACATTAATCGTCCAATCAGAAATGTGTATAAAGTTTTATGAAAAATCATTCAACAATAAGTGCATCATCTATCTATACCATAAAGAACAAAAAGGTTCGTGTGCATATGCAAATATAGGGGATTCTATGATAACGGAGATGCCTTGACTTCATCATGGATTCTCATGAAACTCCATAAGACAAATCGAAACAGAATATTTATTTATTTATTTATTATTATTATCATTATTATCATTTTGATATTTACTTATACTTCTCGATAAATCGTCTCTCATAACTAAGATGGTTAGGTTGAAATGCGACCTAGATCATTAGATGTGATTTTCGTTAGATGATGGATTCTTAAAGTGTTTTAGTTTCTTCTTAGTGGCTGTGGTTAGGTTGAAACGTAGCCTGGACCCAAAAAATAGGAAAATACTTTAAATCATGATACACATTGTAACAGCCCTCATTCCTGAACTTTAAATAGAATTGTATTTAATGAAGTATCTGTAGTGAGCTAAAGTTTGCTTCAATATGATCTGGTAGGTTTGTTTTGCAATTTCTTGTAAATCAGTGTATATAGACTTTATTTGATGAGAAGAAATTATTTAAAGGCCATTTGAAATGTTTAAGAACCAAATTGTGCAAGAGAATTGCTTAAATGTGTGTAATTCCAAGTATTAATGCAAGTTATGATGTCTACAGGACAATTTTCTACAGTTTAAAATGATTTCTGTAAAAAAATTTGTGTTTAAATATCTTTAATTTCCATTTCTGACTGTTTTGTAATGATGTCAAATGATTAAGTACTATTTCTGATTATTTTTAATATGTTTAATTGTTTGAGTAATTGTTAATGTTCAAGAAATATCTCGCGGAAACTTTTGAAGAATTCCAGAAATTTCGATAGAGCCTATATAAAGAAATCGGCCGAAGGACAGAGTTAGTTTTATAGTTAGTTTACAGTTAATTTTATACAGATTCACTTTGGAACTGCGTCAGTAGTATCTTTGCATGTGAACAATATCGCTGACATTGTTTTGAAAATAAACAAAATCTTAAACTGAGTCTTATGGTTGACTATTTAATTAATTACTATATTAATTAAACCACCAAAGACCCTAACAATGTGGTCAATAACATAGCACATATGAAATTTCTAATATTAACTACAAATAATAAAAAAAAATTCTTCGTGCCTATAACGAGATCATTTGGGTACAGGTTGCATTTCACCGAACCAAAATTAAACAAAGCAGAAATGCTTAAACATATGAAATGCATTGCAAACTACATTTCGGTTAATAACAATGTTGTTTATATCAGGATTCCTAGTACGCGAGCATAAATTAACACAATTAATTTCATCATAAACTTACAGCATGAACTGCAACTGGAATAATGCACTCGCAATTAAACATTTACCTTACTGTGATATAAACTTGACCCTAAGATCTCCTCCAAAAATACAAGGAACTATACCCATAAGTAATTTTTGACATTCGATATTTCTCAAGCAAATTGTCGGCCTCCCAGGTGTTCCTTCAAGTGCGGAAAAGGTGAAAGTCGCTTGGAGCAAGGTCCGGGCTGTAGGGAGGGTGGTGAATAATCGTTATCGGTGACCTTTTCTCTACCGGCCGCAAACTTTCGACAAAATTCTGAGACATGCTGAAGAGACATTAATTATAATCTTTTTGTAAACCTGTACCAACCTGCCGGTGAATTTCAGCCGCGGCTGCATGTTTCACCCACAGAAATCGAATAACTGAGCGGATTTCTTCGCGAGATCAGTTTTCGAAACAAGTCACCTTTAGTGTTTACCTTCAACTGGTCTTGCAGGTGGTGGGTGGCTGAAACTCTGCACAGTTGACAATCTCATGTCTTAGAATTACCGCACACTACTAATTTCTTGGCAATGGATGACACTCCAGGAATATCGGCCTTGTTTCTGGCCACCGCTAGTAACATCTATGATCACTTTTCACTTGCCATTTTCTCTAAAAGTTCCTTTAATTTCTTCCTATGTGCTTGAGTATGTTATTTGCTCTTCTGATCGGCTCTAGTGGTAAGAATTCATTTTCCTTGCCTATATCATGCTTACTACACTTTCTTTAAGTGTGCATGTCTCATACATACACAACACATAGATATTCTCTTTTTCCTCTGTGTACTTATTTACAACCATATATTTTCTGCAACTATTTCGTATCTATGCGATATTTCACATTGGAGATAGATAAGAAAAGACCTTATTTGATGCTAATAATTGTGCATATTGCAATCTGTAGGAAGTTGTGACCGAGCGTGATGGGTGAACGGCTAGCGTTCTGGCCTCGCATTTGGGCAGATTTGGGTTTTACATGGTTTCCCTAAATCACTCCATGCAATGCCAGGTTGCTTTCTTCAAAAGGTCATGGCTGAATTCCTTTCTGTTCCTTGTCCCCAGTCCTATCCCTGCTCTAATGATCTTGATGTCAACGAGGCATAAAACAATAAGTAAAAAAAATGTAGGGAGTTGTGCTATGTAATAGTGTCTTTCAAAAACTACCGAACTCATTTTGATAGTGTTTTCTCAGCTTCAAAGGAAAAGTAAAATCTGCAGCATGTCTTAACACTTTAGGGGACGTCCATTAATTACGTGAGGTGAAAGAGGGGGGAGGTAATCCAGAGAAATACCATCAAATCTAACCAATGAGGGGGGGGGGGTCGATTAAAATCTCATGTCATCTCTTTAAATCTCTTGAAGAATGGTAAAGCTAAAAAAAGGTTTACGAATGACGCCAGTACTGACTTTGGGGAGGGGGATATTACCGCCCTAGGAAGCTGGAGAGCTACAAAAAAGTTTCAAAAATCTACATGGTTGGTTAGCGGGGAGCGGGGGGGGGGGGGGGGAAATCACATCAAGATCTCACATCATCATGTTCGGGGGGAGGTCCAACTAGATCTCACCACGGGGGGAGGTACGGAATTCCGGTAAAACACCTCACGTAATTAATGGACGACCCTTACTGAACAGATACGCACCAAAGATTCTTAATACAATCACGATCAGCGCACACTTCATCAAAGATAAACAATACACACCGAGCGTGGTGGTGTAACCGTTAGCATTCTAGCCTCGCATTTGGGAGGATAGTGTTTCGAATCCCCGTCCGCCCATCCAGATTTGGGTTTTCCATGGTTTCCCAAATCACTCCAGGCAAATGCTGGGATGTTTCCTTCAAAAAGAAATGGCCAAATTCCTTCCCATTCCTTGCCCCCCATCCTTTCCCTTCTCGAAAGACATGGTTGTTAAGAGACGTTAAGCAGTTGGGGGGAAAAAAAAATAAACAATACAGTAAGCATAAACTTTCGGCAAAACAGTATGCAAGGTATTTTTATGTTACTATTCTTTGTTTGCATAAAATTTAGTTTTATAAAAATTCATCAGATTAAACGTTGTTTTTTTTGTGATTGTGGACGTTCGATTTTGCTGTAAATATTCTCGTTGACTTTTTCCTCTTTGTAGTGTGCGTATGAAGAACGTTGTAGTTTCAGCACTCTACAGGTAATACATCAAAGTTGAGCTGTGATGGACTGAAATTTTCCCCTCGAAACTACAATGCTGACGAGTAGAACTATGCAGAACACGTCAGCGAAACATAAACACAGTTCACAGACTACAATCGGCCACAGTTCAAGAAATTGTTTTTCCCACCTTTACGTCTACAAAGGGATTTGGAGAGGCTATACTAGCCTTTTCCAATCAAATGTCAACCTCTCATTCACGTGGTGCAACCCTGTTTGCACGGATGAGGCTCTGGCAACTGAAATCACCCACTGCCTGCTAACAGCATCCGAAAGGAGGGTGGAAGAGCGGGGAGCGGTTCAGGGCACCCTCTTGCCCTTGGGGTTGGAAACGGCCCCTAAAGGCGGCTGAATCAGAAATGATCAACGGCAACAGGAAACCACTGCATTAAAGACCCAAAGACTATCCCGAGGACATGTAATCCTCTCAAATTATATATATCATGATGGCTTCTTCCTGGGTAAAATATTCCGGACATATAATAGTCCCCCAATCGGATTTCCGGATGGGGGACTGCTCAGGGAAGAGTCATCAGGATGGATAGAAACATTCTACGAGCATGGAATATTAGAAGTCTGAATAGGGCAGGTAGGTTAGAAAACTTGTTGGGATTACTGAGATTAAATGGAAGGATGCACAGGATTTCTGGTCTGGGGAACACAGGATAATTAGCACACAAGCTGTCAATGGAGTCACTGGTGTAGGATTTGTAATGAACAAGAAAGTAGGGAAACGGGTGAGTTATTATGAACAGTTTAGTGACAGGATTACTTCAACGAAGTTAGAAACTAAGCCTGTCCCAACCACATTAGTACTAGTGTATATGCCAACGTCACAGGAAGATGACGAAGAAATAGAGAAAATATATGCTGATATTGAAGAATTAATCCAATATGTGAAGGCGGAGGAAAATCTAATAATCGTGGGTGATTGGAATGCAATAGTGGGAGAAGGAAAAGAGGGGAATACTGTAGGAAGTTTTGGTCTAGGACAGTGTTTCCCAACCTTTTTTGGGTCATGTCCCACTTAATATTTTTTTTTTGTCCCCCATACCTAATTTTTAATTAAAAAAATATTTTGCTAATATCAAACGAAACTATACCTAATAATTATTTAGAGCACTGTTTTAAGAATTTGCTTTTTTGTTATATTTTGTATCTATATCTAGCATTGCATTTAAATAAACCCAAGAGAAAGCGGTAAAGTCGTATCAAGTCAATTTCTAAATTGCCCCCCTAAAAAAACCAAATTGCCCCCCTGTGGGGCGTGGGCCCCACGTTGGGAAACACTGGTCTACGAGAAAGAAATGAGCGAGGAAGCAGGTTGCTAGAATTTTGTGAAAGATATAAGCTAGTAGTGGCAAACACACTGTTTATGAACCATGCAAGAAGAGTATACACCTGGAAATGTCCTTGGGTTACAGGCAGATATCAGCTAGATTATATCGTGGTCAAACAGAGATTCAGGAATCAAGTTCTAGACTGTAAAGCGTACCCAGGAGCAGACATAGACTCTGACAATAATTTGATAATAATGAAGTGCAAGCTAAAATTTAAGTGAATAAGGAAGCAGTATAAGCAGAACAGACTGGAAGTGAATAAACTGAAACTATATAGCACGAGAGAAAATTTTTCAGTAATGGTAGATTTAGGTCTAAGATGTAATTCTGAAAGGAGCTCAACCGAGGACGAATGGAATTCATTAAAGACCGAAATAATGAAAGCTGGTAATGAAACATTAGGCTTTAGGGAACAAGCTGCCCGAAAACCCTTGGATCACAGAAGAAATTTTGGAGCTGATGGATCAGAGGAGAAGGTGCAAAGACGCTCAGGATGAAGCAGGAAGAGAGCAGTACAGGCAATTTAGTACTCAAATAAATAGGAAATGCAAAATAGCAAAAGAAAAATGGCGACAAGAAAAGTGTGAAGAAGTAGAAAAGGAAATGGCTGTAGGTAAAGTAGACGTAGTATATAGAAAGATCAAACAGAATTTTGGAGAAATGAAGAAAAGAGGTACGAACATTAAAGCTGCCGATGGGAAACATATTTTAAGATCAGAAGATAGAGCTAACCGATGAAAAGAATGTTGGGGACGACTTGAACAATAGTGTAATGGAAAAGGAAGGTGATGATTTAGGAGATCCTGATTTGAAGACAGAATTTAATAAAGCTCTGAATGACTTGAAAGCAAATAAGACAGTTGGAAGTGATGAGATCCCTGCAGAAATACTTAAATCCCTAGGAGAGGAAGGAATCGAAAGATTATTCAAGTGGATATAAAAAAGTTATGAAACAGGAAAAATTCAAACTGATTTTAATAAAAATATCAACTTCACACTTCCAAAGAAAGCACAAGTTGACAAATGTGAGAATGATCGCACCATTAGTCTAACCACACATGCTTCAAAATTACTGACCAGAATAATATACAGAAGGATGGAAAGGGTAGTAGAAGAGATAGTAGGTGAAGATTAGTTTGGGTTTAGGAAAAATCGTGGTACAAGGGAAGCAATTCTGTCTTTAAGATTAATACTTGAAGGGCGGATCAAGAAAAACAAAGATACTTTTATGGCCTTTGTTGATTTAGAAAAAGCTTTTGATAACGTTAGGTGGGACAAGATATTCAAAATTTTAAAGAAGTCTGGTCTAAAGTATGGAGATAGAAGAATACTCTATAAACTATATAAGAATCAAGTGGCTATAATAAAAGTAGAGAATCGCAAGAGACATGCATCAGTTAATAAGGGTGTGAGACAAGGTTGTAGTCTATCCCCAATAATATTCAACTTGTATGTAGAAGCAGCAATGAAGAAAGTCAAAGAAAAATTTCCATGTGGCATCAGTTTTCAGGGAGAAAAAAATCAGTATGCTACGATTTGCTGGTGACATTGTCTTGTTAGCAGAGAGGGCTGAGGATATTGAGATGTTATTGAATGGCCTGAAGAAAATACTGAAGGAAGATTTTGGACTGAATATAAATCAAAGCAATAAAAAGGGATGAAATGTAGCAGAAATGATACCAATACTAGCAGATTAAATATAAAAATAGGATCGGATGCAATAGGAGAAGTAAGTTAATTCTGTTACTTGGGAAGTAAAATTACAACCGATGGCCGAAGTAGGAATGATGTTAAAAGCATAATAGCACTAGCAAAAAGAGCCTTCATGGAAAAGAGAAACCTTTTAGTTTCAAATATTGAACAAGGAACTAGAAAGAACTTTTTAAAACTCTTTGCATGGAACACATAACTTTATGGCAACGAAACATGGACTTTATGAATACCGGAAATAAAGAAAATTGAAGCATTTGAAATGTGGTGCTACAGAAGAATGCTGAAAATTAAGTGGACAGACAAAGTAAGAAATGAACGAGTTTTGGAAATGACAGGTGAGGAAAGAAGTTTGTGGAAGAAGCTTACAGAAAGAAGAGATAGGCTGGTAGGTCATATTTTTAGACATGCTTGATTGGTTAACTTGTTAGTGGAGGAAACAGTTGAAGGTAAGAACTGTAGAGGAAGACAGAGATTGGAATATATGAAGCAGATAATTGAGGATGTGGGCTGTAAGGGGTATGTAGAAATGAAGAGGTTAGCACAGGATAGGAAGGGATGGAGGATTGAATCAAACTAGTCGAAAGACTGACGACAGCATAAAAAATATAAAAATTTCTAATCCTCAAGTCAAATATGAAAAGAAAAATTTCACTATTTTCGATTTGTCTCAGAGTTACAAATTGCTGCTCTACGTATGATAAAAACTGCACTACTAAACAATGCAATAAATTATGAAAAATTAATAAAAAATTAAGATTATTCTAAACTGTTTTTATTTCCAACAGTAAAGGCTTAATACGAAGTTCTATTGGTATTAAAAATCATCAGCCTACGTATTAGTTACAGTAAACAGAATGAATCTACTTTCAGCTCCAAGTGCCAGATATTTCAGCCGATATTCAATATATTGAGAAGTTAAATAGATTATAATAAAAGCTAGATTATGTCAGAAACTCACAAGTATAGCGCAAAATGTAACACAAAAACATTCAGTTTTTCTAAACTCTATATACTTCCAACATTAATGGTTTAATACAAGGTTCTATTAATCACCGTGAAGTGAATGAATATACTGGTGCTCCAAATGCCAAATATTCAGCCTTTTATTGAAATATCGAAAATGAATTATTGAAAATGAATTATTGAAAAACATAATCAATAGTATAAGAATGAAAGCTTTATCATCTACAGTACTGTCTCAAATGCCAAACAAACTCTAGTATTAGTGTATCATTGAATATAATCTATCCAGAATAATATTATCATAAATAAATTAATATTTTAATTGTAATAGTAAAAATTATAGCCAAAAACATTATAATTGTGCTGCCACAGATCGTGATCAAAGAAAATCTCTGTTGTTTTTTGATTTCTCACATTCAATACGGCCATTTATGATGTTTAAAAACTGAATCTGCCGAATTGAAGGAAAGAATATTTCAAGTTTTGTTTAGCGTGGAGTATGCAACATAGGTATTACTATTAATTACTTTTGATGCTTCAGTAAAGGCTATCGTCAAAGACATTGCAGCTGCATGTTAAGTATGAAGTATGCCACATCTAGTGGTTCCATCTTTGGTATTTATCACCACACGTTGAGAATTTCATTTAATGCTCCAGCGTTATGTAATGCAGAAACATAAGTCATACCAAACAACTGAACCGAGATTCTAAGCTTTAAAATGGTGAAAACCCCATCAAAATCTTCTCATTAGTTGCTGAGTTTTTCTCTTTCAAATATATCCAGTTTTCGTTTTATAGATATGGATCGGCAGATGAGATATGTGACACAGCTGGGAAAGAACGGCTTTCAATAAAAATTAGTTTTTATGATGAAGATAAAAAGACAAACCACAAAAGATTTCTCAGAATTGTAGAACCGATGGCGTTGAATGACAAATTATAGCGTTAGAAATTGACAGGTTTTTAGAAAATGAAGGACATGGACCTGGCAGGTGTGTTAGCTGAGGATATGAAGGGTTTTATACATGGCAGGTAGGGTTAAAAAAAATAAAAAAATAAAAAATAAAAAAAAGCTTTCTATTTTCACTGTGCAATCCACAAACTTAACTTGGTTGAAATAATTTAAATCAAATTACAAAAATACGGAACACAATTACCTATCAAACTTTGTATGAGAAACCTTTTTTTACAAAGAAAGTATGTGCCAAATTTTTCAGCTGTATATAATACCCACTTGTCTAAAAAATATACATGTTTTAGTATTTTTAATGAGCATTTTGAAGACATTGTCAATGTACTTTCGAATGTTTCTAAAGAAGGGAATGATGTAGCGAGGAAAGGTGCTTACCAGTTACAGTGCACTGCTTCTAAATCAGAATATATTATATGCAGCGATGAGAGAAAAACATATATTACGAACACATGAATAAACTCAATATTTCGGTTATAAAACCTTATTCATGAAGGAGAAAATGAGTCATGAGGCTCGGGAGGTGTGCACTTGCCGAGGGTTGCTGCCAGCAACCCTCAGCATGTGCCTCATGAATCATTTTCTCCATCATGAATAAGGTTTTATAACCGAAATATTGAGTTAATTTATGTGTTCGTAATATATGTTCTTCTCTCGTCACTGCCTTCAACTTTGGTGAGTGATGAGTCATTTTCCCTTTCCTTACAATTATATGGCCTAAAGCAGTTTCCTTTTTCCTTAGTTTAATATATTATATGCGTAGGATTAAATACTCAGGATTATTGGAATTTGTTGCCACTGCGTTGCAATCAAAGATGATTGACATGTATACATGCATGGATCATCTTAATAGAGTAAGGTCTGTCATAAAAGATCATCGCAGCAACACGGACACAGAGAGCTAAAATATTTTAAATACATCTACCAAAACTGCGGCTGCCATTGGAACTGATTAGAAATTCCAGTTCATTGTATCTGCCCAGCAATGTCGTTCCAATCACCCTGCTAAGTCTATATGGTTTTTGAAAGGGATCTATTTTCATACCTTATTTAAATTCCTTGATACCTTTTCTGGAGCAGTGTTTTGGGATTATACATTCAGCTTTTATACGTTTTGTTTTAAATCTTTCTCTAGTTATTTAGTAAATAATCAATTATGATAAGTATTCAGTTTTAGATCACATTACATGCCTTACAGAAAATCATGTCAGTTTGAAAAATAATCTATTTTTTTTTAATAAACACTGAAACTATCACTTTATTTGCATAGAGTTACATACATAGCCAGCAGGCGAGTAAGCCCTTTCTGCCTCCTTGTTCGTTGGTTTGATTGAAATGATCATAAATAAAAACACTTTTTGTAAAACTTAACAACTTTGTGCACTTTTTTGAGATAATTATATCTGGGCATCACCTCAGAATGTGGATGAACCAGTGATAGGGACACACTTTGTGATTCAATTATGGCATTCAGGTCTTCATGGTCTATGTCCAAGTCAAAGTTGTTTGTGTGTTCAGTTTCTTTCAGTAGTTTTATTTTTTTTTTTTGGGGGGGGGGGGTATAAAACGTTGCCAATTGCCGATTGTGTGCTTTGTGAAAAGTACAATTGCAGAGGGGACCAGCCAAATTTTCAGAAAGTGTTTTAAATTGTCCCTTGTGGATATATTTAATCAAGAAAAATAGAACTATACTTAAATAAAGCTTTATAAGTACATAGAACCATGTGTAAATATTGAACTGTTTAAAGTTCCGTGCAAACAGTATATCACGTGATCTCGTCGCACATGATGTCATACGTGTGTAAAGCAACTTGATTTGTTATTCCCACAGTATTAAGTGATTTTAAGCGTTTTGTGAAGTTATAGTTGTAATGAAATGAAAGACATATCGTTGGAGCGTAGTACGAATACTTCTATATCTTCTCTAGACAAATTACTTAACTGATGTACAACGAAAAGCAGAAATACGAATCAATGGTTGCAAGTAACAAGACTTCAATACAACGGAATTTCAGTGGATAAGATTTCGAACAAATTTTGCGTTCCGTTCACACCTTGCACTTGATAGTACATATACCCGAATCATGACAAACTTGTGTATATCCTATGGCATCATCACCATAGGATTGTCTCAGCGATCTAAAAATATGAGAAATCAAAACTTTAAGTCTGCATGCTAATGCTAATGCTAATACATAAAAAAATCACACAACATTCATAACAAAGATTGAATTTGCACTCGGTAGAGGTTATGTTTTCTTTTATTTCAAAATTCAATTAATTAGGCAAATAGTTGTAATACAGGATGTTAGCCAGGAATTGCTACCCTCTGCTATATAGCACTACAACGAAGAAACTGCTCACAGCAAGCGAATGGCCAGCTCCCCACATAGTTCGGCCGTCAACCGCAAAACAACTTAGAAATAATTATCATATACATGTATAGGTATGTGAAAGCATATAAATATTACATTATTCATTAACTTGCCTTACAAAAGTTGCTGGAAGTGTCAACCGTCTTGCGTAATGCACATTTGACATCTTTTTAAACACGTTTCGAGACACACGCTGGATTTCACATCTCTCCATGGACATTATTACTTGACAGATTTTGTTTTCAAATTCTTCGAACGTGTGAGGATTTTCTTCATACACCTTTCCTTAAGCTTAAGATAGAAGTCACAAAGGTTTAATCGGGTGATCTGGCACCACAAGTCGCACCTGATTACACGTTTCTCTTAATTTTTTAACTAAACGCGGAATCGTTGATTTAGCTGGCAGTAAAGTGCCAGGATATTTGCGACGTAATTTACTGCAACACCTTTTAAAGGACTTTTTCTTCACATATGTATCTTACAGGAATATTTTTTGTACCAAACTATAATGTACCATAATTCAACTCACACTCACACATGGTACAGATTAGTAAGAGACTGAAGTCACAATATAGTCAACCACAAAGAAACATTCACACACAAAACTGATTAGTAAGGGACTGAAGTCACAAACCAGCCAAACCGCAAAGAAATCGATCTAAACAATGGAAAAGTTCACATTATATTGCGAGATATGACTGTTGGTGGAGGGCTGTTGTTTAATCTCGCCAGTCCTTCACTCTGCTGTTTGGCACGGGCTAGCCTTTCACAGTGGGATGCCGTCGGCAAGACATAGGTGAATAGTGTTTCCTGGCAAACAGCCTGCACTTACAAAAATGTTTTCACACTTTAAAACTCAGCAGCATTACAATCCAAATTAGTGGCAAAGAAATTCCAAACTATTATTATATTCACTCTCAGGAGATTTTGACTGTCTGGTTTAGTAACTTCTGGATTCATGATAACAGTGGTCTAAAGAATCTGCAACATCTGCTTGGATGATCGTTACCACGACCCTTATAACTAATTATTATAAGAGTCCTGTGACAAAAAACTAATAAATGTAGAAACAGTTAAAAAAAAACACAAGTTAAGGCAATGCCGTATCGCTTGTTTTCTTATGTATAACATCACGTTCTGTGATTGGTATTTCGTTTGACCTTGACAAACAGGCTAAAAATCAGATTTTATCTATTGATTTGAAAATATAAATCATTATTGTTTCATGAAAAAAAATATTGGATGATGTTTCTAAATTTATAAAAATCATTTCTAACTGAATTTCAGATTTTTTTGTAACACCTGTCCGGACCGCTATTCCAGGTACCAAGGCAGAACGTTTTCTATGACGCTTCTTCCGTCAGTTCTTTTGCCAATAACATCAGTTTCAACATCGACACCACAGCTTGCCAGTCATTCTTTGACCAAACTGATGCAATGCTCCATGGTGCATGAACCATGTATTCTAAGCAAGCTTATATTAAAATGTGATTCTTTGCGGTGAACATAAACGTTCAAATATAAGTGATTTTTTCGGACGTCCATTCATCAAATACTCAACGAAAATCTTTGCTATTGTTTCTTGAAATATTTAAACTGAACAATTGTGTCAACTTTTAGAGTATTTGAAAACTATGTTATCATCGATCTTAAAGAATTAGCAGAATTGGGAAAATTTGAAAAGAAATATCTCAAGTATAGTTCATGACAAAAACATTTTAACATATCATTTATTCAATAGATTTTGTAATAGCTGTTAATAGTTGTAACCTTCTTTTTGTATTGTTTTACTCCTCAGAAAAAAACTTGAATTGTATCTTTTTTTTGTGTACGATCTGGGAGCTAGTTTTCGGACAACATAATTCATAATTCAGTAATGCACACAACAAAAACAAAGTGGAGTTTTTATAAAAACGTAAAAGTGAATCTACTTACTTACGATTACGAAGGACGACATAAACACACATTTGTTGCCTCGAGTCAAATGTCAACTTGACATGTACAGGTAAATGGGGCGATACAACTGGTAGAGAATGGGTTGGACCAGAAAGTGACAACAGGGAGGCAAGGTTAACACTAAAACACGTTTTCACCCCATTTTACGGATTGTGGATCTGCTTAATTTTGTGCTTGATCTGCCAGACTGACAAATGATGTGGGATCCCGCATTGCTGGATTGCAATTGCTAGCTTCATCCCAGTTAAAGTTTAAGTATGTCATTGGGAGATTTTTTTTTTTTTTTTAAGTTACGAAGTTTCTGCCAATACTACAACTTAAAATTTTTTGATTATCAAGTTGAACTATGGTATAAACTATGGAAGAACAAGGGTATGACTACGGAAAATCTTGGAGAACTAGACCTTATGAAAGAGTTATGTGAGGAGGAAATATCCTTTACTGCGACAAAAAATGCAATCCTAATTTCCTTGGCTCCGCCTTGTACAACAAACAACATAGTGAGACCTTCTCTACACTGTGCCATGTTAAAACGTGGTTGAGGTCAATGATACTAGAGAACCATCTAAACTGTGCATGATTAGTGAACAAAGAAAAAAAAATTTACATGAAAATTGTGATAAAATTGCAGATGAAGTAGCTAAAAATTTACTATTAGTGTAATTAATATATATAAATAGTCCATTAATAAATAAATTTTATTAATTAATAGACTATATATGTATTCATTAATAAACGTTTTTGTAGCATGCATATTATGAGTTCTCTCTTGCCTGCCGCACCCATCCCCCCCCTCTAAAGAAAATCCTGGCTACGCCCTTGAAGTTAACCCCCCAAGAGTGGAACCGATGTTTATGTATGGTAACAGGTATTACTGCAAGCAATACCAAGGTGCTATGTACCATGAAGTGAATCAATAATACATCTACCAAATGTCCTTCTCAAAATTGAGTTTATACCACAGTTCAATGATTTCACCAACTTCTCAAAAGTATCGGATTCTTTAACATGTAGTGGAATCATGTTGGTAATGAAAAGGTTTGCAATACATCAGTCCACACCAGCTTGATATACAATGGTTCTGGTAGTTATGATAACAAATTTTTTGTAGATAACACTTTCGGGATTCTAGCCGCGTCATATAAAAGTCGTATGGCGACGTTTTGAGAGCCGGCACTGCTCCCATTGTCAAGCCCTGTTTAACTAACTAAAACTGCCTAGCGGTAGTCTCTATATAGGGCTACCAGACGGGAGAGGAGGGGAACTCGCGCGGAGGGCAGGTCTGCTTGGTGACGTCATGTTCCGGTTGTTGTTATGCCCAAATATGGTCCGTTCCCGTGTGTTTCGTAATTGTCTAATAACGAGCCTCCATGTTTGACTTATGTTAAGTCCTTGATCCCGATTTATCACATTGTTATTAACTCTGATTTCAATCGCCTCTTTCACGACACTATCCCAAAAATTATTAGCATGGCAGAGGCGTGTCGTCTTGTCAAAGCACGGCTCATGGCAGTTTTCAAGGGCGTGCTCTACTATAGCCGATTTTTCTTTCTGCCCTAACTTAAAGTATCTTATATGCTCTATGCACCTTTCATCGATCGTTCTCAAAGTCTGTCCTATATAGGAAGAGCCACACTCACAAGGGATTTTATACACTCCAGGGGCCCGGAGATTTATACAATCTTTCGGTGTTCGTAATAACTGACGGATCTTAGGCGGGGGCCGAAAGATGGAGCGGATGCCTTGCTTGTTGAGCAGTCTGGCTATTTTTGATGTTACTGCTCCGCAGAAGGGCAAAAAAGGCACGTGGGGTTTCTCGTTCCCTGTCATCCGTTTTGTTTTTGTTTCTTCTTCCTATAATCGCATGTCGAATTTCTTTGGAACTATAACCATTGGCCCTAAACACGCGTTCTATGTGTCGCAGCTCTTCTTGTAGATGCTGATTGTCGGATACCGCCTTTGCCTTGTGGACCAACGTATTCAGTATGCCGCGCTTCTGAGATGGGTGATGAAAACTAAGGGCGTTTAGATAACGATCAGTGTGTGTGGGTTTTCTATAAACACTGTGCCCCAACCTTCCGTTCGGCTTTCGACGTACCAATACATCCAGAAAAGGAAGTGCGCCATCTTTTTCCATCGTGAACTTGATATTGGGGTGAACGCCGTTGAGATAGTTCACAAATTCATATAGGGCTGGTATCCCATGAGGCCACACGAGGAATGTGTCATCAACAAATCTATAAAAACATTTGGGCTTTAAAGGGGCCGCGTCAAGAGCTACATGCTCAAAATGTTCCATGTAAAAATCGGCAATCGCTGGGGATAACGGGGACCCCATGGCCACGCCGTCCGTTTGTTCCTGATATTTTTTTTGGTACACGAAATACGTCAACGTGAGCGTGTGTCTGAATAATTCCACTTGTTTTTGATCAAAATGTTCACTAAGTAGTTCGATTGTTTCCCTTAACGGCACCCGCGTAAATAACGATGTGACATCCAAACTGACCATAATATCGTCACGCTCTAGTCTCATTGTTTTAACCACTTCCACAAACGCAGCAGAGTTCTTAATGTGGTGTGCACATTGACCCACAAACGGACTTAACTGACGTGTGAGGTATTTGGCCAACCTGTACGTCGGCGAATCTATGGCACTAACTATCGGCCGCATCGGAACATGCTCTTTGTGTATTTTTGGTAGGCCATACAATCTTGGTGGTCTTGGGGCTCGGACTGTCAAATTCTTCACTGTTTCCTCCGCCAATCCAGCTTCTTTTATTAAAATATTGGTTTTTCTGACTGTCCGTGCCGTGGGGTCGCGCGGAAGCACACGATATGCCTCATCATCTAAAACTTCACACATCTTCTGATGGTAGTCAGTGTTGGTCAGAATTACGGTCGAATTTCCCTTGTCAGCTGGTAAAACCACGATTTCGGTGTCTTCCCGTAAAACACGTAAGCCGGCTCGTTCAGCTGCGGTCATATTGGGCTTAGGTGGTCTGGCCCTCATCAGGAAGCGCGTTGTCTCCCGGCGTACCTCTTCCGCTGCGTCCGTTGGAATATTACGCACAGCTTGTTCCACTCCACTGATGATGTTCATGATAGGCAAGGAACGTGGAGCCGGTGCGAAGTTCAATCCTTTCTTCAGGGCTGAGATAGCACCTTCGTCAATTTCTTTCCCCGATAGGTTAATCATGGCTCGTCTGTCTTCGGGTAGCCGGGTGTCGTGCAGTTAGTTAGTTAAGCAGGGCTTGACAATGGGAGCAGTGCCGGCTCTCGAAACGTCGCCAGTCGACTTTTATTTGACGCGGCTAGAATCCCGAGAGTGTTATCTACAGTGCTGCCGCCGCGAAAACGTTCACAGTTATTTAACATACCTCTACAGGGAGGATATGTCGCGCAGCGTTAAACATCTGGAGAAGCTGCGCTGCAAGAAGGCCAAACTACTGAGTTTGCTGGCCTTCCTTTTAAGGTGTAGAGACACCGAAACAGTGCCACGGTTTGCCGCTGTAAACCATCTGGCAAACACTACTGCCATGAAGAAGATTTTACGCCGCACCAGCCTGGCGATTGTAAGGGAGAGGATTCGTCAAACTCGCCGTGACCTCGAAAAAAATGCTAGAGAACTAATGGGACGCCATTTGCTATTAGCAGCAGCCCTCTCGCCGATGGATTGGGAATGGGTCGACAACTTCACCACCGGACAACAGAATTCTATATTAAGGACGGCCACGCGCAGGCAGTGCTGTAAATTCAACTGCCAGTCGCGTGATCTGCGCGACACCCGGCTACCCGAAGACAGACGAACCGTGATTAACCTATCGGGGAAAGAAATTGATGAAGGTGCTATCTCAGCACTGAAGAAAGTATTGAACTTCGCACCGGCTCCACGTTCCTTGCCTATCATGAACATCATCAGCGGAATGGAACAAGCTGTGCGTAATATTCCAACGGACGCAGCGGAAGAGGTACGCCGGGAGACAAGGCGCATCCTGACGAGGGCCAGACCACCTAAGCCCAATATGACCGCAGCTGAACGAGCCGGCTTACGTGTTTTACGGGAAGACACCGAAATCGTGGTTTTACCAGCTGACAAGGGAAATTCGACCGTAATTCTGACCAACACTGACTACCGTCGGAAGATGTGTGAAGTTTTAGATGATGAGGCATATCGTGTGCTTCCGCGCGACCCCACGGCACGGACAGTCAGAAAAACCAATATTTTAATAAAAGAAGCTGGATTGGCGGAAGAAACAATGAAGAATTTGACAGTCCGAGCCCCAAGACCACCAAGATTGTATGGCCTACCAAAAATACACAAAGAGCATGTTCCGATGCGGCCGATAGTGCCATAGATTCGCCGACGTACAGGTTGGCCAAATACCTCAAACGTCAGTTAAGTCCGTTTGTGGGTCAATGTGCACACCACATTAAGAACTCTGCTGCATTTGTGGAAGTGGTTAAAACAATGAGACTAGAGCGTGACGATATTACGGTCAGTTTGGATGTCACAACGTTATTTACGCGGGTGCCGTTAAGGGAAACAATCGAACTACTTAGTGAACATTTTGATCAAAAACTCGTGGAATTATTCAGACACATGCTCACGTTGATGTATTTCGTGTACCAAGAAAAATATTAGGAACAAACGGACGGCGTGGCCATGGGGTCCCCGTTATCCCCAGCGATTGCCGATTTTTACATGGAACATTTTGAGCATGTAGCTCTTGACGCGGCCCTTTTAAAGCCCAAATGTTTTTATAGATTTGTTGATGACACATTCCTCGTGTGGCCTCATGGGATACCAGCCCTATATGAATTTGTGAACTATCTCAACGGCGTTCACCCCAATATCAAGTTCACGATGGAAAAAGATGGCGGACTTCCTTTTCTGGATGTATTGGTACGTCGAAAGCCGAACGGAAGGTTGGGGCACAGTGTTTATAGAAAACCCACACACACTGATCGTTATCTAAACGCCCTTAGTTTTCATCACCCATCTCAGAAGCGCGGCGTACTGAATACGTTGGTCCACAGGGCAAAGGCGGTATCCGACAATCAGCATCTACAAGAAGAGCTGCGACACATAGAACGCGTGTTTAGGGCCAATGGTTATAGTTCCAAAGAAATTCGACATGCGATTATAGGAAGAAGAAACAAAAACAAAACGGATGACAGGGAACGAGAAACCCCACGTGCCTTTTTTGCCCTTCTGCGGAGCAGTGACATCAAAAATAGCCAGACTGCTCAACAAGCAAGGAATCCGCTGCATCTTTCGGCCCCCGCCTAAGATCCGTCAGTTATTACGAACACCGAAAGATTGTATAAATCTCCGGGCCCCTGGAGTGTATAAAATCCCTTGTGAGTGTGGCTCTTCCTATATAGGACAGACTTTGAGAACGATCGATGAAAGGTGCATAGAGCATATAAGATACTTTAAGTTAGGGCAGAAAGAAAAATCGGCTATAGTAGAGCACACCCTTGAAAACTGTCATGAGCCGTGCTTTGACAAGACGACACGCCTCTGCCATGCTAATAATTTTTGGGATAGTGTCGTGAAAGAGGCGATTGAAATCAGAGTTAATAACAATGTGATAAATCGGTATCAACGACTTAACATAAGTCAAACATGGAGGCAGTTATTAGACAATTACGAAACACACGGGAACGGACCATATTTGGGCATAACAACAACCGGAACATGACGTCACCAAGCAGACCTGCCCTCCGCGCGAGTTCCCCTCCTCTCCTGTCCGGTAGCCCTATATAGAGACTACCACTAGGCAGTTTTAGTTAGTTAAGCAGGGCTTGACAATGGGAGCAGTGCCGGCTCTCGAAACGTCGCCATACGACTTTTATTTGACGCGGCTAGAATCCCGAGAGTGTTATCTATAGTGCTGCCGCCGCGTAAACGTTCACAGTTATTTAACAAATTTTTTATTGACATAAACTTTTATTAGCAGACTGCAATGAAAATAAATCAGTTCTACTGCTATCTACATCAGATGAAGCCACAGCACGTGAAGAAGACTTTGATAATTTTTCTTTTTTTCCCCACGAGTTGGCTATGTTTTTACTTTTTCTTCAAAATGTTCTTATTTGGATATATGCATCTTCTTCATAAGCTGTTTAAGATTATTTAAGGCTAGACACATGTGCCTTGATATTAGAAAGTTTAGGTAATCAGGGTTTGAATTTATAAATCAACTGTTCTCCCTGTCTTGAATTAAGTGTAACATAATCGCATAAATGTTGCCAAGGATTTTTAATATTCTCATTGCTATTGTTAGCATTGCTGCTTTCACTAATGGCGAATGTCAGATTAACTTATTTCACTAATGAACACCAAACCAATACTAACTAAAAATTGAAATTTTCCTGGCAGTAAAAAAGATAGATTCTAAAAATATCAAAATCAATCACTGATCGAATTAGAAATGAGTAGCAAGACTGGTTTCAAGATGTAAAATAGAAATGCTCAAAACTTTAGATTTCCTGCTCACACTCGTGCCATGTGTAGCATAATAATTGTAAACGCATTACACTCACACTTCCTATTACCTATTATTCGTTCGCAACCCGCTCCACCAAATGCACGAGCTTGACACGGGGCACAATTCATATATACCAAACGACGTCAACTACCAATGTAATGGACTAAAGTTAACAGTAGTTCAATTGAATGGAAAATAAGAAGGACATTAACAACTTTTTAGGTTAACTTAAAAGTTAAATTTTTGCAATTTTGTTAATTTAATTAATTAACGATTAACAGATTAATGATTTTCTGCCCAGCTGTGCATATATAAATCAATAATAAAAATGAGCATCAAAATGTTTTAAGGCAATGAAACTCAGGAAGGAAAGGAGAAATAAGACCAAACACTAACCACAGCTGCTGTCATCCATAGTAAATGTTGGGTCATAAAATATGTTAAGGTTTAAATTATTATTTAATATTTAAATGGAATTATTTTGCCTCCAAAAAGTAGGCAAACTACTCTTAACTACCCATTTTTTAGAAATGCTATCATTTGTTTAAGGATGATTCCAAGGAACTACCATAAGATCTAGGAGCATATAGTTAGGAAACTCACAATGTACTGTATGGTACATGTTATGTAATTCCAAAAAAGATGAAGCTGAGAATTTTTCAAAGTTTAGTTTGGTAAACCATTTAAACATTTATTTATATCACATATGCAAACAAGATATCACACACATAGTGGAGCATGAAGAAAAAAACAAAGTAGACACATCACTTGCCCAAGTTGGCTATATGCTTAAACATCCATATTTGTGAGTAAGGTCAAAGCCTGAAATACCTTTTTTTTGTATAGCAATTTTGTCAATACAACCATCCTTTCTTTAACTTTGATAAAGTATGGGTCTACTTTATCTTTTCTTTAGATAAATAATGCAACTAAGGAAAATGGAAGCGGCTTCTAGGCGATATAAATAAGAAAAGAAAGGGAAATTAACCCACCACATACCAAAGTGGACGGATGCTGACAAACAACTACACAATATTTCGGCATCTGCCTTGTTCACATCCAAGCCTAATGGCCCGTTTTTGTACTTGTGAACAAGGCAGATGCCGAAATATTGTGTAGTTGTTTGTCAGCATAAGTGTTCCCTCTCATCGCATCCGTCCACTTTGGTATGTGGTGGGTTAATTTCCTTTTCTTTTCTTTAGATAAATAAGTAATTCATGATCAGCAAAACAAAGAAACCCATCTCACAAAAGCAATTATGTATCGACAATATTTTCAAACAACATTACCTCCTCCTACACTGCATAGGAGATACACGGTTCCATACACGTTTCTGTGGATCAAAAACTTCCACGGTTGACAAACGTTCACTTCCATTGTATCCTCCAAATGCATAAAGTCTGTTGCGCATAACTGCAACTCCAACCCGACTTCTTAACATGCTCATTGCTTCTGCAAGTTGCCAACGTCCCACAATAGGATCAAATACTTCAACTGTACTCAATGAATCACCTAAAACAATGAAATAAGTTCAAATGTATAGAGTATTAGCACTATAATAGATACGTGGTTCAATATAATGAGAAATATGCAATGACATTCTTTTAAGTAAGTATAGACAATCCAGCAAAAGGATGCAGTTATTGCAGTCTTCAATAGTTCATTTAATTACTAGATGGAGATTTAAGTTTTAATTCAAAACTGATAATTTTTTTAGAATTGGCTAAAGTATGTGTTAGTACTTTGAAGTGAACAGTCATATAATATTGCAATGCAATTATACGGAATTATCTAAATCTGTCTGCCGAAATCCCTAAAGTTTAAGGACTCAAGTTGGGATCCACATTTTGGGTATCTAAGTAAAGAAGTTCAAAGAAGGGCAGCAAGATTTATTTGTGGTAATTATCACAAAACAATCAGTAACTGACATGATTCAATAGCTGGTTTGGGATTCACTTAAGACAGGAGATGGGCAAAAAGAATGTGACAGTATTTAAGACATTATAAGGGTTGGATAGATATTGGTAGATTTAGTAGTAGTATATGAAAAGGAAGAGATAATTCATTCATTCATCATTATCAACAGTTTCCTGCTTCTGGTTAGGTTGGCTTTGTGCACAAGCCTCCCCATTTTCTTTTTCCCATCATCACTCTGTTACCACCTGGATCTATTCCCCTCTCTCTTCCGTACACACTCCTCCATTCCTCACAGCTTCCATACCTCGGTCCTCCTCTGGGTAGTTTAGCATGAATCTTATTTTGTAGATTTTCCTGCTCTTTCATTTTCTGAACATGGGCATACCATCTTGTTCTAGCTTCCTCTACCATTTCCTGTATAGGTTACTCTTTTACTGTATGTCTAATCATTTCATTCCATATCCCATCCATTCTCCTAACACTCATTCTCCAACTTGGAAATTTTATTCTGAAGCTTCCTGATGTCCCACTTCTTCACTGTCCAGGTTTCTGTACTGTACAATAGAATAGGAATGTAATAAATGTGATAGATTAAACCCTTACTTCTTTGCTGTAGATCCTTGTTCCATACGAGGTTAATGTTTATTAAAAATGCATCTGCCTCACTCCCTCTTTCACTTATCTCACCACTGTTCCTTCCACTTTCCACTATAACACTTCCAAGGCACTTGAAACTGTTCACTTTTTTCATCTGTTCACCTGTTACAATACCCGTTGGTTACCCTGTTCTTATTTCTGGTTGTTACCCAAAGTCCAAACCCTCCATGACATGGTGGAAGATGGACTATTGCATGAAGTAGGGTACTGCCTGTGGGGGTGAGGTATGGTGGGGACTAAGTGCCCCGGGACTGCTGTAGTAATTGTGAAGACTCTGCAGGAACTCTGGAAAATGGTGGCCAACAGGGGTCTGGTGAAGCAATTACAAGCCTAGCAAGCTGGTAGTGGATAAAGCTTGCTTACAAAATAAGAGATGACTATAAGCTGACAATTGGTTTCAGGCATTAGGAAGATGGATTTTTTTGGGAGATGGGGAATGAAAAAAATTACAAAGAGAAATGATAAACACTTTACCAGAAAAACAGAAAGAATTTAAAATTCATAAATGGCAAAAGTAGTTGGCTGGCACTACTGTGATAAAAGAAATTTAATAAGAGAAAAGAAAATCATGGAATCGGAAAGCAAGGGTGTAGAGAAATTGCCACTGGGGGCATGTACTCCATCACAATTAAATTAAATTAAGACCTCATTTGGAAGCTATTGTGATATCAATTATGCACACAATGGGGATAGTAAATAAAAGAGGCAGACATCTTTTTTGTAAATAAAAGAGGCAGATATTTGTTTGAATTACTATTTGTGGATCTCAATACTAGCTGGTAATTATAATCTGTAAAGAAGAACTCTGCATATCACATGCACACACGGGTATCATCCACAGAGGTCAGAACAAACGTAGACAAAGTCTGAAGGAAACATGAAAAAAAAATGGATTTGTGCAAGCAATTAAATCAAAAGAGCAGTCTGGTGGCTCAGTAGTCAAGATGTCTGACTGGAGATGGAAAGGTCCCTGCTAAAAATACATTTCTCGATGGAGATTTTCATAGGCCCTTAACCTGACCTCATCTCTGCACATTTTGCTGTGTAATTTGAATTACACCAGAATGTTTCCATGGTTTGGAATCCACTTAAAGCTGTAGGTCCCCTATATGCAGAAGGACTACCAGGTCAAGCTAGGCAGCTAAGGTAAGGGCAGATTGTGCAGCTGATAAACTCTTTCACCAGGTCATTACAACCACACAAGTTGACTTAAATTGAATCTAAGGGGAAAAAAGCCAACTCCTCTCCAACTACAAAATACATTATTCTCATTGGTATCCAGACTAACTCTTCCAACTACATCAAGTGACTGAAACACAGAATGGCTAAATTCAAGAAAATCATTTATTATACCAATGCACGAAATTTACCTGGTCTCCACTCCATGTAAGACGGGGTGCAAGAAATGCATAACGAGAAAGCCAAGGTCATTTAATTTAGTTGTGCTGGAGCACATGGACTGGTTGTAATTTCCCTACTCACCCATTCTTCCTTTTTCTTTTATCCATCTACTTTTGCCCTCTACAAATTTTAATTTTAAACTGTTTCACCATCTTTGGAAAATTATTTGTCATGTCCCTTGGTAATTTAGTTCAAATCCTGACTCCCTTCCCCATGAAAGAAAATTTGACCACACCTTTAAGCCTGGAATCCAGTGCCAGCTTGTGGTCATGGTTATTTTTTCACTTCCAAGCACTACTCTTAGTTCTTCCATTAAAATCTTTCCCATGTTGTACCAAAATATTTACACTTCTTTAACAAGCAATTCCTTCCCCACCATACAAACACAATCAACCATTAATTTGTGGTGATTCGCAGTATGCCACTACACCTCAATCTGCACACAGCAGTTGGAACCACGGCCATGAGATCCCGACGAGCCAGTCGCTAGAGGGCAGAGCGGTATTGTGCATCTGATAGCGCATGCTGTCCAGCAGGAAGAGACCCCAGTTGCTCGCCAGTCATAAGTTAGTCATCGCGCTCGCAGTTGTCTTGGTTGCGTCGTGAAAGTGCTCTCCTGAAACACTACGTGGACTGGCCGCGTACCAAACTCACTACGCTAGTGGACACTAATTCTGATGCAGCTTTTTGTTATTTGATGTAATGCGCATGTATTGTTACTCGTGCCCTACAATATATCTTCAGAACACATCGAGTTGTGGTGTTTGATTGTAAAAAGTTTCCTGTGGTAGTAACATTTTTATGTGGGGCAAACCTGCCCACAAGTTTTCCATCCGTACAACTTTTAGATATGCCAAACTAATGCCTTTGCAAAAAATAAAAACAAAGAATATGTCTGACCTATATAGCAATAAAATAGAAATTAAGTAACCATATCCCCATACTGCAGAATTTAAGGCTTAACTTTGTAAGGCAAAATTTTTCTATAAGATGTCACAGTAGCGATTTCAAACTCTTTTTATCTTCACTACATGTAAATCAATGACTGAAAAAAAGAAGAACCAAGAACCAATTTTGGTAACTTGCTGAAGTTATGAAAGGGAAGAGTTTTACTTATAACTGGTTTACACCTTGTGATCCACACATGACAGATCACTATATTACATTACAGTTAACATATCTTATCACTATAGTTGTTTCTAAAGTTTATCATTAGTCAAAATTTATCAAATTGATGATAAAAAAAATTTAAAGTGGATGAGTCAAACAGCCCAATCAATATTTACATCATCTCATGCATTAACAATGGACACAGCAATATCAATTGTAAAGAAGTTATATTATCCGAGCAAAGTCTCCACTTAACAACAATAACATGAAGGTAACTTTCTTTCATCAGAAAAATGAACTGTGAAGACTGAAAGATAGTGAAGCTATTGAAAACTTATGTTAATAAGAGATATTTCAAACATACAGTTAAAGCAGTTGTTTTGAGTGTTGCTGAACTAACAGACATTGAGTTACATCATATTTACCTTTCATGATACAATTAAACAATTAAAATTATTACTTAAGTTTAACGAACAACAAACATTTCCTTAATACACTAATGTAGGGTGAAGCAGAACTTTGGATGTCAGTTCCCTAAATACTGAAACAGATCTGAAATAAATTTATTACATACAGATTACCCCTATTTGGTTGCAAAGCATATTAATCCAATACTTTTACTAAGGATCAGTAGAATCCGTGGTGGAGGCAATGAAAATGAAGAAAACCTACAAAACCAATGGTTACAGTTAAAGAAAAAGGGAGAAAAACTGTTAATTCCAAAATCGGTAACAATGGAAGGAAAGAACTGCTGGAATGCTTTTCCATATAAAATATTGTTCATTCCAAAAGTTATTCATACTACAAATTGTATCTGCAAGAGCAAACTACTCTGGTGGCAGAAGCACTTGACTACAAATTCCCTTGCTATCCTGCCATTCTTCATGATATTCCTTACCAAAAAAAAAAAAAAAAAGAGTAATAAAAGACAAGATGGCTTGAAAAATGAGTTTGAACTATCTACAACAGACCTCAAAAACTGCAATAAGTATCACTACTTTAAAGAGATAGATAACCATCTACAAACACAAACAATGATATAGTATGAACAGTTACAGGTAGAACTTACATCTGAAGAATGGCTGTTAGTAAAATATGAGACATTTCAAAATAACAATATACCAGAAACATGAGTCGTATGATCTGATTGGACAGAAAATATAATGGCAGTAATAGAATGTGTAAGAAAACATGGAAATGTGGAAACTTTCAGTTGTTTGATTAATTTTCGTAAAGATGTGAATTTCAGCTCAGTTGTAGACTGATGCAGCACCAACCAGATTCAGTCATACTGCTCATACTTATTGGAGAAGACTTCATGAACATGAATTGGCAAATACAAGCAGTTCAAGACAATTTATTTCAATGAAATTAAAGCAATCACAGAAACAGACATTTCTGCAGATGTACATGTCTGTATTTCTGCTCGACTAATATTTATACATGGAAAAAACAATGAGAAGAAAACAAAAACAGGTTACCACATGTGATAGTAACTTGGGAATGAACAGACACAGAAGGAACAGTAGTGAGAACGCCACAAACTTATGTGAATGTCAACTCATGTACCAATCGATA
This sequence comes from Vandiemenella viatica, assembly GCA_031002005.1. Lineage (NCBI taxonomy): Eukaryota > Metazoa > Arthropoda > Insecta > Orthoptera > Morabidae > Vandiemenella > Vandiemenella viatica. The sequence continues at coordinate 75,221,235 of JARYHS010013630.1, forward strand.
TTATCACAGAATGGTTTCATATCCAGCAATACTATGTTGACAAAATACTTATCCCAGAAAAACAATTCTTGTAAAAATAGGAGAAATATCATGATAGTGTAGGACAAAAAGTTATGAGATCTTCTTCTGAGCCAAGCCTAAGATTTACAGTGTGTGAAATAGAATGCTTTCTCTTGGTGTTTCAGATTTTATTTAGAATAAAAGAAAATTCTGGTGACTTGGCCATTGTGCCTGCCATGTTTTAGTAAACCCATCTAAATACCTTAAATAAATTGCTTTTTCAAACTTACAAATACATGAAAGCCAAGATTCCCTCACACTTTTTTGAATCTGACATATATTATGCTTTCCAATTTAGTGAAAAATATTACATGCATAATAGCCAAGTCACCACATTTTTTTTTTTTTTTAAATTCTAAATAATATCTATAACACCCAGAGAAACCATTCTGTTTTGCAAAGTGAATACGCACAGTAAAGCATAGACTTGGCTCAGAAGAAGATCTCATCACTTTCTTTCACTACATGAGCACGAGACTTGGCCTATTTTTACAACAATTGTTTTTCTGGGATCTCATTTATTTTTGTAAGTTGATCCCTTATTCTCAATCATCACACAAATGTAATGATTCCATTCGAAAATCTGTGAATAGGAACATTTCAGAATTGAAGACCTCAGTATACACTATCAACAATGCCCCACTCTTTGAAAATAATGTGTGTGCGCCAAAGCCGAACAATGCAGATTGCCGGTGGTTTAACTATCACCATAAGTAAATAATGAGTATCTACCAAACTACGGACAGGTACAAAGTAAAATTTAATATGTTAACTAAACTTGCTGATCTCAATGAAATTAAAGAAATCTCATACACATAGCTTCATCCAGAGCAAAGCAACTAATCCACAAATATGTGCAAGAATTTTTTGTGTTTGGGATCGTAATCAAATAAATACAGGGAAAAACACCAATATTAAATTTTTCTTATGACTTAGGGATGAAACCATATATGTGTACCAAATTACTTGTTTCTAGGACTACTAGAAGTACTGTGGAATTTTCATGTTGTGTTGTCGTGATTGAAACAAAATTTTGAATTTCAATAACTTTCAAATTAAAGGAAGGAAATAAATAAATCTTAACACATTAGTTAAACTCAGTAAGCTCACTCTGCAATGAAAATCTGAGGTATATAATGTTATTAGGGTAGAAGGCAATCTCACGTTAGTGATAGGTATATGGAAATTTACGAGTTTCAGACTTTTCTTATAATATATGGGTAAAATATTATCTTTGTACCAGCTTTCTATGACTATGAGAAGTACTTTAGAGTTTTTATGATCATTGGTTAGTGAATTAGTGACAAAATTACTGAAATTTGCATATTAATAATATCTGAACTAAGAACAGTAATTAAATAAAATTTAGTATGTTTGCTAAAATTGCTGATAACAGAAATCTGAGACTGTTATCATTAATACAACCTAAGAAACTGAGATTCAAAAATGGCCCAAATCTCTTCGAGAAAAGATAGGCAGCGCCGCTGTTGACTTGACTTGGCAGATGCACTGAGTGCACCCAGATACAGAGCTTTCCTCATTATTTCATATTTCCAGTTTCTCAAATGAGGCCCACACGTTACTTCGAAATGCAAATAGTTGATATTTAAATCAGCTGACTTGTCACAAGAGCCACTAGTCATTACGGGGAGCCATTTGTCTGTAAATCACAAGAATTATGTTCCACTTGTTAATTTTGTTAGTGAAATATGTAGTTATTGAGGCAGAAATCTTGGACTATTTTGATACTCACATAAATGTTCATGCAAAATCAAGTAAAAATAACAATATTATTGCTAGCCCATCTGGCATGAGATTTGAGCATTGACCCCATTATATGTCACCATATCCAGATGTAAGGCCTAGATGTAAGTCCAAGATGTTAGATGGGATAGCAACACTCTGCCTTAACTGTGAACAATTAAATTCATGACCGGTGTAGCCTTCTGGTACCTTAATATTTAATACAGCGGTCAGTACATGTTCGTATTATACATCCCAAACATGAAGAGTACAATTAAATATGCTCACTTCACACAGTTTTAGGATCACAAAATACTTGTATTCTTAAAAAAGTTTATGTTACAATGTCAGTACCAGAATTATGAATAAAGCATCAGACAACAGTTCCTTCGAAGATTGCTAGGTTAAGCACATTCACTTGAGAAGATAAAAACTCACTAAGACCCCCTAACTTAAGTGAGAGAATGCTTACGGCACGTTAAGATGAGCCACAACTACTTGCATGGAGCAATTCGCTCTGCAAACCAACACGAAGTTAACTGTTTAAAATCTACTAGAAGACTGGGCATTTTCAAGATGGCTGCAGGTCCTTTTATTAACTTTCAGATTTCTATGATGCCAGCAAAAACATTCAAAAATTAATATATCCAAATCTACTGGATATTTTAACTTGCAATTAATACGTGGACTTCCTGATATCGTTTTCTATCTATCTCAATTTAATTCAGCCTTTAAAAACATACGATTAACCTTAAAGCCTCTTACTTCATCAGCTTGCTGCACTTCGTCAACAATTGACAATTTTTTTTTTTTTTTTCAAAATCTTAATTATCTTACCGACACTTAAACTTTGTACAGAAACTAATATTTATATCTAATTCTCTTAATTCAAGCTATCTTCTGATATCAATTTCTCAATTTATCTCTTTTAGCTAAAATCTTTATTTTTTCTCTTGGTGATTATACTTTGCCTAATTAGTTAATTTTACCTTCAAAATATTCTAGACGGTGCTGACTATAGCTGGTGATAAAAGATCAGCTGTGACTTTACTTGATTCAAAGTTATTTCAAATCTTAGATTTTAGCCTTCCTAGCAGCATGGCTTAAAAACATAAACAAACCAAATCATCTCTTAAACTAAATTTTTTCAGGCAAACAAATACACTTTAAAATGATTCTTATGGTGAGTTTTAGTCATGGAAATTATTGCAAGAAAATTCATTCACATTGCAAACTACTTTACTTTAAATTTCTGTCTCCTAAATAAACAACTTCAAAATCGAACTATAGAATATGATACTACTGGGGATGGTTAGTAGAAATGCTTTTGGCGAGCTAGTAGGTAGCTTACACAGAGAAGGGGTGCCTAAAAACATACTGCTAAACTAGTGGCGTATTTGTCCAATAGGAAAAAGTATGTAACAATTGACAAGAGTGAAATATAGATGAAGGGAAAACAGTTGGTGAGGTCCATAGGAAACACATTTCAGTAGAAACCATTTAACTTAAAAAGGAATCAAAATATGTGTAGTAATTAATTTATTCTCGATAAAAATAATATAAACCAAAGAAAGCATGATAGCTCATGTCAATAAAGTGTTGAAATCCCTGTTGCCATGTCAAATAGGACAATTATTAAAGTTGAACAATAATTGATTCATATGTTTTTTGGCAGGTAAAATAATCCCCTCTTCATTGCCCATTTTATTTTCCTTTTATTGGGTAGGGATGTATTGCTTGTTGAGATCATTATAGCTGGGAGAGGATGGGTAAAGAGAGAATTTGGAGGGATAGTAAGGAATTTGGACACAGCCTCTTGAAGGATTCACACAAGTAGCGGCATGGAAACCATGAGTAAATAAAACCTTTCTTTAATTTCTGTTTAGTTCACAATGAGGTTTGTTATAGGAATGCATCTTTAACCCTAGATCACTAAGCTTCGTCAAATCGACGACGCGAATTCGAAAAAAGTGCCGTAACTTTTGAGTCGTGGTCGCACCTATTTCAACTACCGTGTAATTTCAGTCAACCCGTTGCCCCCGCTGCGGACTGTAGTGTTTTTAGTGTGGGAGATTTGTGAGCGCTGGACCAGCGACCATGGCTCATCGCATCGACGAAGGTTAGTATTAACGTTATATTTTTTACTATTGTGCTTATAATATTTTATGTTTATTTTTAGTTTTAACATCATAAAAGTAATGTATATTATTTTTTTACTTTAGATATGATTCTTCAGGGAGTGAGAAGGAAAACCACATCGAGCCTGATCCCGCTTATGAGTCAGATCGTGAGGATGAGGTTTCTTCTTTGTTACAACATCCACCTCCAACTCATCCTATCGCTAAAAAAAGAAAAATTTGTGCCATATGCCCATCAGCAAAATGAAGGATGACGAAATCTAGTTGCTATAAGTGCAATAAATCGTTGTGTGGCGAACACAAAGTTGATGTGTGTCACAAATGTGTTAGTTCATAGTTTGGATAAAGGAAACAAAGAAACTGCCGCGAGGCAATGAAAATAAGATAGGATAGGGAAAATAAACAGTTACCCGTCACTTACCACAGATGAAGGCAGGAGGGCGAAACACGTAAAAACACAAAAACAAAAGAATTACACAATATTTCGACTTCAGTCTTACTCATGTAGGAGGCGAGACATATGGCAGGGGGAAAGATTCACATGTGGCGGGCTCGGATGTGACCACATCTTTCCCCCTGCCATATGTCTCGCCTCCTACATGAGTAAGACTGAAAAGTCGAAATATTGTGTAATTCTTTTGTTTTTGTGTTTTTACGTGTTTCGCCCTCCTGCCTTCATCTGTGGTAAGTGACGGGTAACTGTTTATTTTCCCTATCCTATCTTATTTTAGTTCATAGTTTTTTTACCAAAATGCTATTTTTTGTTGATTCTATATGTTTATTTTAATTATTTGAGCTTTTTTAAAAAATTATTGTGTTCTATTTTAGTATTGTTTTCTAGTATTTTGTTTTAAATATGGTCTCAGTGTAAAGGCTGATTAAGTAATAAATATGTGATTTAAATAAATAAGAATGTTATAATTTTCTTAAAAATTGATTATAATAAAAAATATGTAAAAGAAATAATTATTTTATTTAATAAAACCTTATAAACCTATTTTTATGACAGCGTAGTCAAAACAACGAAGGTTAGTAATAAGCGTTGAATAATAAGGTTAGTGATCTAGGGTTAAGTAAATTGTGTAAAGAGTAAGCAAAAATAAACAAAGATCAATCATTTCTCACTTAGTGCCGAACGGTAAATAAAATATGTGAAATATTTGAGTTAATTTAGTGAAGAAATTTTTATAAACTCTACGTCCTCGAGAAAGACCATAGTTTCAAAGAGAAGATAAGGGAATCATCATGTTTTGAATGTAATTGAAATGCCCCAATGCCAACAAAAAGTATGCAATGTTACTATATACAAATTCATTAATTTAGATGATGGAGGAAATACATTACCATTTGCAGATAATTCTACTGTTCAGTATAACTCAACAACGATGAAAATGTATAGTTTGTGTCGAATACAAACACCAGTTAATGAGGTCTTTGAAAACAATTTTCATCCCTTGTTTGTAAAATACTGTTTTTCAACTTTTCCACACATAATTACACTAGAATTTCTTGAAGTTCATCGAACATTAAATAAAACAGCAAGTCATGCACACTCATAGCCTTTCAGCACTAGGATCACAGAGCAACTAATGCACTGTAGGAAGCACACACTATGCATCTGGCATGCAGCATGAAATGATGTCACGTCAGAGGCTGACGCCTGATCCTGCATAGGAAGCTCACTGTGTAGGTCGATATCGAACGTATTTGGTCCCATTTTGCTCTGCCCTATCACTTGTATTAAACCTCCTTCCCCTAAAAAGATATTTGAAAATCTCTGCCTTATTCATCTTGTTTCCTTTCTAACTGATACCTGGTAAATTCAAATTCCAACCAATAATTATTATGCTCATCTCTAAACTATGAATTTACTTTTTCCTCAAGAGCCCCATCCTCATCATTAATTCCTAAACTGCAGTAGGCAACCAATACACCTTTTTTTGTTCTTTTTTGTAACTCCAGAAATTTTTCCCTAGTACTCATGGCTATGATTTATAAATATCAGTAAATTACCGTAGCTCCCCACTATCCACCAATTCTTCCACTATCTCTGCAGTAAAAAGTTGCGGAAAACCTCATGTGCTGTACTTCATTCTTTAAGCAAGAGGGAACTTCTATACACACCTCTGATTTCATTATCTCGATTAAATTATGAAACTCAAACACTTTTTTCATTATACTCCAACACTTCAATAGTCTCATAACTGCCTGTGATATTTTCAGCATTACTCTACACTTTGCTTCTTGCAACTCCATCATTTATTGTTTCATCAGCTTCAACTATTTCCAGCATGCTTTCTTTTTGGTTAAGGCTTTATGCTTCACTGATATTGAGGTTATTAGAGGTGAGAAAGGACTAAAAGCAAGGTTTTTTTTTTTTTTTTTTTTTTTTTTTTTTTTTTTTTTTTTTTTTGCTTATGGCTGTACACCTAGTTGACTTCGAGGTCATTAGAGGTGGGATGGGACTGGGAAGGAGCAGGAAGGAATTCAGTAATGGACTTTTGAAGGAAGCATCCAGGCATTCGGCTGGAGTAATTTGGGGAAACCATGGAAAACTCTAAACTGGATGCAGGGATTTGAATCGTTGTCCACCCCAATGCAAGGCCACATGCTCGGTGGAGGCAAGGAATTCAGCCATGTTTTCTTCAAGGCATATCCTTACATTTAACTGTCCTGATTTTCGGAAGCCACAGAAAACTGACATCTGGCTGTCCAGATGGAAATTTTAAACTGCATCCTCCCAAATACAATGAGAGAGTATTACCGTTAGCCAACATGCTTGGTTCCCATCATGTATTAATTTCCCCCTTCCCCTGTCTGACCGCAATAACCTAAAACATGCACAACCCTGACTCTATTATACATGGAAATAGGCTAATAAACTCAGAAAGCACCAACTCACCTGATCAGTGAATATCCTGCTACTAGTGATTATGCACAAGCACAACCCTGTGCTTCAAGCAGTACTTCGGTTTTCAAATTTGGCCTCCTCACAGCATCATTATATTGTGGACAGTCATGGCAACTCAGGACTGGCCCAAGTTTCACCCTGGTATGTTCCGCCTACTTCAACACCTTTCTCAAGTCAGCTATACACTACGATTCTTATCAATATCAATACTATTTCCCACTTCCCCACTCTCACTACTCTGTTCTCCTTAGTGAAGCCCCACAAAGTGAACACATTTCCTTTATAAACTGCCCTAATTCTGCAAGAAGTTTGAAAAAGGTCTATCTACTCTTGCAGAGGTGGGCATAAACTACTTCCATTGCGCTACTATCTAGCAACAAACTCTTTTTATTCCCATTTTTTGTTTCTATAGGTCTCTTTGTAAAGGCCTGTAGAATCTTGATCAACCCCTAAATTTACATTTGACTTTCCCCCACCACCAACTCTTATAACAGGATAAACATATTTCTACCCAAAATTTCTGATGTGTCTGGTTTCTACATCCTATTTACCCTATGTTCCCTACAACTTGTTGCCAGCTCACAACCATTCCTTTCATCATAAGAACAATGTTTTTCTGACATTGAGAATTAATATAATGTTCTTGGGTGACTAGCCATGTCAACAAGGCGTTTACACACAATATTTCAGAGATCGAAAATTCTGCTGCCACATTCACAGAAGGGAAAGCTTCTTCCTATTATTGGACATGCCACTTTCACTAACACACATTCCCAGTAACCAAATTACCTGCGCTCAATGCTCTCTATGTAGGCCTCACTGCTAAGGCAACCGTCCACAAGCTAACAGTTTATACTGACAACCTAGATTATCCAGTGACATCTCATTCCAGTTCCATCAACTCTAACAACGTTAACCATTGTTTTACAGTGGGAGCTGATACCACTACACTTTCTGAACTACATAGATCAAAACTAGCCTACCAAGAAATCCTTGATACCAGGCATGCTCCTATCCTTAACCTCCAATAAGACCATTCCAGTAAACCCATCACTTATTATCATATCAAGACTACTTCTTCTTTCGACTAACCAATTTGGAGGGTATGATAAATCAACTTTGTCTATGTTTCTTTGTATTTAATTTTCTTTGCTTCCTTTATTCATTGAGTGTTGTTCTTTTTCTTCCTGGGTACATTTTCTTCCTTTTATTTATTTATGTCTTTCCTGAAAACCTGCCTTTTGGATTACTTTTCTAATGAGTGTTCTGTTGTCTATTATATCTGTTTTCACTCCAGCATTTTTCATGTCCTTTTCAGTTTCAGTGAACCATATGGGTTTGAATTTGTATCTGTTTAGTAAGGTGATTCGTTAGTCTATTACTATCCATTCTGTAGATGTGCCCATAAAATTGCAGTCTTCTTTTCCTCATTATAAGTGTTAATTTTTCTATTTCCAAATATAGTTCTCAGTTTGGTCTTAATTTGTATTCAGCATTACTATTACGTTCAGGTCCTATTATTTTTCTCAATACTCTTCTTTCGACTTTTTCAGTTTTTCATTCTCCCATATCTTATTAGTGTTCCTGCTGAATACAACGTTTCTGGTCAAACCACTGTTTGATAGTGCTTTAGTTTTGTGTTCCAGGATAAAGATTTTTTTGTCATATACGCTCTTTGTCATATGAAATGCTCTTTCCATTTTATGTATTCTAGTTTCCATCACCATCTTTTCTTTTGTCACTCATTATCCATTCTCCTAAATACTTAAAACAATTTGTTTTAGCTATTGCGCCACTGCAAAATTTAAGATTTTGAGGAGCATCAATGATGTTTGCCATGAACCGAGTTTTTTCAAAAGATTTATGTAATCCTACTCTAGCTGCCTGTTTCTCTAGTTCTTTGATTTGTTCTTTTGCATTATCCAATGAATCAGTAATTAGCAACATGTCATCCGCAAAAGCTAGACATCTATGGTGATTTTATTTGGATTTCTTTCTAGCTGAACACCCTTAGTGTTGATGGCTTTCCTTCATTCCCTCACTACTTTTTCTAATGCACAATTGAAAAGCAGCAGAGACAAAAAAAAAAAAAAAATCACAGTCTGACACCTGATTTCATTTCAAAGGGCTTGGAAATTTCCCACTTAAATTTTACTTTGCACATTGTATTTGTTACGGTATTTCATTTGTTTTATTATTGAGTCCTAATTCTTTCAGAATTGACTCATAGTCCACAAAAGTGATTACATATTTCAAGTTCCTGATTTTCTCATTTCTATTATGTTCTTTAACTTAAATATTTGTTCTATGCATGATCTGCCGTTCCTAAATCCTGCCTGATATTCTCCTACTTGTGGGTTGAGTATACATTCAGCTCTCTCTAAAAGTGTCTTAGACAATGTCTTGTAGGTCACTTCCAAGAGGAAGATACCCCTATAATTGTTAGGATCTGTTTCATCTCTTTTTATATATATATATATATATAGAGAGAGAGAGAGAGGGGGGGGGGATGTATAAAAGCTAATGTCCATTCTGGTGATAAGCTGTTTGTTTTAAATTTCACTGATTATTTCTGTTAAACAATTGATCATGTTGTCACTATAGTGTTTCCATAATTCAGAAAGTATATTATCTTCTCCAGCTTCTTTGTTATTCTTAACATCCTTTATGATTTCTTTAATTTCTTCTATTATTGGTGGCTTTGAGTCTGGTTGTCTTGGGATTATCATGTTATCAAAATTAATGTTTTCTTTCGGTGAACCACAGTTGTGTATAACTGCTTTACGTCTCTTAACAGCGAGGTCTTTAGAGATGGGAAAGGATGGGGTGCAAGGATGGGGAAGGAATTCGGCCATGGCCTTTTGAAGGAAGCATCCCGGCATTTGCCTGGAGTGATTTGGGAAACCATGGAAAACCCAAATCTGGATGCCCAGACGGGGATTGGAACCACCGTCCTCCTGAATGCGAGGCGAGAATGCTAACCGTTACACCACCCCGCTTGGTGTGTAGTTCTTTAAAGTACTCTGCAAGAACTCTGCAGTTGTCAGTATTATTATATGAACCCTTGTGTGTTTTTTAGATCTTTAAGTTGTAAACTTGGTGGTGTGTATTACTTTGAATTACTCTTGAATGTTTTGTAAAAGTTCCTTATGTTGCTATTCTTAAAGTCTGATTCAATTGATGTTAATTGGTCTTTAATATGTTCCGTTTTGACCCTTGAGACCTTTGGATGTTAGTTTTCTGGCTTCTATCAATTTTTCCCTATTCTCCGTGTACTTTTAAGGGGAATGGTTTCTTCTGCTGTTTGTAAAATGTCTTTTTGAAGCTGTGCCCAACTTTTAGGGATCCTTTTCTTTTCCAAAAGCATTCTGAAATCGTTTTATCCAGCCAACGTTTTTGGTTTGTATTGATTCTTTTTTCTAACTATTGGCTTAATTTTGAAATTAATTATGGATAAGTAGTGATCTGAATCTAAGCCAGCTCTCTCTTTAACATTATCTTCTTCACAGAGTGTCTGCTTATAGCAGCATGATCAAGCTGTTTTTCACCACATATTGGGTTTAGCGATACCCATGTAGTTTGTTTCCTAGGTAGTTTTTTTTAAAGTATATTTTAGTACAATATTATGCTCTTTGCGTAGGCTTATGAGTCTTTCTCCATTCGCTGTAGTTCTAGTATGTGCATAGAATTTTCATACATATATACTATATGTTGACATTCTTTGCTGATTTGTGCATTAAAGTCTCCAACCAGTATTATTGTGTTTTTCGACAGAATTTGGTCTAATTTGCCAGAATTCTTCTGTTTGTTCCTTCTGTGTTTCTCATTTTTTGGTGCTTGTGTATTTACAGTGGCGTAAGCTTTATTTGCTGATTTAAAAGTTAGTGTGGACAGTCTTTCATTACTTGATTTAAATTCTATACTAATATTATAAATGTGAAAGTAACTCTGCCTCTCTGTCTGTTTCGTTTTCAGGGCTAATCCAATTATGGTGCAATTTGACAAGGTTATGCTTTTTGCCTTTAGGAAGGACATAGGATAGTATTTTCTGTATAGATAATACATATTGTCATGTAATTATGAAAAACTAACAGAACTGTGAAAGACAGATGCATAGCACATATACGGCTCTATAATGCTTACCAACAGAGTGGGCGGGTCATGCAGTGGATAAGATGCTTGCTTTCTAAAGCTCCATGTGTGGTTGTTGTTGTTGTTGTTATTGAAGCTTTAGGGCGCGTCGACGACTTAGTCATTAGCGCCCTAACTCAAACACAGAATGACAATGTGGGATAAAATTAGCTACCGTCTGCATGGCCGACTGTAAAGGGGTCGGCCACACAGACAGCATAATAAAATACGAAAACACTGACTAAAATACCGTCTACATGGCCGACTGTAAAGAGGTCGGCCATGCAGACAGCAGGTTTAAGTAAAACATTGAAACAAATACTGTAAATTAAGTAAACTATCGAATAACACTGGCTGGTTGGCTGTAAAAGGGCCAAACCAGCTTACACAAACACTAAAAATTCAGTCTGAATGGCTGTAAGGGGGCCATCCAGTAGTAAAATGATCTTAAAAAACATAAAAAAAAAACAAAAATTAAAAACCGAATAAGTCAGTACAAGGACTGGTGGTTGTAGACGGACCACCAAACCATTCTAAAAACTAGGCCAATCTACCCAAAATTTTTGGGATATGACCGGCCATATTACAAAATTTTAAAACCTTCACCACATTGTCATTATTTAAAATTACGGGCAGATCGTTAGCTAGGCCAACGTCTGCCCTTATGTTTAAAAACTTTACACAGTCAGTTAAAATGTGGCGCACCATCAGAGGTACGCCACAAGCATCACATTCCGGAGGGTCCTCTCGGCGGAGAAGGAAACCATGAGTCAGAGGACAGTGCCCTATACGGAGGCGAGTAAGGAGAACCTCATCCCTCCTCGCCCGCTGGAAGGAGCTGCTCCACGGCTGAACGGTCGGTTTGACCAGCCGGAGCTTATTATGCTCTACTTCCAGCCACTGCCTCTGCCATACCTCAAAAACAATTCTCTTCGCTACCGAGGCAAGGTCTGACTTCGGGACCGGAGCAAAGTCGATTCGGACCTTGTCACAGGCTAACTTGGCAGCTTGATCAGCTGCCTCGTTCCCTCTGATTCCCACATGGCCCGGTACCCAGCAGAATAACACCTCCTTTCCACGAGATTGAAGGGAAAGGAGGGCGTCCTGGATGTCCTGGACTAGACGGTCTGCTGGATACATATTTCATATGGCCTGAATACAGCTGAGGGAATCACAGCATATGATGAATAACTTATCGCACATTACTTTCATATGCTGGAGCGACTTCAACACGGCATAGCATTCAGCGGTGTAAACGCTGCACCTGCCGTCCAATTTGAATGTGTAAGTCGCTCGAGGGAACACTACGGAGCAACCAACTCCGTTAGCCTGCTTAGACCTATCCGTATACACCGGGGTAAACGTGTGATACTGGTTTAAAACATCTCTAAAAATTTTGATAAAAACATTATCGGCGGTACACAGCTTGTTGTGCCGCGATAATTCTAAAATTGTTCTGGGCCTCTTTAAAAGCCAGGGAGCAGATTTACTCCAACCCTGGTGATAAAAAGAAGGAAGCTCGAATTCGTATTGTTCTAAAATAGCCTTTGTACGGTAGCTGAACGGTTTAGTGGCTCTATGCCGGTTGGTATAGAACCGCTCGTAGTTGGGATGGAGCACTATGTCGTGCACGGGACTGCCAGGTGTTATGGCAACGTGCAGGTAGTGTCGCACCATGAGGAGTTGCCGGCGGATGGTAAGCGGCGGCTCGCTCGAGTCAGCACAAATGCTGACAATAGGGCTGGTGCGATATGCACCCGTGGCGAGCCGAATTCCTGCATGGTGGACACTATCCAGTATCCGAAGATAACTGTCCCGTGCCGAACCATATACGATACAACCATACTCGAGACGCGACCGTACAAAGGCTCGATAAAACTGTAGCAGGCAGGAGCGATCAGCGCCCCATGACCTGCCACACAGGCATTTTAAAACATTTAGAGCTTCAGAGGCTCTGGCTTTCACATCTTTAAGATGTGGCAGCCAGGTTAGCCTAGTGTCTAAAATGAGGCCCAGAAACCTAACAGTGTCAGTAAAACATAAAACGGTGTTCCTCAAGGTAAGGTGAGGCTCTGGTAAAAGTCCTACTACGACTAAAAAGTACACACCGGGTTTTCTCGGCAGAGAAACACGAAAACCGGTGTGCACTGACCATTCATCCAGCCTGTTCAGCGTGAGTTGCAACTGCCGCTCAGCGCTTCTCAGGCTGGATGATGCAATAAAAATTAGAAAATCATCCACATATAAGGAGTACCCTATTGGGCTCCTTATAATGGATGCTATGCTATTTATAGCAATTGCAAAAAGGGTCACACTTAAAACAGATCCCTGAGGAACACCGTTTTCCTGAATAAAAAGATCAGACACTTCACTACCGACTCGGTACCGGAAGCAACACCCAGATAAAAATGATTTTAAAAAACGGGGCAGGTTTCCCCTAAAACCCCAGTCATGTAATTGGTTTAAAATAACATGCCCCCAGGTAGTATCGTAGGCCTTCTCAATATCGAAAAATATCCCCACCAGATGTTGGCTGTGGATGAACGCATCCTATATCGCCGCTTCCAGCAGGATCAGGTTGTCCAAGGTGGAACGGAACTTCCTGAATCCACACTGAAAGCGGCTCAGCAGATTACGGGATTCAAGACACCAGACGAGGCGGCGGTTAACCATCCTCTCCAGTGTCTTCCCCACGCAGCTAGTCAAGGCAATACTACGATAACTATCTGGCAACAATTTGTCTTTTCCAGGTTTTAAAATGGGAATTAATGTTGCTTCTTTCCACGAGTCGGGGAAGTGTCCTCCGGTCCATATATCATTAAAAATATCCAGAAGGTACCCCTTAGCATCTTTACTAATATGCCTCAGCATCTGGTACTGGATCAAATCAGGCCCTGGAGCAGTGTCGTTAGCGCTATTCAAAGCCGACTCCAGCTCCCAAACTGTTAATTGGCAGTTGTAGGCTAATGTATTCGACAAATCGAAGCACAGCGGGCGCCTCTCGGCAGCGACTCTTCGTCGCAGAAACCGAGGGTCAAAGTTAGCGGACGAAGTGATGGCGGCGAAGTTCTCCGCCATCAGCTGCGCTATGCTTCGTTCGTCAGTAATTATGCGTCCGTGATCCAGTAACCCAGATACTGGTGGGCGGGAGTACCTTCCAGATATACGGCGAATGGACTCCCATACTTTCGATGAAGGTGTGGAACGATTTATTGTGCTCACAAAGTTCTGCCATGACCTCTTCTTGCTCTCCTTAATAACTCGACGCGCCTTAGCTCTGGCAATACGGAACGCTGCTAGGTTGTCAGATGTTGGGCACAACCTAAAACGACGCAACGCCCGTCGGCGACCCTGGATGGCGGAACGACATTCATCGTTCCACCAGGGGACGGGCGTCCTTCGCAGCGTTCCAGAGCTCTTTGGCATGGAAACGTCAGCTGCACAGTGAATCACTTCTGTCAAGTGATTCACCTTCTACTGTATACTGCCACAGGGTTGCAGTTGTACAGCATGGCAGTAGAGCTGCCAATCTGCACAACTGACGTTCCATTTACGTCGGTTATTACCTCCTCCACGCTCACACTCAATGTGCATCCAAATAGGGAAGTGGTCGCTACCATGTAGGTCGCGATCCACCTCCCACTGCACGGAGTCTGCAATTGAGGGGGAACACAAGGAAAGGTCAATGGCAGAAGACGTACCGGTAGCAGTGGTGAAATGAGTCATTTGCCCTGTATTCAGGATACAAATTTCCTCCTGCTCTATCAATCTACCAACCACTCGGCCCCTGGGGCAATCGGTGATGGAACCCCACAACACACTGTGTGCGTTGAAATCTCCCAAAAGGAGAAAGGGCCGAGTGAGTTGTCGTATAATGCCAACCAGGTCATCGTAGCTGACTGACACACTGAGTGGCAGATAGACAGAGCATACGGTCCGTTGGATGGGACCATGTATTTTCACCGCTACTGCTTGTAATGTGGAGGTGAGAGCAACGGGTTCAGAGTGGACAGTGTTCCGAACAAACACAGCCACTCCTCCCTTCGCTCGATCACCCTCGGTATCGTCCTTTCGGAATATGTCATATCCTCTTAGCACTGGCTGGTGTAGTGGTCTGAAATGTGTCTCTTGTAGACAGAGACACAAAGGTTCAGACCGTGCTAAGAGTTGGACTTCCTCTTTGTGAGCCTGAAAGCCGTTAACGTTCCACTGAAGTATGGGAGCCATTCTACCTATTTAAAACCACCCGCCCTGGGTCGGGTGGGTCAGTGTCAGATGTCTGCTGAGGAACGGGACCAGGGTCTACGTCCACCAGCATAACGTCATCTTCGGGGTCCGAAGACGACTTTTGTTCTAAGGCCTCGGCGTCTTGCGGATCTTTCTTCCGCCGAGGCCTTGCCCCCCTCCTCCCCGCGCTAGTTGGGGAACTGGGAGGAGAGGTAGAGGGGGACTTCAAGAACATGGTGGGGTCCGTGTGTTTGAACTTCGGACCCCGAACTTTCTGCACTAACTGCCATCCGCTATTGGCAGATGGCGTTGCCGTAACTGCATTTGCTGAAGTTGGTGCTTCTGCTATGGGTGCTGCTTCTGCTGTTGCAGAGGCACCCACAGCTGCAGCTACTTTAGCGGATGGCTGTGCTTTGGCTGGTGGACTTGATGACCCTGCTGATGTAGTGGTCAAGTTAGCAGGAGCGCTACTACCGACGACCGCGGTCCTTGGTGTTAGGACCTTAGTGGGCTGCGCACCACACTCTGCACTGGCACGAGCATGTCGTGCTCAGTGCCCGTGTCTACAACGGTCGTCTGCGTAGCAACGCTCTCCTTCCTGACGGGAGTTGATAACGTTTTGGCGAAGCTAGTGGCGAAGACCGGTGGCGCCAACGCCTTAAACCGTTTCTTCGCCTCGCCAAAGGATATTCTTTCCTTAGTCTTCAACTCCTGTACCTTCTTTTCTTCAAGGTACACTCGACACTCCCTGCTCCAGGCTGGATATTGTAACAGCCCTAATACCTGTATTTTGAATAGTATTGGACTGTGTGAAATATTTGTAGTGAGCCAAAGTTTGCTTGAAAGTGATTTGATATGTTTATTTTGTAATTTCTTGTAAATAAGTGTATATAGACTTTGTTTTAGGTAAGAAAATTATTTAAAGACCATTTAATATGTTTAAGAACCGAATGGTGCAAGAGAATTTATTAAAAGTTTGTAATTCCATGTATTACTGTAATTTACGATGTCTACAGGACAATTTTCCACCATTTGAAAGGATTTCTGTAAATAATTTTGTATTTAAGTATCTCTAATTACCATTTCTAATCATTTTGTAATGTTATTAATTAATTTTGTATCAATTCCGATTGTTTTTAATATGTTTGATTGTTTGAGTGATTGTTAATGATCGAGAAATATCGGGCGGATGCCTTTGAAGAATTCTCGTAAATTCGATAGACTCTATATAAACAGATCGCCTGGACAGAGAGTTTAGTTTGCATTAAGTATTAATTCAGTGTTACAGAGACATTCATGCAAGTTTTCATTCAGTCAGTATTGCATCTTTGGATTGTAACAACTAATGCTTGTGAATGTCGCAGACTTGTTTTGATTTGTTCAAAATAAACGAACATCTTCACATAACCTTGTTTTTTGGTGGACTTTTAATTAATGCAGCTATTAACCCACCAAAGAACCTTAACATGGCGACCGTTGACATGACGAGAAGTTCTTAAACATCTGTGGGATGTTTATCTTCTAAAAAGAATCTGCAGAAAATTGCGAGGAAATTTCGACCGGCGACGACACGGATTTGACGGCCTAAGGCGGAGATTTTTCATCGGCAATCGGCTGTAATCTTTCCGACGTCGAGTGGATTTCCTTCGGCCTCAAAATCGTCTTCCTACAGTGAATTGTGAAAAGTGTGGTTAAGTGTTTGAAGTCAGTGTGGTGCTTAATGATCAATTAAGTGCTTCTAAGTGAAATTTAATGTGATACAAAAGTGAGGAATAACTGTAAGTACGGCATTGAATATTCAAGTGATTTATTTTGCATGTTATAGTGTGACAGATTGGAAAGATTTTAATTTTACTTAATTTTGTTTTTTATATTGATTTGGCTGATTACTAAAAATGGCGGATAATCAGAACCTGCAAGCTTTTCTAGAGTCATTTGTAACCAATTTTAATGCAAAATTGCTGAACTTGATGGTAAACTTGATAGTAAATTTTCTGAATTTAGGAATGAGTTAAAAAGTGATAATGATAGCAAATTTTCTGAATTTAAAACTGAGTTAAATCTTGACAGCAAATTTTCTGAAATTAAGTCTCAGTTTTCCGAAATTGATGACAAATTTGATAATAAATTTTCCAAATTGGATAATAAATTTTCTGAATTTAGAAGTGAGTTAAGGAATGATAATGACAGAAAATTTGCTGAAATCAATGACAAGTTTTCTCAACTGCAACAAAGCAATGATAAAACATTCTCTGATTTGACTAAATGTTTTGATGTTAAAATCACAGAGCAATTTCAGGGTTTTAGCTCTCAATTCAAAGAGGATATTAACAATTTAGATTCTAAATTGGGGAAGGTAGTAACAGAATGTAAGGAGAAATTTGAAAAGGTTACAAAATTTTGTGAACAGAATAAGGCTGAATGTGAAAATTTGATTTATAAAGAGGTGAAGGAAGTCAGTGAAAATTGTGATAAGATGAAGGAGGAATATGTTGCTTTGTTCCAAGCTAATGATGTTAAGGTTAATGAGTTGAGACAAGAGGTGGGATTAAATATTAATACATTGGTGCAGCAACAGGAACAGTTAGCGCATGGATTAGAAAGAAATGTAAATCAGTTGGAAAAAAGGGTTACTGGGCTACAGGTTCAGTTAAGTCAGATTCCCGTAACAGGTAATCCAATTATCAGTGTCGATGTAAAGAAGAATTTGAATTCTATGATGATAGTGGGAGGCTTCACCCTATTGAATTTATAGATAATTTTGAAAGATCAGACTATTTTAATTTGTTACCCGACTAGTAAGAAAATTGCACTTGTGGGTAAACATCTAAAATCTTATGCTAGGGCATGGGGTGATAGACAAGCTAGGGAAGTGACTGACTACAAGCTGTTTAAAGAAAACTTTTTGAAACATTTTTGGTCGACAAGCAGGCAAATTCAAGAAAAGAGGGAGTTGATGACTGGTAGGCCGTATAAACCTGGTAGGGAAACTCAACATGATTTTTTTCATAAATGTTGGATCCGTTGTAAGTACTTAGACCATCCTTATGGAGAGGAGGAATTTATTGATTTGATAGGAGCTAGGCTACCTCAGCAAACAAGAAATTTAATTGCCACTTTGGATGTAGTAAATGTGGATAGAGTTTCTGAATTGTTGAGACGCTTGGATGCCCAGGAGTCAGTCAATGAACAACATTACCACCATCAATACCATAGGAGGGGCAGCAGGAGTCCCCCTAGAAGGGGTAATGGGTCAAGGGATGGTAGATCGAGGGGAAGGGATCGTAATAATTATGCAAGAAGGAATGATAATGGGGGAGTGAGAGAACAGAACCCTCAATCTGAAAGGGAAAGGCAGCATGGGGGGCAGGCAAACTAAAGACCACCCCTGTTATGGGCCCCGCAGTGGTGGACAAGAAGGTGGGTCCAGGTACCAACTGCTATAGAGTTAATACCATTTTTATGAATAATCCCAGAGAAGATTTATTGGAAGAGGTAGAGGATAAGGATGAAGTTTTAGATAAAGTTCCCATAGTGCAAATTAATGCGTTTAATAAACAAATAGATGCTCTCATTGACACCGGGTCACAGGTTTCTTGCCTTGCTGAGGGATTATTTAATGAAATTGAAAGCACCAATCAAATTGAAGTGTTACCCGTTAGTAGTATGACAGTTATTACTGCTACTGGTTCTCGTAGTAAGAGAATTAAGCAGGAAATGTTGATGGAAGGTTGTATGGGGACTGTAAATGTAGAAATACCCATGTATGTAGTCCCTAAGTTGAATGTAAATTGTATTTTAGGCATGGATTGGCTTACAAAAGTAAAGGCTTTGGTAGACTGTGGAGAAGGTAACTTACGGATTAAATTAGACAGTGGGGAATACTGGGTTGATTTTGAGAAGACTGTTTGGAAAGGCATACAAGAAGTAGATCATGTGAGAGTTAAATATAAGGATGCTGGTGTAGCTAGAGTTTGTGACAAACTATTACCGCAGATTTGTGTAAATGTGTTAAGGCAGAGTAGTGAGATTAATAGTCTGATTGAAGGTCAGGAGATAAGCGAAGGAAACGTTATTAATTACCCAAACAGTATGAAACTATTACCGTCAGACCAACAAGAAACGCTGAAATGTCTAATTGAAGAATATAGGGACGTATTTTCTGACAAACCAGGTCTGATAAAAAATTATGAGTGCAAGCTTACTGTAAAGTCTGAAGAGCCTTTCTTTATTAAGCCATATCCAATCCCTTTGACCAAAAGAGATGAAGTGAATAAGGAAATAAATCGAATGTTAGAGTGGGGGGTAATAGAGAGGTCAAGGAGTCCTTACAATAATCC
The DNA here is from genome assembly GCA_031002005.1 of Vandiemenella viatica. Classification (NCBI taxonomy): domain Eukaryota; kingdom Metazoa; phylum Arthropoda; class Insecta; order Orthoptera; family Morabidae; genus Vandiemenella; species Vandiemenella viatica. The sequence continues at coordinate 75,240,785 of JARYHS010013630.1, forward strand.
CTTGGTTGTGGTAATAAAACCGGACAATTCTGTGCGACTAGTGCTGGATGCTCGCACATTAAACAAGCATTTAGTAACAGAACGGGATCATCCTCCACCTATCAGTGAGTTGTTGCACAGGTTTAAAGGTAAAAGATATATTTCGTCTATCGATTTGACTGCGTCCTATTGGCAAGTCCCGCTTTCAGAAGAATCCCGGAAATACACTGCCTTTCTATTTGATGGCCGTTGTTATAATTTTCGAGTGTTACCATTTGGGTTAAATATTTCTGTGGCTACCTTTATTCGTGCTTTGGATAGTGTGTTAGGAAAGGAATTGCTTGAACAAGTAGAGATATACGTAGACGATATTCTTATAATGTCAGAAACACTTGAGGAACATTGGGTGCTACTTAGAAAAGTTTTAGAAGCATTGAGAAAGGGGGGTATGACGATTAAGTTAAAGAAATGTACATTTTTGCAAAAAGAGGTTGAATTTTTGGGCCATCGTATTACACCACAGGGGATCTTGCCTAGTAATGATAAAATAAATGCCATTAAGAATTTTCCCCGACCTAGAGATAAGAAACAACTACAGAGTTTCTTTGGATTGTGTGAATACTATAGGAGATTTCTTCAGGGACAAGCTTTAAATAGTCCAGCCTTAAGAGATTTGGTTAAAAAAAGTGTCAGGTGGGTGTGGTCCTCAGAATGTGAAAGAGATTTTCAAAAAATCAAAGATGACTTATGTAATTCCAATATCCTCTATTATCCAGATTGGGATCTAGATTTTTGCCTTGCCGCAGATAGTTCTGACTACTGGTTTAGGAGTTCATGTCTTCCAGGAAGTGGAAATCAATGGAGAACCGGATTTTAGGACTATTGCCTTTGCCAGTAGAAAACTACAACCAGCTGAAACTAGATACACAATTACTGAACGGGAGGCCTTATCTATTTTGTGGGGTTTGACTAAGTTTAGGTACCTACTGTTAGGTAGAAAAATTATTGTATATACAGACCATAAGGCTCTTTCATTTTTGTTAGAATGTAAGTTAGTCCACAGTCGGTTAACCCGTTGGGCATTGGTTCTGCAGGAATATAATTTAGAGATTCGGTATAGACCTGCTAGTAAAAATCAAGTTGCAGATGCTTTGTCACGTCTACCGTTAGGTCTAGATTCTGAAAAGCGATGTCTAGGACCACAGACTGAGGTTAGAATTGCTTATCTAAAAGGAGTACCGTATGAAACTGAGGTTAAGTGTTCCTTGCGACAAATCAAAGACGAACAGGACAAAGATGTAGCTATAGTAGAAGTAAAAACTAATCTTGATAGCCCAGAACACAGAGATAAGCTTCAGAAATATTATACTTTGCATGGGGAAGTATTGTTTAGAAGGACTAGTGAAGATGAGGATGATTGGAAGTTATGGCTTCCAGAAAGTTTGGTTGAAAAAATTGTTTGGCATCACCACTATAGTTATGGGCATTATGGGCCATCCAAGTGTTACCGAGTGTTAAGGGAAGATACATATTTCTATAATATGAGAAGGAAGATTTCGAAGCTATTAAAATCTTGTCAAGTGTGTCAAAGATCTAAAATAGATAGTGTTAAACGAGTGGGGAAAATGCAAAATATCATCCCAAGTAGTGTATTGGAATTAGTTTCTGCTGATGTTCTTGGCCCGCTACCCATGTCTCGGGGAGGGGTGACCCAAGTTTTAGTTTTATTTGATGTTTTTTCCAAATTCGTTAAACTTTACCCTGTAAAGAAGTCTACGGCTAAAATTTTGGTCAGAAAGGTGATTGATGAATATTGTCAGAAGGTAGGTAAACCTAAGAGGGTGCTTTCGGACAATGCCCCGCAATTCACTAGTAAAGTGTGGACAGAAAAACTTGAACAAGAAGGAATAGAGGTTATACATACTTCTGCTTATCATCCAGCAGGAAATCCCGTAGAACGCCTAATGAGGGAAATTGGACGTTGGTTTAGGACATATTGTACAGACCAACACAGTAAGTGGGCATGTGAAGTAGAAAATTTTGAAAATGTAATTAACTCTATACCTAGTGATACAACTGAAATACCACCCATTGAGCTGATGTTTAAGAAACCGGCTAACAGATTAATTCGAGAATGTGTTAGTTTTCCAAATAGAAAGAATTTCAACTATGAGGAAAAGGTAGCTTTAGCTCTTAAAAATTTAAAGGAAAAGGCAACAAGGAGAAAGAAAAGGCATGATGAAGGTCAGAAGTGTATAGAATATAAAGTGGGTGATTTGGTGTTAGTTGAAGTTCATAGTAAGTCGTCAGCTTTGCGACAAGAGACTCGTAAGTTTAACCGTTTGTTTGAAGGCCCTTTCAGGATAGAGTCTATACCAAGGAAAAACTCTTATGAGCTAATTGACCCTGAGAGTGGTAAATGTAAGGGTGTGTATAATGTTGAAGCCCTAAAACCCTTTTATGAATAAGTGATCACTTATGAAATGTGCCACTATATGTGTAAATGTCTAATTTGTAAATAAGTATGTCAATTGATGCATGTAAATAGTTTGTGTGAGTACTTAAGCTCAGATACAGATGTAAGCATTTCAATGTATAATTTGTGACAGTTTTGTGTAGAGACTTTTGGTATTTTCATGATGTTGTGACTTTCTACATTTTGGTGACAAATTATCAGCTGTAAAATGTAAACAGACTGGTGTAATTAACAAGCAGACATCAAGTGTGTAATTTGGAGTGAAAAAATTGTAACTTAAGGTGATGGCATTGAACGTTTGTTGTGTAAAAACAGTAAATGATAAAATGATTGGACCTGAGAAAAGACAATTATTGTAAACAAAATCAGTGTCATGGACTATGTGCAGATGTTGTATGAAGAATTGTATTTGTTCATTGTAAAAGTCATTATGGTTGATTGATTGTAATCTGTTCGTGTCTGCATTATGTGTACATTCAACCTGCTTAGATTCGTGACGGATTCAATCAATTTTATCTGTGTAAAATTAAGTGAATCCTGGGGAGGGGTTGTAACAGCCCTAATACCTGTATTTTGAATAGTATTGGACTGTGTGAAATATTTGTAGTGAGCCAAAGTTTGCTTGAAAGTGATTTGATATGTTTATTTTGTAATTTCTTGTAAATAAGTGTATATAGACTTTGTTTTAGGTAAGAAAATTATTTAAAGACCATTTAATATGTTTAAGAACCGAATGGATGCAAGAGAATTTATTAAAAGTTTGTAATTCCATGTATTACTGTAATTTACGATGTCTACAGGACAATTTTCCACCATTTGAAAGGATTTCTGTAAATAATTTTGTATTTAAGTATCTCTAATTACCATTTCTAATCATTTTGTAATGTTATTAATTAATTTTGTATCAATTCCGATTGTTTTTAATATGTTTGATTGTTTGAGTGATTGTTAATGATCGAGAAATATCGGGCGGATGCCTTTGAAGAATTCTCGTAAATTCGATAGACTCTATATAAACAGATCGCCTGGACAGAGAGTTTAGTTTGCATTAAGTATTAATTCAGTGTTACAGAGACATTCATGCAAGTTTTCATTCAGTCAGTATTGCATCTTTGGATTGTAACAACTATGCTTGTGAATGTCGCAGACTTGTTTTGATTTGTTCAAAATAAACGAACATCTTCACATAACCTTGTTTTTTGGTGGACTTTTAATTAATGCAGCTATTAACCCACCAAAGAACCTTAACAATGTGACCCGGAGCAGTTAATGCACACCTGTGGGAGGGTGCAACTTGCACCCGGTTCATGCGCCGATTTTCCACACTTCCCACAAGTGGCGTTGCCTTTACAGTTCGCCGTCGTATGCCCAAACCGCTGGCACTTAAAGCAGCGCATCGGGTCCGGAACATACGGGCGAACGTTAAGATGTAGGTAACCAGCTTTTATGGACTTTGGCAACGTTGGAGTGTCGAACGTCAGGACAAAGGTGGCAGTCTTCTCAAGATTGCCGTTAACCCTTCGTTTGATCTGCCTAACCTCGACCACATTTTCTGATTGCCACTCCTTAAGGAGTTCCTCGGACTCTATATCCATTAAATCTCTGCAAGTGATCACACCTTTGCTAGAGTTTAGAGTTTTATGGAGTTCGCATTTCACTGCGAACTCCCCGAGCTTCTCACACTTAAGGAGTGAAACAGCCTGCTTGTGGTTAGATGTTTCCAGAAGAAGGGTCCCATTCCTCAGCTTTTTCACGCTCTTCAAACCTCCCGCTATTCCCTCCAATCCTTTCTGTATGTAAAACGGAGAGACCTTTTCAAAGGATCCCTCCGTTCTTATCATGATCACAAAGGCGTTGTCTATTAGACAAACCTTCCTGTTACTTTGAACTTGTTCCGGAGGAGGGCTGTCAACCCTCGCCCGCTTGTTGGAACTGGGTGTATTTTTTTTAACCTGCGGCACACCCGGACCGCAGGGGTTTGGTTTTTGTTTGTGAGATGGAATTTTGGTCCCACGAGCAAAAACATGATCAAAAGAAATGCTGATACAACAGGGGTGCGCAGGTGCCCCTGAGGTTGCACGTTAATGAGTGATTTACCTCATCACTCATTCACCTCCTCGGCACGTGGCTGACCTTGAGGTTGAGGGTTTTTTTATAGAGGTTTTTACCGTCCTCGCGATCCGGGCGATGAAGCCAAGATCCCCGTTCTCCTAGGCACACAACGTTCCACCGCCACGCCCTACGGTGGTTGTTGAAGCATGGTAGGAGTTTACGGTGTGGGAAACTTGCGGCGTTCACAAGTTTCCAGCTCGGGCACCGCGGGTTTGCCAAACCCGTACCTGGCACTTGCGTACCAGGCCCCTGCGGGGTCCATGTGTGGTCTCCGGTTCAAATCCCGCTGGGGGAAATTTTTTTAAGAATTGATTTTCATCGTATGAGCCATGCCTGCAAGTTCCATCGTAAGGATTTCATGCTAAACTGAAGGTCCCATAAATTCAGGGGTAGACTGTGAGGCAAATCGTAGGCGGCCGAACTGTACCATAAGCTGTTACTTTATTTATGTTATACTGGTCCCTCAGGCTTTGGTTCTCTAGTAGGCAGTTTGTATGTGATCTACACTAATCTATACTAATACTATAAATTCGAAAGTAACTCTGACACTCAGTCAGTCTGTTTGTTACGTTTTTCAGGGTTAAACTGCTAATTCGACCATGATGAAATTTGACAAGATGATATTTGCCTTTAGGAAGGACATATGATAATAATATTTTCTGTACAGATAGTATACATTGCCATGAAATTATGAAAAACTGAACTGCGAAAGACAGACATATCGTATGTATACGGCACTGTAATACTTACCAACAGAGTGGGCTGGTAGCACCATGGTTAAGGTGCTTGCTTCATAAAGTTAACCGTGTGGGTTCCATTTTAAATCCCACTCGAAGCAAACATTTTTAACAACTGGTTTTCATCATATGAGGCAAGCCTGGGAGTTCCATAGTAAGGATTGCATGTTAAAATGGTGGCAAATTGTAGGCAGCCAAACAGTGCCATAAGCATTTACTTTATTTATGCTATACTGGTTTCTTAGGCTTTGTTTCTCTCACAGGCAGTTTGTGTGTGATCTACACTAATAATGTTATAAATGCAAAAGTAAGTCCCTGTCTTTTTGTTTCAATTTGATGTTTAAATAGCTGTACCGATATTGATGGAATTTGGCAAGAAAATACTTTGTATCTTTAGGAAGGACACAGGATACTCTTCTTTTTTTTTTTGGTATGAATAATAATTTTAGTTATGAAGTTTTGACAACTTATCGAATGGTGATAAGCATACAGATGCATATGTAAGTCTGTAATGTAAAAATTTATCACTCACGCTGTGATTCTCTAGCAGTCAGTGTATGATCTGTTAATAAATTTCATTTACAGACAAAACTTATTATTTAGTATAGATGTCAATTTGCGCTGCTTAAAAGTTTCTGGCATCATTCTCTTTTGACATGCCTCACATGCGTAATCCAGACCTAAAGTGTAGCTCTAGCAGAGCATGAGGAGCTGAAGTCATTAGAACCCTTAGAATTTGATGCTCATGCTGAAGGAACAAGAGAAGACAAAGCTGAAATTGAAGCTGCACTTCAGTTAACCCCCCTCCCTCTCTCCCCACAACTTCATATTTTTCTGTTTTTAAACATGTTGGAAATTGATTCCCTTCATGAGACAGGTTCAATGGTAGAATGGTATAGTGATGGCTTTCCTGTCAAATTATGTTGACTTTGTGTTGTTTGGGACAAATCTAACATAACTTACACTCTTTTTATATCCAATTCTAGCAATAAAATTTTAAGTCCATGCATATGAAGTCACGGGTAAGAGCTAGTAGTATCTATCCGACCCAAAATTTGAAAATCACTGGGTGCAAGTTCTGGACTGTGAACTGGATGGTTTAGTTGTTCCCATCCAAAAGATCTGATTAGACCTTGTGTTTGTGCAGCAAAATGTGACCTTGTATTGTCATGGAGTGACATCATATTGGAAGACAGTGTACCACGTCACTCTTTTGTATGTAATGCCGGGGTTTTCTCAAGCGCACACAATATGCATTAGAATTAGAATTAATTGTAATGTCTCTCACAATAAAATAAACTAACAAAACCCTTTTCCTACCCTAGAAGACAACTGCTATGATTTTACGTGTGGAAATTGTCTGTTTTCCTTTCATTTTGGTTGGCGATGACGTATGTCACCAATCCATAGAAATGTCACTTTTACATAGGAGTCATGTAAGGAACTTCAAGTCTCATCTCTTGAAATGATGTGGTCCAAAAATTCATCTCCTTCCTGATGGTATTGAGTAAAAAATGATAAAGGACAGCCAAATCTTTTCGTTTTGTGATCATTTTTTGAAGCAGTCTAGTACCTCACTGACAATTTTTGATAATTCAGTTTCTCCAACACCATGGTGTACAAAAATGATCTTGAAAACTGTGGAAAATCAATTGATAACTATGTAATCATGAAATATCAGTCATCTCTAATTTTTCTAAGTAGAAATCGGAGAAGGTTGGCCTGTGCATGGCTCATTATGCATATTAACCACCTGACCTTGAACATTCTCACCCACTTTCCAATTTTACTTTCACTCATACACTACCACTGCAGACTTCACAAATCTGATGATTAATTTCTGCTACTATCAACTTTCTTGCACTTGAGAATTGAATTACAGATCATATCTCACAGTCGGCGGAGCTCAGCACAAGGACAGATGGCTGGAAATGGTACCTAAATAAACACAATGTATGCTGGGAGCAGACGTGCACTCACATTGCAGCATCTGCAGTTTAATGCTCACTCTCATTCACAAATGGATCTTATTTAAAAAAATAAACCTTGTATATATATTCCTTCATGTATCTGGTGTCAGAAAATTGTCACTTATTTAATGAAATTCCCATGTATCAAGATTAAATAAAGAAACAGAAATAATTAGCAAAAAATAAATACAATTTAATGTTAATTATTCTTGGCTTATTCAATAAAGTTCCTATGAAAAAACAAGCTTTAGATGATGAACATATATTGAAATAAAAAGTGAAAAATTATCTTACTGAAATCACTCCTACCAAAGCCAAGAAACTTTACCCACGCTTCATTGTATCTGAATGGAAAAATGCAGTTGTAAAATTCAAGATGACTCTCACTAGATGTTTGCATTGTATTATTTTTGTAATACATGATAGTTTTTATATCAATTGTTAGCATACACATACATGTAATGCTTAACTATGACACAGTCTGCATTATATAGATCATTTCTCCCAGCAGGAAACTAAAAAACAAATATAAAATAAATAAAAAAATACCTGTTTTTGTGAGGCCACCTACAGCAAAAATATGCCCCATTATATAATTACAACAACGAGGCTTTATTCTAAAACTCTGCAGAAGTGATCTTCGTTCAGGCATTAGGTGATAATCTCTGGCTTCATCAAGAAGGTCACTAGATAACACACAAAATTTAACGGTAACAGGATTCTAATTCAAATTTTTAGTAAAAGATCATTCTTTATTTGTAAGACTTTAAACAATTTATAGTCTGCAAACTCAATAAAGGAGAGTAGAAATGATTGTTGATAATATCATTTATGGAATGGGTGTTTTGGAAGGAGGAACAGTGAATTATTTATGCATTTAATGGAAAGCTTTCTAGCAACAATCTTCAATATAAGTATATTAGGAATACAACATGGATCTGACATACACACACACAAGTCCAGTTGCATCAAATTGCTGTTATTTTATTTCTCAAGTATGAATCAAAATACATTTTTATAAATGGAAATAATTTTTTTAAATATTTTTAATTGCATAACAAACTTTGAGGGTTACAGAATTAATTGTTAATTGCAAATATAGCTTCAATATAGACACTCTAATATAACAGGAACAGAAATAAAGGTGGAATCTTAGCACTTATTTTACACATATTAAATAAAAGAGACTGGAAAGCAAAAAAATAAAATTAGTTAAGATAAATAAACCACTGCTTACCACAGATGACTGCAGGGAAATTTCAACACAGCAGAAATATACAAACTCACATAAAACATAGAAATTTTCAGACCTTTACCCTTCCTCGGTAACAGAACCATTATCTACGAAAAGTGGTGGCTTAATTCACTTTCTTAATTTTTGTTTCAGATATAGATACATAAACATGACCACACTCTATATTTCAGTAGAAGCCTTAATGAAGTACAGAGATGAGGCATATGTCAAAGGGAATAGCTGTGATATGAGATGATTTGTAGCCAGAGATTAATAAGATGAAAAGGGTCAGGCTAGAATCACGTGGAGGGGAAAGGATCTCTAACATTACCTGACAACTTTGTACATATTTTTTTAAAAAAATAGTTCTACAGTTACAATTACATTACATCGTTTTTTAAGCTTCATAAGTTAATTTCCACAAGTGTCAGGTAGCATCAAACATTAAATAAAATAAATAGATTTATTAGTGGTATCTAACCAGAAGGTAAGGCCAGGGGAATGATTGGTACCAAGCATATGTTGGTAAGATAGTTCCATCTACAGAGTTCATAAGGAGTAATGGTATCAGATGAAACTCTAACAGTTTTCAGTTTAAAACAGTTGAGATTATTAGAGTTGAAGGAACTGACATGTGTTGCTACTGAATTGTTTAAGTTGCCATGCTGGTCTTATCTCAGCTCATATTCTGTGTTCATATTATGAGTAATTTTATCAATTGTTATTTGTTTTAACAAAACAATTATAGCTGCCATTGGGTTTTTGTCCGCTGTGTTTATTCGTGATATAACAGGAATATCTGGGATTTTGCCATTCCAGGAATACGACCCTTGAAGACAAATAATATTTGGTATCAACACCTCATATACACTCTCAATTTCAGGTACTACCATGACATATCCCTCAGTATTCAGCTGGACGACTTTAACATGGAAGTTATGTGTTCCCTGCATGCACACTGCATTGGGGCCAAGGTAGTCTCGTATCAAACAAAATGCATTAATTGGTGTTGACAAACCTCTCGCATGTTTCTTCAGTATCAATGGTTTCTCCCCTTTTCTTTAAAATCTTGTAAAGTGGATTTGGAAAGTTGGAAGATTTAGCAATCTCAGTTGTATCCTGTCAATTATTGATTCTGGAAATGTTATGTATTTACCACCCAGATGGAGGACTCTTTTCAGATACCGGAGGGCAGGTGTAAGCACAAGCACTCTTTCGAGTCTAGTTAGCTGAAGTGTATCTTCAAACTCTGTGAACAATACCACTGGATCTGCAGTAATGTGATTCAGTTTGCTTATATCAAAATTTGGGTATTTCATTTGACTGGTGCACGAACTTTGTTTGTGAAGATTATAATCTGCACGTGAGTGGATAAAATTACATCATCCTGACAATCCACAGGATCCCCCAATCCATGAGGTCCTAAATGACCTACCTCCTCCCCCCCCCCTCCCAATTGTCTTAAATCCAGAAATCTTGTATGGAATGATATATTTGACTTTGATGTCAAGGGAAAATGCCGGGACTCTGCATCTGTGAAACATCAAGATATTGAAGATACTAAAACTGGACTTCTGGGATTCGATCTGAAGAGGACCAATGGGTCAAACTAAACTGCCTAAGAACAGGCCAGGCCAAATGCAACATCATGCTCTATAAGTGGAGACATTCTGCTGTCTGTGACTGCAAAGCTACTTCCCAGAGTCATCAAGGAATACCCTATGACGAAGTATAATGGGCCCTTCCAAGACGTTTTCAGTGCAAACCTTCCTTGATATCATGGCTGCAACAACTGGACATCAATTTATGAATGCTACCAACGTTCTTGTCATTGTATATGTTTGTATGTATTACATTAGTTGCTTAGCTATACAACAAATAAGTAAATAAATATTTTCTTCAGAACATCCAAGCCCACTGCCTCCAACAAAATGCTGGCAATATGCCAATCAAGAGGAAGGGGAAATTTCATCCACTTGTTCATCTATCAACTGTGGTCAATCTGTTTGTAAACCAATGCTTATCATCATTTTCTGCATTTCATCACCTTCTTTCTACATATTCACCTCTTACAGCATTCCTTCATCTACAAGATGGAGGATTGCCTATTAACTTTTGACACCTACTTTCCCAACTGCCATGTTGACTGCTTTGAGTATGAGGTTTGCTATATTCGTTATGGCTATTTTTTAAAATCATATGTTGATGTGTTCCGCAACTCAATTGTTAGCTAGGCATAAGATATACTGTTGACAAGGCGTTATAAAAGCAGTGATATTAAGGGCAGGAAGAGACAACCATTCCCTCTGTTTTTAAATGAGTTACTTCTTTTTCGGCATTGAATTCACATTTGGGGCATCGACTTCTTATCATACTGATCACACTTGTGACAGTTTTTCCCACAATTACTACAAGTCACCAAGTCTATTTGGCAATGTTAATGTATATGACTGAGGTCCCTCCATTTTACAAATCTTGCTAACATGGAATAATCTTTGCAATTTGTTGCACTGAATTCCACTCATAATTTATGTTGTTGTAATAATAGTTTGTGCATAGGTGGGTTTACTTCTATAACATAATAGATGGTGGGCGTGTCATGGGATCCTGTCTTAAATTTAGGGCACAAAGTGCTTCAAAGCCCTTTTTTTTTGTTGATAGTTCTGCTTCAAAAGTTTGCTCATATACTTTGTTAATTCACTAATCTCAAAGATTTTTTGGTACATCATACAGAATTACTAATGGTTACCTCTTTCTTTGAATCCTGCACTTTTAATTTCTGATTTAGTTCTTTCTGTGCCATCAGTTTGTTCACATCATCTTGAGTTTCTGCATTGATAATAACAGAATTATTGGCACTCATTATTTTATTAATTTTAATTTAATCTTTTGCTGGTTTGGTTATTTTTGTAATCTGTTTCACAATTATCTTTGGGTTTTCACCAGATCTTAAACTTGCAAAAAAAGAACTTGTTTTCATGGGCATTATTTTATCATTTACTAGCATTTGGCTGCTGCTTTGCATGTGTGTCCTTTGGTATAATTTAGAAATTGGTAGTCCTATCATTACCTTCATGCCACAATTTGATAATGGATTTTTCTAGAACTCAACAAATCGAAATTAATAATAAATTTTTTTGATATCTCGCTTGGTTCTCGAGATATATTGGCTCAAATATTACGTAGTTAGGCTGATATACTACCTGGACCAGAAGGCTAATTGGAAGTGCCATAGCTTTATAATTTGCAATACCCATTTTTGAATACATACTTCTCTGGAAAAAGTGTATATAAAAGTAAAAAGAAAGACCTGATGCGACAGATATTTTACGATGTGGTACAGAATTAATAGTACAGAACAACCATCTCCAATATTATTCACGCCAAATATAATATCGAAGTAAAGAACAAAATCTTTGGATATCTAACCTAGGTTTCTAAATATCTTAATTAAAAATATTCCTAAATTCATGGCACAGAGGGAAATATTACTTCTTTTCCAGGTTGCACATCATCCTAATCACATCGCCTTTGACAAAACATATCTCTAAAACTAATTGTCTTGTATTCTTGCATAAGAATGCTCATGTCCACATTTTACCAAATTAACAAAACCTTTGACACATGATATGGCTGGAACTAAGTCAAATGTCGAAATGTCTTGCCTTAAGAAGACACTGTAAAATTGTGGTGCCACGGAATTTTTTTCTTCTGATACAGGCCACATTTCGACCTAACCACACAATCTATGTGATACCTACTATATCTCCAGAACTAAGCGGAATCTGGAAACGTCTCATCGAATTATATAAAAATGCATCATCAAATTGTGGCGCCAATGGAAATTTTTCTTCTGGCGCAACCAGTGTATTACAGCCAAAAAATCAAGCGAGCTTAAACTATCAAAGAAACCTTAAAACCACAAAATATGTATGAATTGTGTAAAATAAGTCAAAATATGGATAGGTGCATACTTTGTTTTTATGCAACAAATATGCTTTATTAAATTTATTCATATACTTGGATCTTAAAAACTTACAGCATTCTTAAATTCATTGTTACAGTGTGCAGATACTATCTTTGGCGTGAATAATGAATTGGTTCCATGTTGCTGCCGTCAAAAACTCAATAGCACATGATATGTTCTAACTCTAAGGCAATAAAAGCTACAACTTTACAAAATTAGGGGTATGATGGTTATTTAATATAAAGAACAGTTTATTCTACCGGCTGTGGTTTGAACAGCAGCCAAAATTTGTAAACACTTTCCTTGTGCGATATTATTATGGAATATTTGCAAATAAGACATACGTACCGTCACCTGTTAATGTTTATTGTAGGCACCTTTCTTCAAGAAAAAACTGATTTCTGCATCCATATCACACATTAGTGGTTTTCATTAATATTGTATGGCATTCAGCGAAAATTTAAAAACATGTCGTACCAGACAAAGTTTGTTGACTGTCAAAGATGTTAATATTCGCAGCGACTGTGCTTACAGTAAATAATGTACTAATGATGCTTGATACATTTGAGTCTCATATTCCATTAATATTAATGTTTTAGATTTTGTATAACAGATTAGATAAATAGCCAAAGACAAGAAACAAAACATGATCCTAAAAAAAAGAGATTGTGATTTTACTGTCAGTTTTTCTGCAAGGAGTGAACATCTCAACTACAGTGTGATCCATATATTATAATTACCAATCTAGAAATGAATTTAAATATTTTCTCCTTCATTCGGTACATATAAGTCATTAGCTATTTCCACAGATTTTTATTTGGACCATTAGCTGTAAAAATTTGAAAACACCTTCCTAATTGTCACGGTAGTTTCTGCACAAGTACCATTCAAATAAAGAGACACATGAAGTTTGCTTACAGACTTATAATAGTATCGATTAAACTTTTCAGGGCTCCATCCGACAGCCTACTTAATCCTGGAGCTGATCTAGAAGAGATTAGAAAATATAATGAAACTCTGGATGCACATATCACCAAGTATAAATTCCACTTTGATGAAGTTTATCATCAGTTGTTCTCAATAAACATTACTAAAGGCGCTGGATGGAATACAACATGTTTTTCTGTGAAACTGTGTGGTGAGTCCATGTGAATCTGTCACACACATCTTTACCAAATATCTGGAAACTGGCACTTTACCTCATTCATGGAAATTGACCTACATCAGCCCCATCCAAAAAAATCTAGAGATAAATCAAATGGGGTAACTAGAGACCTATAAGTATTCTTTCATCACTTGCAAAACTTTTGGGGAAAATAGTCTTACTGTAATTAACTTTTGCTTTCAAAAAAATTATTGTTACCAGACAACATGGTTTGGATTGAGGTAGATCCACAGCCACTAATTTGTGCGGGTATGTTAACCACATACTAGATTCACTGAGCCAGAGGTAAGGAAGTGCATGCACTTTACACAGACTTTAGCAAGTTATTCAATAGGGTGGACCATGAAGTTCTAAAAAAAACTGTGTGTCTATGGTGTCAGATCTAAAGCACTGGAATAATTACCCTTATACCTCTCCAAAATGTGCCTGCGGGTATGAGTTAATGGTCATCTACAAATCAAATTCAGGGTCACTTCCAATATCCCATGGGGCTCACAAGTAGGTCCAATCCTATTCTGTATCTTTATTAATGATACTAGCTGATGCTTGACTTCTTGAATTCCCTGAATAATATCCACTCCCTAAATATCACCTGGTCCTACTCTTAAACTGACATCATTTTCCTGGGTGGGGACATCTCTGTGCTGAAAGGTCACTAATACACCTCTGTCCACATCAATCACTCTAACCTACAACAATATCTCCATTTTGATAGCTGCCACCTGTATCATACAAAACGTTTCATGCCATGGAGTCCAGCAATACAAGGCACACGCATCTGCTCTGACCAGGAATCCTTTGGCATTTACTCCAACAACCAGACCCAGGAACTCATAAACCACAACTATCTCCAAAATTAGTCACGAACTGTCCACCACATCGACACACACAACCCAAAACCACCGGAACCCTGTTTTTCTCACCCAATTTTTCCCTGGCTTGAAAACGCTAAACCAAATTCTTCATTTTGGATACTACTTCCTCAGATCTTTTCCTTCCCATTATCCTTCCCACCACACCACTTACCATATTCAACAGACCACCTAACCTAAAAATATACACAAATATAAACCCTGTGATTTCCTAAACCACTATTCAGATCCCGTGTAACAGGCCCCGATGCAAAATGTGTTGTTCAAGGTTTGTTCAAAAAGTAAGGCGAATTTTTATTTTTATCGAAAAACATTTATATTTAATCATCAATATTTATGTGGTCCCCTTGAAAGTAATCGCCCTCAGAAAAAATACACTTGTGCCAACGTTTTTTCCAATCCTCGAAGCACTTTTTGGTATACCCTTGAGCTCTTTCAGCTATGTAGTCTTTTCCTCCTCAATCGTTGCAAATCTTCGTCCTTTCAATTGGTCTCTTCAGTTTTGTGAACAGGAAAAAGTAGCTGCGAGCCAAATCCAGTGAATATGGCAACTGAGGCATGATTGTGGTGTTGTTTTGGGCCAAAAAATCACTCACAAGCAATGATGGGTGAGCAGGTGCATTGTCGTAGTGCAAAAGCCATTAATTCTTTTCCCACAAATCCGGATGTTTTTTTTTCATTTTGCATCTCGCAAATCTCACATAACTTCAAGGTAATACTCCTTATTGACCGTCATGGTGATTCGACGAATTTCCAACACTATTTTATTCGCTTCTTCAATGTTTTCATCAGTTGTTGACATTGTAACAGCCCTAATACCTGAATTTTGAATAGTATTGTACTGTGTGAAATATTTGTAGTGAGCCAAAGTTTGCTTGAAAGTGATTTGATATGTTTATTTTGTAAATTCTTGTAAATAAGTGTATATAGACTTTGTTTTAGGTAAGAAAATTATTTAAAGACCATTTAATATGTTTAAGAACCGAATGGTGCAAGAGAATTTATTAAAAGTTTGTAATTACTTGTATTAATGTATGTTACGATGTCTACAGGACAATTTTCCACCATTTGAAAGGATTTCTGTAAATAATTTTGTATTTAAGTATCTATAATTACCATTTCTGATCACTTTGTAATGTTATTAATTAATTTTGTATCAATTCCGATTGTTTTTAATATGTTTGATTGTTTGAGTGATTGTTAATGATCGAGAAATATCGGGCGGATGCCTTTGAAGAATTCTCGTAAATTCGATAGACTCTATATAAACAGATCGCCTGGACAGAGTATTTTTTCAGTGTTACAGAGACATTCATGCAAGTTTTCATTCAGTTTTCGATATTGCATCTTTGGTTTGTAACAACTATGCTTGTGAATGTCGCAGACTTGTTTTGATTGAAATGCAAAATTTTCTGAACTTGATGGTAAACTTGATAGTAAGTTTTCTGAATTTAGAAATGAGTTAAAAAGTGATAATGATAGCAAATTTTCTGAAATTAATTCTCAGTTTGCAGAAATCAATGGAAAATTCGATAACAAATTTTCTGAATTTAAAAATGAGTTAAATCTTGACAACAAATTTTCAGAATTTAAAACTGAGTTGAATCTTGACATCAAATTTTCTGAAATTAATTCTCAGTTTGCTGTAATCAATGATCAGTTTTCTCAACTGCAACAAAACAATGATAAAACATTCTCTGATTTGACTAAATGTTTTGATGTTAAAATCGCAGAGCAATTTCAGGGTTTTAGCTCTCAATTCAAGGAGGATATTAACAATTTAGATTCTAAATTGGGGAAGGTAGTAACTGAATGTCAGGAGAAATTTGAAAAAGTTACAGAAATTTGTGAACAGAATAAGACTGAATGTGTAAATTTGATTCATAAAGAAGTCAGTGAAAATTGTGATAAGATGAAGCAGGAATATGTTGCTTTATTCCAAGCCAGTGATAGTAAAGCTGCTCAAAGGGTCAATGAGTTGAGACAAGAGGTGGGATTAAATATTAATACATTGGTGCAACAGCAGGAACAGTTAGCGCATGGATTAGAAAGTAATGTAAATCTGTTAGAAAAAAAGGTTACTGGGTTACAGATTCAGTTAAGTCAGGTTCCCGTAACAGGTAATCCAAATTTCAGTGTCGATGTAAAAGAAGAATTTGAATTCTATGATGATAGTGGGAGGCTTCACCCTATTGAATTTATAGATAATTTTGAAAGATCAGACTATTTTAATTTGTTACCCGACAATAAGAAAATTGCACTTGTGGGTAAACATCTAAAATCTTATGCTAGGGCATGGGGTGATAGACAAGCTAGGGAAGTGACTGACTACAATCTGTTTAAAGAAAACTTTTTGAAACATTTTTGGTCGACAAGCAGGCAGATTCAAGAAAAGAGAGAGTTGATGACTGGTAGACCCTATAAACCTGGTAGGGAAACTCAACATGACTTTTTTCATAAATGTTGGATCCGTTGTAAGTATTTAGACCATCCTTATGGAGAGGAGGAATTTATTGATTTGATAGGAGCTAGGCTACCTCAGCAAACAAGAAATTTAATTGCCACTTTGGATGTAGTAAATGTGGATAGAGTTTCTGAATTGTTGAGACGCTTGGATGCCCAGGAGTCATTCAATGAACAACATTACCACCATCAACACCATAGGAGGGGCAGCAGGAGTCCCCCTAGAAGGGGTAATGGGTCAAGGGATGGTAGATCGAGGGGACGGGATCGTAATAATTATGCAAGAAGGAATGATATTGGGGGAGTGAGAGAACAGAACCCTCAATCTGAAAGTGAAAGGCAGCATGGAGGGCAGGCAAACTAAAGACCCCCTCTGTGACGGGCCCCGCAGTGGTGGGTAAGATTGTGGGTCCAGGTACCAACTGCTATAGCGTTAATACCATTTTTATGAATAATCCCCGAGAAGATTTATTGGAAGAGATAGAGGTAGCAGCAAGTGATTTTCAGGATAAGGTTATGATAGATGTAATTAATGATGTTGATGATGTAAAGGTTGATAATAAGATAAAGCGGGAAGGGGACCACCATAGTACCTTATCACTAGAATTAGTGTGCGAAAGTAATAATTTTCATGTAGAAGATTTTCGAAATGGTCACAGCTTAATTACAAAAAGGGGCGCAGGATTTGTAGTGCATACTACAGTGTGGCTATCGGAAACTTGTAAGATCCAGAATGGCATAGTTGGGACCATGTGGGCTTGTATAGGTGGTAATGAAGTTTGTAGAAGTGCTGAAATCGAGGAGTTTCTCAAATATCTTGAAGATGAAGGTGATACAGTGGTGTGGATAGGAGACCCAGATGAGGAGGAGACTTGTAAGTCAAAGTATTTGTCTTCTGAAGAGAGAGTGGTTGAAAAGCCTTATGTACCAATCCCTAAGTTGGAAAAATGTCCTAATTTTGACCTAGCTGATACGTTATTTAGCTCTTTATTTGGTGTAGATGATGACATTGAAGAAATGGGTGGGAGTAAGGATTTATTTGAACCAGTTTCTAATTTGGAAAATTGTACAGAATGTGACTTAGATGACACTATGTTTTGTACCCTCTTTGATGTGGAAGCTGATAGTGAAGTAGTAGTTGCTGAGAAAAATAATTATTTGGTGGATGAAGTCAGTAAGCCAGATGTTAAAACAGTTTTAGGTACTGATTCAGATAAGTTGGTAAGTTTAAGTAGTAATCAGATGATGAAGAGTGGGGTTGGGAGTAATGATGGACTAAACTGTAGTAGTGAGAATAATAAATTTGTATTACCAGTTGAGTCAACAGCATTGCTTTTAAGTGACAATCAATTTGCTAAAACAGAACCATTGTATGTCTCAGCTGTTGTGTGGTTGTACCAAAGTCTGTTGTCTGAGATGATTGGAAGTTTGCGTTTCTGTATGTATATAATGAAGCTTTGTGAAAATAGAAATGTAATATTAAATGTGTATACAAAAGTTGAAGAAAACTGGAAGGTTAGGAAAAAGTAACTTACATGGTTCTGGGTTTCCAGGGAAATCCTGAAACCCACTTATGAGAATTAATTGAAATGCATGGTTTAGGGAGGGGTCAACAGTCTGTAAATAACTAATTTTGTAAATAAGTATGTCAATTGATGCATGTAAATAGTTTGTGTGAGTACTTAAGCTCAGATGCAGATGTAAGCATTTCAATGTATAATTTGTGACAGTTTTGTGTAGAAACTTCTGATATGTTCATGATGTTGTGACTTTCTACATTTTGGTGACAAATTATCAGCTGTAAAATGTAAACTGACTGGTGGAATTAACAAGCAGACATCAAGTGTGTAATTTGGAGTGAAAATGATTGTAACTTAAGGTGATGGCATTGAACGTTTGTTGTGTAAAAACAGTAAATGATAAAAAGATTGGATCTGAGAAAAGACAATTATTGTAAAATCAGTGTCATGGACTATGTGCAGGTGTTGTATGAAGAATTGTACTTGTTAATTGTAAAAGTCATTAGGGTTGATTGATTGTAATCTGTTCGTGTCTGCATTATGTGTACATTCAACCTGCTTAGATTCGTGACGGATTCAATCAATTTTATCTGTGTAAAATTAAGTGAATCCTGGGGAGGGGTTGTAACAGCCCTAATACCTGAATTTTGAATAGTATTGTACTGTGTGAAATATTTGTAGTGAGCCAAAGTTTGCTTGAAAGTGATTTGATATGTTTATTTTGTAAATTCTTGTAAATAAGTGTATATAGACTTTGTTTTAGGTAAGAAAATTATTTAAAGACCATTTAATATGTTTAAGAACCGAATGGTGCAAGAGAATTTATTAAAAGTTTGTAATTACTTGTATTAATGTATGTTACGATGTCTACAGGACAATTTTCCACCATTTGAAAGGATTTCTGTCAATAATTTTGTATTTAAGTATCTATAATTACCATTTCTGATCACTTTGTAATGTTATTAATTAATTTTGTATCAATTCCGATTGTTTTTAATATGTTTGATTGTTTGAGTGATTGTTAATGATCGAGAAATATCGGGCGGATGCCTTTGAAGAATTCTCGTAAATTCGATAGACTCTATATAAACAGATCGCCTGGACAGAGTATTTTTTCAGTGTTACAGAGATATTCATGCAAGTTTTCATTCAGTTTTCGATATTGCATCTTTGGATTGTAACAACTATGCTTGTGAATGTCGCAGGCTTGTTTTGATTGAAAATAAACGAGCATCAACATAACCTTGTTTTTGGTGGACTTTATTAATTAATTAATGCAGTAATAAAACCACCCAAAGAACCTTAACAACATGCTGGGGCATCCAGAACGAAGTTCATCACTAACATCTTCTTGGCCATCTTGAATGATCTTGTACCACTTATAAACATTTTTTTTTTACTCAAAGTGGATTCACCGTATGCCATTGTAAACATCTCAAGTGTTTTGGAGCACTTAATTCCATTTTTTTACACAAAATGTGATGCACAATCATTGATTCATTTTTTTCGACAGCAGAAAATTGCCAAATACATAAAACACTTCTAACAATTATGCCTCTCACAAACAATGCAAAGAATGCTGTATAGTTGAAACTGTGAATATATGTGTGGTAAGGGTGTACCAAAATAAGAAGAAAAAAAAATGAAAATCGACTGTAAGAATCCGGCAAAATTAAAAAATTCACCTTACTATTTGAACAAATCTTGTATGGATCCACCTACCACAATCCTACTACTGGTGGAACCTATCCCATCATAGGCCATGCCACTTGTACCACAACCTATCTCATATAACAGCTCACCGGTCTCCATTTCCAAAGTTCCTACATTGGCCTTACCTCAAACTCATTATCCATCAGAATCAGTTCACTCCCAAAGCCTAGATCTTCCTCTTACTTGCCATACCAGCACTCACAATACCCGCGACCTCAATAACTGCTTCACAGTCAGAGGCATTAGAATTCTTCCAGATACTACCTCCAAATCTGAACTTGGCAGATGAGACTTGGCCTACCAACACATCCTGCAGACTACACAACTTCAGGTCTCGATTTCAGATAATTCCTTCCTTCCTCACCATGTTATACCCATCACTGGTGAATACAATAGATTCCTTATGTATAGGCCTTATTCCAAATTTATTTTCGATGTTATTATTATTATTTCTCCTTTGAAATGTCCCATTTTTCTTTTTTGTGATTAATACTTGAGTATATTATTGTTGCCTCCCCCACCACCTCCGATGTCAGTTTCAAATGTGTATGGCTGTGTTGACCGTGAGGCTTGCATGACCTCAGCAACATGTTTCTTTCTACTTGACAAAGGGTTAGCCCCAAATATTGTGATTTTTGTGGTTGTATATTATTTCGTGTTGCTGCTGCACTCCACCCTTCAACTTTGGTGAGTATTGGGCATAATTTATCTTTCCTTTCCACACACATAGAAATATTTTATATATATATTAGGACAGGGAAATGAGCCACCATTTACCTTTAGATGATGGATTGGGGGCGCGAACACACAGAAAAGACAAAAATACAACTAATAAATAAATTTTTGGGATGAGTCCTTTGTCAACAGGAGAACATTATGGGAGGTGGGTGACGTTGAAACCTGCCTCACAGAAAGATTGTTGGCCAGAGGAAAAGCAGGGGCAGTGATTCAGAGCAAATACCTGAACATAGATAAATATCCAAACTGATTTCTGGTTGGTGGGAAGACCAAAATATAATTAAATCTAAACATGAAAAATTTATATATATATACAAACACTGTCACAAATGGAGTCAGACAAGGTGACGGTCTGTCTCCACTACTTTTTAACTGTGTTCTTGAAAAGATCATTCGTACATGGTGAGCAAAATTGAAGGAAATTGATTACATCCCATCAAGAATAGGAACTAAATCTAAAGGGATCACAATAGACACTCTGGCTTTTGCCGATGAGATCACTATCATATCAGATGACTTAGAAACTGCTAGGATCCAAATTGATTTGATGAAGGAAATTGCTGATCAAACCAGTTTACAGATTATCTTTTGAGAAAACGAAATTAATTACCAACATCAAGGATGCTCCACCGAAACTTCAAACCAAATATGGGGACATTAATCAAGCGGAAAAATTTAAGTACCTTGGTGAGATCATTATAAAAAATGGATTGGACAAAGAAGCTATTCGGGAAAGGATTTGCAAACTAGAAATAACCTATCAAACTTTGCGAGAGGTCTACAGTAAAAAATGTCTTTCACAAAATACTAAAATACGTCATTATGAAACAGTTCTGAAACCAGTAGTTTTATATGCAGCTGAAACCTTGTTCCTGAATTCCGATAAAGGACTTCTGGGAGAACTGGAGAAAAAAAGAAAAATTATTAGTGGAATTCTGATTTCCAACCTTGAGAATGGCATCCATCAAAAAAGATCCAACAAAGAAATCTACTGCAAAATAGAGAAAATCACTGAAACAATCCGCAAAAGACGGGCTCGATTCTATGGCCACCTCAAACGGATGGAGAAGAACAGACTAACAAAAAAAAAATCATTAATTTATTTGATTCCAGACCAAAAACTGTAATGCCCTGGTTCATAAATATTAAAGAAGATCTTCATTTGATGGGGCTAGAACCAGAAGATGCTTTCAACAAAGATATATTTTGCAAGAAGTTAATGACAAGTGGGACAAGCCGAGACAAACGCTCCAATAGAAGACGTGGTACACTGGACAGAGGAGTACAAACAGGTGCATTCAAAATGAATGAAGGAGTTCTGAGCCCAAAGGAAGAAGACAATCACTGCCAAATGCATAAAGGCTTAACGTGGTCCTAGTTTGCCTCAACGAATAAATAATATATAAAAACCAACCACAATCCCGTCTTGCTCACACAATACTACCCAGGTCTCGAATCCATTAACATAATCCTCCGGCAGGGCTATGATTTCTTGCAAACCTGTACTGAAATGAGATCCATTCTTCCTAAAATCCTCCCTGCCCCTCCTAAAACTTGTTTCAGCAGACCTCCTAACCTCAGTGAACTTCTAGTCCACAAACATAATCTTCCTTGTCCTAACAGTCAGCCCCAATGCACTTTCCCATGCAATAGATCCTGCTGCAAGATGTGTGACATAAACCATGCTTCCACCATTTTCATCAACCCTGTCATAGGGGAAAAGCTTCCCTATCATAGGACACACCACCTGTGAAACCATCTATCTAATTTACCAGTTTACATGCAATCACTGCCTGGCTTTATATATAGGTTTGACCACAAATTAACTCTCCATAGGAATGAATGGCCACTGACAGACGGTGTTCACACAGAACCCAAAGCACCAGTTGCAGCGCATGCCATAATCCATGACTTGAATAATTTCAACTCTTGTTTCACAGTCTGTCCTATCAGAGTTCTCTCTAATAGCAGCAGTTTCTCTGAACTCAGAAGGTGGGAACTTACCTACCAGTACAAACTTGGCACAAGGCAACCACCTGATCTCAACTTGAGATAATATCCGGTCATTATTATTATTACGTATGTTTTACCTTTTTTAATCCTCTCTTTCCCACTACCTATATTGAACCACCACTAACCTAAGGTGATGTTTACTTCATAAAAATTATTATTTTTAAATTTGTATTTATATAACATTTTATATAATAATAATTTTTCATATTTAGTTCTAATTATATTTTGCTCTTCCCACCGACCATAGATTAGTTTGGATATTTATCTATGCTCGGGTAAATAGCTCTGAATCACTGCCCCTCTACTTTTCCGATATTTGAATTTACCTCCACCATTTTCCCGACCAGCAATCTTCAGCTGCACCCACCTCTTATAATGTTCTCCCATTGATGAAGGGTTTATCCCGAAAATTTCTCTATTATTTGTGTTTGTGTCTTTTCTGTGTGTTCGCGCCCCACATCCATCATCTAAAGGTAAGTGGTGGCTCATTTCCCTATCCTACTTTGATTCCTTTCCGCTACTTAGCATTACTGTGTATATATATATAATACAATAATAATAATTTAAAATTTTTTAAAAGCAAAGACACTACGAAGTAAGCATCACCTTAAGTTAGTGGTAGTTCAATATAGGTAGAAGGGATGGAGAATAGGGAGGATTAAAAAAGGGTAAACATAAGAAATAATAATAACAATAATGATGATTGGGTATTATCTGAAGTTGAGACCAGGTGGTTGCCTTGTGCCCAGTTTATACTGGTAGGCAAGTTCCCACCTTCTGAGATCAGAGGAGCTACTGCTATTAGCGAGGAGACTGATAGCATGGAACGTGAAACAAGAGTTGAAATTATTCGAGTCATGGGTGATGGCATGTGCAGCAACTGGGTGCTATGGGTTCCATGTGAACACCGTTTGTCGGTGGCCATTTATTCTTATGGAAAGTGGATTTGTGGTCAAACCTATATATGAAGCCAAGCAGTGGTTGCATGTTAACTGATAAATTATACGGGAGGTTTCACAAGTGGCATGTCCTGTGACACGGAAGCTTTCCCCTGTGATAGGATTGGTGAGTGTGGTGGAGGCATGGTATATGACGCACATCTTGCAGGGGGGTCTATTGCATGGGAAAGATCCTTGGGGATGACTGTTGGAGTGAGGAAGATTATGTTTGTGGACTAGAAGTTTGCTGAGGTTAGGAAGTCTGCTGAAACAAGTACTAGGAGGGGCAGGGAGGGTTTTAGGAAGAATGGATCTCATTTCAGGGCAGTTTTGCAGGAAATCATAGTCCTGCTGGAGGATTCTGTTAATGCATTAATTGTAACTTGGGTTTCATATAAAAGCATTTTTCCAACAGTCTGAAGCTTAAATCAGGTTCAACTATTGACAAGGAAGAACAGCAGGTAATTTCTAAATAAAAATTACGATGGAACAATGTGCTTGAAAGAGTGATGCACATAACCTTGTATTTGGCTGAAAACAACATGGCAGTCAGATGGTCATCCCATAAATTATTTACTCCAAGCAAGAAAATTTTTAGGCCTTGTAATTTGCAAAGTTTGACCCCACCATGTCAGATTGGCAGTGAACTGTGTTTTGGCTTACCATTATTGTGGCAAAAATATACAAAATGAATTTAAAGAACTCATGGCATCAAAAGTTATATCTACAATAGTACCCCTCATAAAAGATGCAAAGTATTGTGCAATCATAGCGTATTATATTCCTGATATAAGTCATAAAGAGCAACTTTCAATTACATTAAGATGCGCCAACATAACAGAGCATACCGTAAGCATAAAATAACATTTTATTTCATTTTTGCAAATAGATGATACAATGGGTGCTGTTCTCACAGAAAACTATTTAAAAATATTTAGTGATCATGAACTTAACATTAATGACTGTAGAGGACAGGGTTATAATAATGGCGTAAACATGAAGGGGAAAAATAAAGGTGTACAGAAAATAATTACAGACATAAATCTCCCAGCTTTTTTTATACCATGAGGATGACAGTTATAATTATGTATTATGAGAAGCTGCAAAATCATAGGTAAAATCCATTACGCTGTTCGGAATTTTACAAAAAAAGTGTTTAATTTATTTGAGGATTTGTAAATAGGTGGAAAATTTTGACCGACTGTTTGAAAATATACACTCTGAAAATTTAAGTAACACACACTGGGTAGCTCGAACTGAAAGCATCAAAGCGGTTCAATATCACTTATGTGAAACACATGATGCTTGGTTTTCTTGGTTGATATTGCCAACCAAAGTAATGCTGTGATGTCACATGAAGCAACCACACTGGAAGGACAAATTAAAGATTTTAGCTTTACGGTTTCTCTTATAATATGGTATGATGTTCTTTTTCAAGTTAACATTGTAAGCAAAGCAGCTTTGTTGACTCGAAATGTTTGATAAATGTTGCACTTATTTGAAAACATATAGACAAATAGGTCTTGAACAAGGTATTATAACAATTGAATTAGAATCAGAATTTGATTTGCTGCCAATTTTCAAACCACAAATGCGACTAATGTAGACTGGGTGTAGAAACAATTGATGAACCAATCACTGATAAAAAAACAACATTGAATCCGCGTTTTTTAATGTTCTTTTGGACACCGTGCTTAGAAGGAAAGATTTCAACAGATGCAAGATTTTTCTGTGACGTGGAAATTCTTGTTTAACATAAAAAAAATCAAAATAAAGAATAACAAATGCAACATTGTTCTGTGCAAGAAAAGTTAACGGTCAACTTTAAATCTGATATTGAGGGAGATTTGTTATGCGATGAAATTTTAGGCCAGGCAACACCTACCAAACATTACACTTGATCAAAAAGCACAATTTTGTAAACCAATACTTGGATATCACTGCATATTCTTTTAACAATACCAGTGACTGTTGCAAGTGGCACAGATTTTCAAAACTAAAATTGATAAAAAGGTACTTGTGGTCTACAATGTCTTAAACAAGATTAACTAGTTTGGCCTTGCTATCTATTGAAAATCAATTTGCAGAAAACCTAGATTTTGCGAGTATTATCAGAGAGTTTGCTGACAAAAGAGCTAGAAAAATAAGGCTTTAATCATTTTTTAATTTTCATTTTTCATTAAATATTTCGTGACTAACTGACCGTCAATGTAGGTACATTGTTCAGAGAATGAATTGTTAAATGTGTTATTATTATTAATAATAAATTGATGTTTGTTGTACTCTGTTAATTCAATAATAAATGTAGTGTAAAATTCAAAATAAGTTTTTTTAATTAAAATAAAAAATTAAAGGACGCAAAATGCCTAGACGGTTAAGGCCACCCTGAGAATAATGATTAACAGTGGTCCCAATACACTGCCCTGTGGCATTCCCATATTCACTTCCACCTCATTGGGTAATGCACTTTCTACTATAACAGTGTTCTTTCTGTCTTTTACTACTTCCTCTCTCAGCAAGTCACTTTTACATCCACTCCAATAGTTTTCAACTTATTTAAAATAATTTTAAGGATCACTTTGTCAAATGTCATAAAAAGATTTAGTGCTTTATTATCAACTTAGGCCCCCTTGTCCAAATCATTTCACATAATACAACCCACCATCTGCGATTCACATGAATATCTTTACTTTAAGCCATGTTGTCGATTTGAAAACCAGTTTGTTTCCTTACAGACATTTCCCATAGAGTCGAAAATCATAGGCCAATCAGTTTGACACCACTGGTATGTAAATTTATGGAGAGGTTGAAAAGCAACCACATCAGAAGTATATGTGAGGAGTGTAAGTGGTTTTCAAGTCAGCAACATTACTTTAGGCAAGGATGTTCATGCAAAACTCAGTTAATAGGATGTTTGCAAGAAATTTCAGATGAAATGGATAAGGGAGGGCAAATTGATAGTGTTGCTCCAGACGAGTGTTTCTCAGAGTGGGTTACAGGAATCCCTTTGGGTTTGCGACAAGATTTCTGTAATGGCGGACTGGCTATCTCATGCACGTAACATGCACAATGGTGAATATTGCTCATTGTTGAGCTTATATATATATAAAAAAAGTCACAGTTTTTACTGCAGGGGGTTCGCAGCACCAGAGAAATTTTAATAGGGGTATGTGGTGAAGCTTAAAAGTTTGAGAAAGTGATTTGCTGGGTAGAAGAATTTTTAAATGCAGTATCAAAAGAAGAGGAAGTAAAAATGGGAGTGTCACCACAGGGTAACATATTGGGACCATTGACATTCATTATACTATTTAATGACTGTGTCAATGGTTTGCTAAAAAAGATAGATTGTTTACAGATGACATACAGCTGTATAAAAGGATCCAAATGGTAGAGAACTGTGAACAGCTGCAGAATGATCTTGATAGGATATCTAGCTGGGTTGATAAACATGGGATGAAGATAAATGCAAAGAAGAGTCAACTGATTAGATACACAGATAAAAAACTAAAGGTTGATTAGGATTACAAGTTGGGGAAAGAATTGCTTGTTGAAGACTTGAAATGCAAATATCTTGGCATTACATTTCACAACAAGCTAAACTGAGCAGCATACATTTGGCAGGTAGTAGAAAAAAGTTTCAAAATCCATCAATTTGTCAGGGAGAGTGATGAGGGGATGTGTGTGAGAAGTAAAGGAATTCGGTTACATTTCTTTGGTTAGAGCAGGGGCGTAGCTACTATGGGGCTAGGCGGTGCAGTGCACCGGGGCCCCTACGCTCAGTGGGCCCCCAAGCATTCCTCATCAGGGGGCCCCCAAGTGCAGTTCAGAGGGTCCAGGGGACTTCATGGCAAACTAGCGAACTTTGTTTTTAGCCCTACCGTTGCCTAAGGGGGCCCCTGAGACATAGGAAGCCCATCACTAAGGGCCCTCACGGGGTCCCCCAACCACTGCTCAGGAGCCCCCAAGCACAACTCAGGGGGCCCCTACCAGTAACACAAAGCAAAAAAAAAAAAAAAAAAAAAAAAAAAAAAATCGCCTATCTGGTCTGAGGGCCCAAAATAATTTTTTGCACCGGGGTCCTTGTTGACCTATCTACGCCAACGGGTTAGAGTATAGCTTGAATATGGTGGTGTAGTATGGGACCAACATTTTGGGTATCAAACACAGGAGCTGGAGAGGATTCAAAGAAGGGCTGTCAGGGATTGGAAAAAGTTACCAAGAGAATTGATGAATAATTTACCAAAAAGTGTGAAATAATTTAAATTTCAAATTTGTAGGGGGCAAAAGTAGGTCATTACAGCAAAGGTGAAAAAATGGGTGTATGGGGAAATTGGCACCAGAGCATGAGCTCCAACACAATTAAATCAAACTAAATACATCTTTCCATCATTTTGTCTATCACTGATGTCAAACTAATGAGCCTGTAATATTCAAACTTATTTGGCTCCCTCCTTTATGAATCAGTACAATTATCATTCTTTTTCCAGTACGCTGGTGAGAAGTTACACTTTAAAATCATTAAAAAAATATCAATATAAGGTAAAATAATATGTCTCTCTATCTTTAATACATTTGTAACAATAATAACTATACAGACCCTTTGTGCTTTTTGAGTTTTTATAATTTTACAAGGCTCTAATTCAAATTGAGTAGTTTCCTCATTTCTAATGATACCGAGATATTCCCCTGATTTATTTCATCCCATCTCAGGATTATTGTTCCTAACGGTCTCATTAGACTAGTTACTCAATATCTCTGCCATTTTCCAATTCTTTTTTAACTTCTCCATCCTTATCTATAATTGTTTCAATGTTGTTGTTGTTATTGGGGTTTTAGGGCGCGTCGACGACGGGATCATTAGCGCCCTAACAACAACCAGGCGTGACAACGTGGCAAAATTGCCGTCTGTGTGGCCGACTGTAAAGGGGTCGGCCACAGAGACAGCACAATAAAATACTAACCTACTAACTAAAATACCGTCTGCGTGGCCGACTGTAAAGAGATCGGCCACGCAGACGGCAACGTAAAACATAAAACTGAAAATAGGCAATAAAATATAAAAATACATACATTAACTGGTTGGCTGTAAAAGGGCCAACCAGTTTAAAAAACGCGTAAGCTGGCTGGCTGTAAAGAGGCCAGCCATTAAGCAGTAACACATGTAAAAACAGTACTTGGATTAGTGGTTGTAAATGGCCACTAATCCAATCTAAAACCTAGGCCGATCTGCCCAAAACTTTTGGGACAAGACCGGCCAAGCTGCAAAACTTTAAAACCTTAGCCACGTTGTCACGGTCATCGCTTAAAATAAGGGACAGATCGTTGCCTAAGCCAACGTCTGCCCTTAAATCTAAAAACAAAATACATTCGGTTAAAATGTGGCGTACCGTCAAAGGTACGCCACAAGCATCACATTCCGGAGGGTCCTCTCGGCGGAGAAGAAAACAATGAGTAAGAGGACAGTGCCCTATACGGAGGCGAGTAAGGAGAACCTCATCCCTCCTCGCCCGCTGGAAGGAGCTGCTCCACGGCTGAACGGTCGGTTTGACCTGCCGGAGCTTATTATGCTCGACTTCCAGCCACTGCCTCTGCCAAATATCAAAGATAAATCTCTTCACCGCCGAGGCAAGGATCTGACTTTGGGACCGGTGCAAAGTCGATTCGGACCTTGTCACAGGCTAACTTGGCAGCTTCATCTGCTGCCTCGTTCCCCCTGATTCCCACATGGCCAGGTACCCAGCAGAATAATACCTCCTTTCCACGAGATTGGAGGGAAAGGAGGGCGTCCTGGATGTCCTGGACTAGACGGTCTGCTGGGTACATATTACCTATGGCCTGAATACAGCTGAGGGAATCACAGCATATGATGAACCTCTTATCACGGACTACTTTCATATGCTGGAGCGACTTTAACACAGCGTAACACTCGGCGGTGTAAACGCTGCATCTACCATCTAGTTTGTATGTGTAAGTCGCTCGAGGGAACACTACAGAGCATTCTACTCTATTAGCCTGCTTAGACCCATCCGTATATACCGGGGTGAATGTGTGATACTGTTTTAGGATATCGGTAAAAACACTAGTAAAAACATTATTATCGGTAAACAATTTGTTATACCGACAAAGATTTAAAATTATTCTGGGCCTCGTTAAAAGCCAGGGAGGAGATTTACTCCATCCCTGGTGATAAAAAGCGGGCAGCTCACAACCATATTCTTCTAAAATAGCCTTTGTACGGTGGCTGAACGGTTTGGTCGCTCTACAGCGATTCGCATATAGCCGTTCAAAGCTCGGTCGCATCACTACGTCGTGCACGGGACTACCAGGAGTTGTGGCAATATGTACATAGTGTCGCACCATGAGGAGATGCCGCCGGGTGGAAAGCGGCGGCTCGCCAGACTCAGCACAGATGCTGGGTATGGGGCTGGTGCGGTAAGCACCCGTGGCGAGCCGGATTCCTGCATGGTGGACACTATCCAGTATCCGTAGATAACTGTCCCGTGCCGAACCGTATACTATGCAACCGTACTCCAAACGCGACCGTACAAAGGCTCTATAAAATTGCAGCAGGCAGGAGCGGTCAGCGCCCCATGACCTGCCACAAAGACATTTTAAAATATTCAGAACTTTCAAGGCCCTGGCTTTCACATCTTTAAGATGAGGCAGCCAGCTGAGCCTTGTGTCTAGGATAAGGCCCAGAAACCGAACAGTATCAGTAAAAGTTAAAACAGTGTTCCTCAAGGTAAGGTGGGGCTCTGGTAAAAGACTTCTATTACGAGTAAAAAGTACACACCGGGTTTTCTCAGCGGAGAAACGAAAACCGGTGTGCACTGACCATTCATCCAGCCTGTTCAACGCGAGCTGCAACTGCCGCTCAGCGCTTCTCAGGCTGGAAGATGCAATAAAAATTAAAAAGTCATCCACATATAAGGAGTACCGTATGGGACTCCTTATTGTGGTTACAATACTATTAATTGCAATGGCAAACAGTGTAACACTTAAAACTGACCCTTGAGGGACACCGTTTTCCTGGATAAAAAGATCTGACACTTCGCTACCAACTCGGTACCGGAAGCAACGTCGTGATAAAAAAGATTTTAAAAAGCGGGGAAGTTTTCCTCTAAAACCCCATTCATGTAGTTGTTTTAAAATAATGTGTCGCCAGGTAGTATCGTATGCTTTCTCGATATCGAAAAAGACACCTACGAGGTGTTGGCTGCGGACGAAAGCGTCTTGGATTGCAGCTTCCAGTAGGATCAGGTTGTCCAAGGTGGAATGGGACTTCCTGAATCCACACTGAAAGCGGCTGAGAAGATTTTGGGATTCCAGACGCCAGACGAGTCGGCGATTTACCATCCTCTCTAGCGTCTTACCCACGCAGCTTGTAAGGGCGATGCTACGATAACTACCTGGCAATAATTTATCCTTTCCAGGTTTTAAAATTGGGATAAGCGTTGCTTCTTTCCACGAGTCGGGGAAGTGTCCTTCGGTCCAAATCTGATTAAAAATATCTAAAAGGTACTCCTTAGCATCTGTACTAAGATGCCTCAGCATCTGGTACTGGATCATATCAGGCCCTGGAGCGGTGTCATTGGCGCTGTTTAATGCCGACTCCAGCTCCCAAGATGTAAATGGGCAGTTGTAGGCCTCTGTATTCGACGAATCGAAGCACAGCCCTCGCCTCTCGGCAGCGACTCTATGTCGCTGAAACCGAGGGTCAAAGTTGGCGGACGAAGTGACGGAGGCGAAGTTCTCCGCCATCAGCTGGGCTATGCTTCGCTCGTCGGTAACTACACGTCCTTGATCCAGTAATCCAGATACTGGTGGGCGGGAGTACCTTCCGGATATACGGCGAATGGACTCCCATACTTTGGCTGATGGTGTGGAACGATTTATTGTGCTCACAAAGGTCTGCCATGACCTTTTCTTGCTCTCCTTAATAACACGACGTGCCTTTGCTCTTGCAATACGGAACGCTGCCAGGTTGTCGGAAGTTGGCTGTAACCTAAATCGACGCAGCGCCCGTCTACGACCCTGAATGGCGGAACGACATTCGTCGTTCCACCAGGGGACGGGCGTCCTTCGCAGCGTTCCGGAGCTTTTCGGCATTGAAACGTCAGCTGCCTGGTGAATCACTTCGGTAAAGTGATTCACCATCTCCGTAATGCCGTTACAAGGCCGGAGGCGTAGTGACCTGCGATACAACGGCCAATCGGCTTTGCTGACGTTCCAGTTACGTCGGTTATTCCCTCCTCCGCGTTCAAACTCTACGTGCGTCCATATTGGGAAGTGGTCACTTCCGTGAAGGTCGTGATCCACCTCCCAATGCACGGAGTCCGCGATTGAGGGGGAGCACAATGAAAGGTCGATGGCAGAGGACGATCCGGAAGCAGTGGTGAAATGAGTCATTTGCCCTGTATTCAGGATACAAATTTCCTCCTGCTCTATCAATCTACCAACCACTCGGCCCCGGGGGCAATCGGTGGTAGAACCCCACAACGCATTGTGGGCGTTGAAATCTCCCAAAAGAAGAAAGGGCCGAGTGAGTTGTCGTATGATGCCAACCAGGTCGTCGTAGTCGACGGACAAACTGGGTGGCAGGTAGAGAGAGCATACGGTCAGTTTGATTGGACCGTGTATTTTCACCGCTACTGCTTGTAGATGGGAGGTGAGAGCCACGGGTTCGGAGTGGACAGTGTTCCGAACAAACACAGCCACTCCTCCCTTCGCTCGATCACCCTCGGTATCGTCCTTTCTATAAATGTCGTACCCTCTTAGCACTGGATGGTGTAGTGGTCTAAAATGTGTCTCTTGAATACAGAGACACAATGGATTAGACCGTGCTAAGAGTTGGACTTCCTCTTTGTGAGCCTGAAAGCCGTTTACGTTCCACTGAAGTATGGGAGCCATTCTAACTATTTAAAATCACCCGCCCCGGATCGGGTGGGTCCTCCGATGATGGTAGCTGACGAACGGAACCAGGTTCGTCCACCAGCATTAGAACGTCTTCGGGGTCCGAAGACGAATCTGCATTTTGTAAGGCCTCGGTGCCTGGCGGTTCTTTCTTCCGCCGAGGCCTTCGCCCCTTTCCCTCCCCACCAGTCTGTGCCCTGGGTGGAGAAGATGAAGGGGACTTGACAAACATACTGGGATCCGTATGTTTGAATTTCGGACCCCGAACCTTTTGCACTGTCTGCCATCCGCTGCCGGCAGATGGCGTTGCCGATGCTGTTACTGATGTGGGTGTAACATCATTTACAGGCGCAACTTCTGCTCTTGCAGAAGCACTAACAGATGTAACTTTTGCAGCAGATGACTGTGCCTTCGCTGGTGGACTTACTGAACCTGTTGCATTTGTGGTCGGGTTTACAAAAGTGTTGCTGCCGACGTCAGAGGTCCTAGGTGTTATGACCTTTGTGGCATTGGCGCCACAATTGCATTGACATGAGCACGTTGTACTTGTGCCCATGTCCGCAACTGTCGTCTGGGTGGCAACACTTTCTTTCCTGACGGGAGTTGAAAGAGTCTTAGCGAAGCTGCTAGCAAAGATGGGTGGTGCTAGCGCCTTGTACCGCTTCTTCGCTTCACCATAAGGGATTCGCTCTTTTGTTTTTAACTCCTGTATCTTTTTCTCTTCAAGATACAATCGACACTCCCTGCTCCAGGCTGGATGTGCCCCGGAGCAGTTGACACACACCTGTGGGAGGGTACAACTAATACCTGGCTCGTGTGCAGCCTTTCCACATTTCCCACAGGTGGGGTTGCCCTTGCAGGTCGCCGTCGTATGACCGAACCTCTGGCACTTGAAGCAGCGCATGGGGTCCGGTACATACGGGCGTACATTAAGTTTTAAATACCCTGCTTTGATGTCTTTGGGCAACGTTGGAGTGTCGAACGTCAGGACGAAGGTGGCAGTCTTCTCTAGACTGCCGTTAACCCTTCGTGTAATCTGCCTGACCTCGACCACATTTTCTGATCGCCACTCCTTAAGGAGTTCCTCGGACTCTATATCAATGAGATCTCTACAGGTGATCACACCTTTACTTGAGTTTAGAGTCTTATGGAGTTCGCATTTCACAGCGAACTCCCCGAGCTTCTCGCACTTAAGGAGTAGGACAGCCTGCTTGTAAGTAGACGTTTCTACAAGCAGTGTCCCGTTCCTCAGCTTTTTCACACTTTTTAGCGTTCCAGCTATACCTTCCAAGCCTTTATGTATGTAAAAAGGAGAGATCTTTTCAAAAGATCCCTCCTTTCTTCCCATTATTATGAAGGCGTTATCTATGATAAAACCCTTCCTGTTACTGTCATCTTTCTCAGGAGGAGGGCTTTCAACCCTCGCACGCTTTCCTTGTCTTTGGGCGGAAGATTGGCCCTGCGGTTTGCCCGAGCCGCAGGCAATTGAAGTATTTTTGGGATTTTTGGTTATTGTTCCCACGAGTCCGGAGGACCTAAAAGTCGAGTGACGTGGAGCCCCCGAATCACGCCACCAAGCCCAATACAACAGGGGTGCGGCAGGTGCCCCTGAGGTTGTACGCTAACGGGTGGTTTGCCTCACCACCCATCCACCTCCTCGGCACGTTACTCACCTTGAGGTTGAGGGGTTTTTTATAGAGGTTTGTACCGTCCTCGCGATCCGGGCGATGAAGCCAAGATCCCCGTTCTCCTAGGCACACAACGTTCCACCGCCACGCCCTACGGTGGTCGTTGAAGCATGGTAGGAGTTTACGGTGTGGGAAACTTGCGGCGCTCACAAGTTTCCAGCTCGGGCACCGCGGGTTCGCCAAACCCGTACCTGGCACTTGCGTACCAGGCCCCTGCGGGGAATTGTTTCAACAACCTCCCTTCCCCTCAATTTTCTAAAATAGTAATAGAAATTTCTAGATGTATACATCAGTGCTCACATCTACATTAACCCCTCTTTAGCCACCTTTTTTTGTATGATAAATTCCTTGTTTAGTTGTTTCTAGTATTCCCTGCATTGCTGTCTCTTTGTTACGCTTTTTCCTTATTGACCTCTTTAACCTCCCCACCTCCCTAATGTAGTATGTAGGTTTTGTACTTTTCTTTATTTTCTCACTTTTTTTTGCTATCTCCTTGAACTCTGACCACTTTGACTGCACTGTACTTGTGTGATCCTTCCAATTGCTGAGCCTTCTCCAGAAATCTCTCTTCAATTCTAAAATTTGTGCCTTTTTATTTCCTCCCCTTCAATATTGCCCACTGATTTACTGAATCTCATAATCCATCAGAACTGCATTCTGATCATTTATTCCTTCAGTCACTAGACACCTCACGAGATTTTCATCAGGCTTTATTAGAAAGATATCTTTCATGTTTGGTCTGCTTGTGTTCTGCTCTACCATTTGTGCAAAACCTTCTTCCTTTACTGAGGCATTTTCAAATCTGTTCCTTTGAGGATCTTGAGAAGTTCCTGAATAGCATGAATAAAATACTGAAGGAAGATTTTTGACTAAATATAAATCAAAGAAAGACAGCAGTGATGAAAGGAAGCAGAAATAGTAGCAATAATATTAGGACTGATTGCAATAGGAGAAGTAAGTGAATTTTGTTAGTGAATTCTCAGCAGGGATCCATGAAACAAGATTGATAAATAAAAAATAAAATAATGAAGTAAAATCACAACTGATTACCAAAAAAGGAATGATGTTAAAAGCAGAACAGCAGTGGAAAAAGAGCCTTCTTTAAATAGAGAAATCTTTTAGTTTCAAAAAATGATCTAGGACTAAGAAAGAATTTTTTAAAACTTTATATGAGGACAGCACTTTATGGTAGCGAAGCATGGACTTTAGAAATACCAGAACGAAAGAAAATTGAAATGTGATGCTTTAGAAGGATGCTGAAAATTAAGTGGATAAATAAAGTAAAAATGAACAAGTTTTTGAAATGACGGGTGGGGAAAGAGGTTTGTGGAAGAGTCTTACAGAAAGAAGAGACAGGATCGTGGGTCAAATTTGAAGCCATGCAGGATCAGTTATTTTGGTAGTGCAGGGAACAGCCAAAGGTAAGAACCATAGAGGAGGATAAAGGTTAGACCATATGAAGTAGATACCTGAGGACGTAGGTTGTAATGGGTATGTTGAGACTGAAAGGTTAGTGCAATATACGAAGAGATTGAGAACTATAGCAAATTAGCCAAAAGACTGATGAAAAAAATGTTGAAGACTACATATTAGAGCTTTTGCCCATTATTTCATCATTGAGGACCAGAAACTTCTGATATGTTTTTGTTGAGATGTGAATTAACATAATCTACAGTGTAAGTAGTATTTACATTATTCAAATATAGATTGCTCAATAAAGAACATGTTACTGTCCTTAAAAAAAATACTGTGTCAAAATGCAATTTGATTAACAATTCATATCATGTTAAATCTGATGTTCAAATCAATAAATTTGTTATAAATGAATGTAATCTTTCTCGGCGTTGTTTATTTATAAACGTTTCTCGGCTGACTTCAAGGCAGACTTCAAGACTTGCAACTGCACCTGAAGATGGCGACGGAGAATAAAGTCGCCGAAATATTGAGCATTAATAACAACATCACTCGGTTTGTTTCCCGAGAAACGTTTATAAATAAATTTGTTACCTGTCTGATTGGATTTGGTTCACTATGACCCTATTTCAGGGTTACAAGCTGAATACTCAATAACTATAGAAAATGCAGACAGATAGCATTTGAGTGGTGTCACTTTTTTGTGCTTTGATAAGTTACTAATTTTCTGCTCCATCCCCAGATAAGGTAATCTGACAAGATGAAGAGCATCTCAAATTTTAAGTGTGACCCTAACCTTTCAAACTGTGAAAAATCACCAAAATCAGTTTGAAATTAATTATTGGTAAAAACCTTTCGGATCTACAGCATATTTTAATGACCTGCTTGGGCACAATAAGATAGCGTCATTATACATACCTAAGATTTTTTAGTTAGACTCCAAAGCATTTAAATTGTGAAGAAAACCATCAAAACATGTTTCACAATTTTTACAAAAATCTCATTTCACCAATGCATGCGATATTTTTAGAGTTTTTGAAGTTGTTGCCAATAGGTTAGATCTCTTCAAAGATAGCATAACAAAAACTTTTTATTTACACTAACTCACAACACAAAATAATTTGAACAATATCAACTGTTATTTTCTACACTAACCATAAAGTCATAATGAAATATATTGTAAAGTACCTTTTAGTTCACCAAAAGCACTCCCACTAGCTATCCCCAGTAGTAAAATATTCTATAGATCAATTGTAAAGTTGCTTAGGCTGGACTTAGAAATTTCGAGAAGAGTAATTGTCAACTTGAAGGAATTTTCCTGTAATCTTTCCCACAGTGAGGATTCACCATAAAAATCATTTTAAAGTGTATTTATCATATTGTGGAATGTTTATTTTAAGAGATATCCAGTTTGTTCACGTTTTGAAACACGCGATCAGAAAAGTAAAAAATCTAAAATTTGAAACATCTTTGGATCACATAAAGCTATAGCTGAACTTTTATCACCTCTATAGTCAGCATTTTTCCGGATATTTTGGTAGTAAAATTAACTACTTTGGAAAAGTTTAATTAGTTGTTTTAATTAAGAGAAAAAATGAACTTTTTAACTAAAAGAAATATTAATTTGAAATTTATGTCAGTAGATAGCCCAGATTAAGGTGTTTACAAACATATAGTGGTTTTGGTAAAAAGCGTAAGCATTCATCAGAATAATTAAGTTTTTAAAGATAGATTGTCACGGATTGTTGCTGAAGCACTGAAAAATTCCGCCAAGTTGGTCACATGATGACTTCAATTTTAAGATTATAGAAACCCTTTTGAATGTTAAATTAAATTAAAACAGATAGAACATGATGATAGAAAGTCCCTGTAAAAATTTCAAGTTAAACTATTTAGTACTTTTAGAGATATTAATTAAAGAAAAAGTTGCTGGTGTCATAGGCTCTGTGAAGTCTATAAAAGATCTTGCAGCAAGCCCACATTGTCTAACTCTGGTCTCATTCTTTTGCTGGAAAGTGATCGCGCAACTCTGCGCTAGTTACCGGAGCAAATTTGTTTCATGCGGTAGCGGTTTCGGCAAATTCCAACATGCCGTAAAACTCACTAATGTTAGGGGGACTCAGTGAGTTTTTGTCTTCTCGTGGAATTGTACTTAATCTGCAATTTTCAAAGAAACTGTTGTTCGATGCTTTATTCACGTTTCTGGTACAGACAATGTACAAGTGAACTTTTGCAAGAATACAAGTATTTTGTTACTCTCAAGCTGTGTTAAGTGACTTTATATAAATTACCCGTCAAATTTGGGGTTTAATACGAATGCTTGGCAACCAGGTTATTTAATATTAGAGGTACCAGAAGGCTACACATTCTCATGAACTTAATTGTTCACAGTTCAGGTGAAAGTGTTGCATATCCCCTGTGCAGCCTAGTGGCCTGACAATATCATTTCCGAAACAGTTAACTTGAGTAAAAACTAATGGTTTCTAGCTTAGTATTGGCATTATGAACAAAGATGCATATTGTAAATTAAATATTAAATTTTGTTATGCTTACTGAAGTGTTAATATGTGATTAATGTATGACATTTATTTTGACATATTATGTTAAAAAAAAAATTGAACAAATAAACAAAGGGAGAGAATAAAACCAAATTAACAAAATTTAAAAAGTAGCAGTATGATCGTTGGTGAGAAAATCAAAGCACTATGAAGATTAGATTTTAATTACACTAAGTAGCATGTTTAAGTTATTTTAATGTACTATATTTTAGAAAATTAAAAAAAAAAAAAAAAAACAGACTCCAAAGAGTACAGAATCTAAAGAGTAGTAGTGCAATCTTACTTTTTGTTTTTTAAATATTTCTTAATATTATATACAGAATTACTGTGGCACCTATCTATCCCATCCTGAAATTATATTTTCTTGATCCATTTTCTGGTCGCATACCACACATTTTAAGTTGGACCATAAGCTTTTAAATCGTGAAAACCCAATCAAATTGAGTTTTTATGTGATGCCACAGCAAACCCTCATAGATACAATTTGCTTACAGAATTGTAATAGTATAGATCCAATCCCAGTGAATGATCAGTCAGAAGATTTGCATAATTTTTTAGACAAAGACCTGCATTGCACGAATAATTATTCACAGTCCACGCAGTCACAGTAGACTCGCAACCAAAATAAATCACGTAAAACATGATGAAGATAGCAGAGTCAGCAATCAAAACTAAATGTTTTCATGTTACCCATAAAGATTACATTGCAGCATTACACTGTAAAATTCTACATACACTCAAATGAAATATTGCTATTACCAACTTCAACTTTCCGTATATCGACTGGACTAATTATGTCCACGTTACTGGTGGCAGGGATAAAACATCCTGTGGAATTATTCTTGACCTTTCCTCAGATCTTCATCCTGAGCAACTCGTCACTGAACCAACGCGGTGCCACAACGATAACGAAAACATTTTAGATATTCTCGTTACAAATAGGGCTGAATTATTCATGGACATTTCTACCACCATGGTAATAAGTGATCATAAAGCTGTAATTGCTATAGTAAAATTAACAGCTGCATGCAAAAAGAAAAAAAGAAAGGATCGTTTACAGGTTCGAAAAGGCCCCAAAGGAGTGTTTAAGAAAGTTTTTGAGGGATAATTACCTTACCTTTATAGAAGCAAGCAGCTTGGTTGAAGACATGTGGCTTTGATTCATGCGTATAGTCAAGGAAGGTATGGACTTACATATACCAAAAAGGACAATCACAGATGGGAACGATCTCCCGTGGTATACACGTGAAGTTAAATGGTTACTTACACAGGATGATACCTGCACACTCAAGAAGGACGATGTATAGGAGTGATTTAGAAAAGTTAGGTGAGACAAGAGGATATGTTAAGAATGCGATGCGCGAGGCCTTTAATAACTTTCATTGCAATTCACTAACCAAGAGCCTCAACGAAAACCCAAAGAAATTTTGGTTGTATGTAAAAATAGTTAGTGGTAGCGACATCAATATGCCTGTTCTACTACAAGACAGTTGGGAAGTTGATGACAGCTGTGACAAGGCTACCATATTTAACACCGAATTTAAAAATTCTTTCACTGACGTAAACATGGAAAACATTCCCGCTTTTCCATGGTATGTAGAATTCGAGATGGATCCAGTAGAAATTGACAGTGTAGGTATTATAAAGCAATTGAAACAATTAAGTGGGGGAAAGCGCCGGGTCCCGATGATATACCATTAAGAGTATTTTCGGAATATGCAGAAGAAAGATAACCATTTCTGTCAGATATATTTTGTAAATCTTTAGAAGAAAGAAAAGTACCTTCTGACTGGAAAATAGCGCAGGTGGTTCATGTTTTCAAGAAAGGAGATCGGAGAGATCCTAGGAATTATCGACCCATATCTCTTACATCTGTTTGCAGTAGAATTCTGGAGCATGTCATATGCTCTAACGTTATGAAGTTTCTAGATGAAAACGAGTTACTAACAGCAAACCAACACAGATTTTGGAAGAACAGATCATGTGAAACGCAACTGGCCCCATTTTTGCATAACGTAATGAAAGTTATCGATGCAGGTTCACAAGTTGATGCTATTTTCTTGGATTTTCAAAAAGCTTTTGACTCTGTACCACACAACCGACTTTTAGCGAAGATTCAAGCATACTGTATATCGGATCAGATTTGCGAATGGATACACGACTTTCTAACTAGTTGGTCACAGTATGTCATTGTTGATGGGGAAGCCTCTTCTAAGTGAGATGTTACTTCAGGCATTCCTCAATAAAGTGTAATAAGACCACTTCTTTTCCCAATTTCTATAAATAATCTTGGTGACAATGTTAATTGCAGGATGCGATTGTTTGCTGATGATGCCCGTATCTATAGGGAAGTAAGTTGCTTGTGACATTACAGTAACCTAGCGATCCATGATTTGGAGTATCTGTGCATATATCGATAATTGACGCAGAGCGAGAAGTGACACTCTGTGCTAAACTCGCAGTCAGTCAAGTATTAACTCCTGGGGCAGCAGCCGGGGAAAAGTATAGTTGCTTGAAAGTGAAGCGGTGTGTTCTTTAAAACATATTCGGGCATGTGGATACTTAATACGCACTTACGAGACGGGAAACGAATATTGGCTTGACGTCGCTAACGTAAGACGAGCCAGACTGAGTGAAAATACTCGGAGACGTTCCTGGAGAACTGATAATGTGCTATGGTGAAATGGTAATTGTTGTACAGGCATTTGATATATTGCTGATTATAGGAGAGTATTGTATGATTAAACTTTCCATTCATAAAGGACTTGTAAGTGATAATTAATTCCAGTTGGTGGTCGGCGTACTAATGTATGACACAAACTGTTGGAATAAAAAGTTGTTTGACTTCTTATGTCTGATTTTTGAGTGTTTTGGCTTATTGCTCATTCCTGTGAATTCGTGAGTACTTAACATCACAGAGAACTGTAAGTATTATTAGTACGTTCATCAAACAGCTGATGGCAACCAAGACAAAATAATAAATTACGAAGTATCGATGCCTCCGTGAGGAGTGTAGTGTTGTAATAACCTCACTAACTGTTTACTAATTAATTATACCAGTAAAACACATCAATCATAATAAAATTGTTTTAGATGCTCTAATGATTGCTTAGATATCAGTGTGATCCGGATGTTATTCTAGAATGGTGGGTGCCATAAATGGCAGCTTATACTTAACTGCAAAAAGTACAAGGCAATGCAAATAAGTAGCAAAAAGAATCAGTTTCTTCACGAGTACAAAGTAAACAATTCAGCTGTTGACACAGTTGATTCCCTGAAGTACCTGAGGGAACAGTACAAAGCAACATGAAATGGGACTTGCACATAACTTCCGTCGTAGGCAAACCTAATTCTAAACTATAATTCAAAGGTTGTATTTTGAGAAGTTGTAATGCTCATACAAAGGAAATAACGTACAAAACACTAGTGCGACCGCATTTGGAATACTGTTGTGTAATTTGGGATCTGTATCGCAAGGGATTGATTAACACGTTAAACAAAGTACAGAAGAGAGCTGCTCAATTTGTGACTGCTAGTTACGAAAGTGTCACAGTTGATACGTGGAT
Source organism: Vandiemenella viatica (assembly GCA_031002005.1). NCBI lineage: Eukaryota > Metazoa > Arthropoda > Insecta > Orthoptera > Morabidae > Vandiemenella > Vandiemenella viatica. Next base: position 75,282,820 of record JARYHS010013630.1, read on the forward strand.
TGGGCTGGGATTGTTTGGCGGACAGACGATATCATTTTCATTTGAATTTATTGAAGAATATGCAAAAATCTTTAATTTACAAGTGCAGTGAAATACTTCTTCTGCCAACCTATTTAGGTCACAATGATAGGAGGGAAGATTAGAAAAATAAGATGCCGTACTGATACTTTTATGTATTCTTTCTTTCCTCGTTCTGTTCGGGGCTGGAATGCACAGAATTAGGATTGGTGCTTAGCATCCTCTACCACCCACAATATTTGTGAATTGCAGAGTAGTATAGATGTAGACCTCAACTATTTACCATAATACTTTTGTATTTGACCCCACTGTATATAAATATGAAAGACAAGTATTTTTTTCTCCACACAGACAATGTCACAAGGGATACAGTGATAAAAATGTGGGAAAAACAACAAACAAAATTTTAGGTAATGCCTCAAAACTCAGCTTACTACTTCAGTACATCACCACCAAAGAGCAATTAAGCTGTGTACTCATAACACACTTTGCTCCTGTTATACAAAACTAGAAACTGACATGTGAAAGATTTTTCTACACCTTCCTTGAATACAAATCTGTCTTGCTACAGTCTTTCCAACTACCATTCCGCACACCATTCAAATTTAAATATATCACACTCCACATCTGTCAAACACTTGACCTTACCTACTGCTGAATCCTGCTGAAAGTGTATATTGATGATGAGGCATGGAAAGATATTGGTGTAAGAATGCATGGAAGGGAAAAGATGACCATGACCACAGGCTGGCACTTGATTTCAGGCACAAGGCTGTACTAATATTGTCTTTTTTTAGGTAAGGGTGTCAGGGATTGGAATAAATTACCAAGAGAAATGATGAATAATTTACCAAAAACATTGAAAGAATTTAAATTTGAAATTTGTAGAGGGCAAATGTAGGAGGGTGCAGGAAAGGTTGGAAGATTGGTATGTAAGAAAATTGCCACTGAAGCATGCACTCCATTGCAATTAAATTAATCCTTACCCCGAAGCACACTGTAACAATTTAATTGTTTGTTATCTTTGTACGGTATCATCGAGGCTGTAGGCCCTTGCAGTAAAATATAGTTCTCTTCGTTTCCAAAGAAGTCCATCAGAAATTCAAAGTGAGTTACAACAGACAGAAATCATAGTAAAGAGTTCAAAGTCATTTAAAGCAGAAAAAGCCAGTAACATAAAATATCATGTAAATTTGCTCTATAAATTTCATGAAACCATGAGTTTGAAGCATTATTTGAAGACAGCTGGGTTAGACCAACATAACAGACTTCTGCATAACATACTAAAATTCTATAAAGACTTATAAAGTTAGACAGCTTAAAGATTGTTTTCAAATGAAATGCATTAAAGTCTCTTTGTGGTTAAAGACACTTTTAAAAATTACAAGCCCACCATGTTAAGTCAGTGGAAGAAATAATCTTCAGATAATAAAATAATAACTTTTAAACCGAATTTCATAAGCCTTTTTGACTAACATTCAGCACTTTAGGTATAATAATAGAAAACAGTAAATTTTGCTAAGGGCGGTTTCAACCCAGAAACAAGATATTTTCGGAAATTAATTACAAAGTAAATACAGCAGCTACAGGTGAGATGAAACGCTTTTTGAGAAATTGGAAATTGGAGAATCATTTAAACTTAAAGCAAACAGGATAATATTTCCGCAGTCAGAAGTTCGTTATGATGTCATAAACACGTTTAAACTTTTTTTTATATTTACAGATGAAGAAGCTAGCCGTGTTTGGTATTAAATAAAAGCTAATTCAATTAGAAACCGTCTGGGCTTGGTTTGAACTCTCTATACCCTAAACGGACAGAGTTATTAACAATAGCATCGTACCATTTAAAATCACTTAAAGTTACTTTTTACAGCGAATCCGCTAATCCCACAGAAAATTTCATAAGTACATAAAGTGTTAGTTACACAAAAATCTATCTAGTGATGGATTTTCAGGATACTGGAAGCAGTATTAGCAGAAATCGGGAAACTATTTCATGGATTCAAGGTAACCCTATGCCAAATGACATCGAGTCTATAAATAGAACAATGAGCGCGGCCATCTTAAGATCTTGGTCAGTCATCGGTGAGCACTGGATGTAATAGGTCATGCTGCTCTTGGAGCGCTTAGGCTGGAGTGGTAACAGGAATCAGGTCAACCATGCTTGATGGCATCCATCTTTGATTTTCGGTAGCATGGTGCAACATTCATAAACAGTATGTGACATTCAAATTTAAATATGGGGTTTAGTCTGTCTGGTTGAAGTTCATAATCCGCAATCATTAATTTTGGTGAAGATATTTCCGATAATCATCATCTGTAAGGTGCGTGTAAATTATTTACGAGAATATAGTGAATTCTGACTTTGAAACAATAGCAGTGACTTTAATTCATCATGTCTACCTAACCTTTCCTTGCTTGAGGTTTATATCAAGACAAGTGGCGGCCATTTTAAGTTCATACAGTTGATTATCCAGTGGCAAGTATAATACATGGTACAGCTGTTTTTGTCACCTACAACAGATCGAAGTTGATGGAAAGTGTTTACTCCAACCCCGGTAAGTACTTAGGTCATTACATGTCGACCATCGAATAGACTCATGTTCAGTGAACAGTGAACTGTTGACCAGACCTCCGATATTATTCTGCAAGAAACAGTGATAGTCTTGTTACTCGATGGGTCACTGACAACACCTGATACCACTTGACAGCATTCCAGGATCAGCCAATGCGGAACCATCGCCACCACTACAACACGACGCCCAGGCGACTACACCAGATTTTGCCACATACAGAAGCATTCTCCTGCCTACCGATTACTGATGAATTACTGAATCTCCTTCACCCGCTGGGGTGTTGACGAGCAGCATCCGGGATTCAGTTCCTGCTGCATTTACCAGGCAGTAGGATACTAGCAGACCAACTGACGGTGTCAGCTGACCAGCTAGCTGCATTTTTAAGATAAGTAAAAATTTGCTGTGTGCCTTGCCACCTCTGTGTGAGAAGCACTTTTCTATAACAAATTTGGAATGAACATTCAAGCAGGGCTCTCAACCCAGACAGTGGCAAAGTTTGGTCCTTGCCAAGGAGAATCTTTCCTATTGTCTCCGTGGTTACTTCTACAAGCTGCTTTTTTCCACAGAGAACTGTCTTCCTTTACAATAGTTGACCATAGCATTTGAGTAAATGCTGTTCATCCGTTACAAACACAGTAACAAAAAGTTTATTTTCTCACATTGTGGAGTAAAACTTTTATTTGGATGATTAATTTCACTAACAGCCTAAATATAACTGGCTTAAATTTTATTCTCATTTACTATGGGCAACATAATACTTTGTTTTGGGTGATTCAGTCTAAATATACCTGGCTTATTATTTTTCTCATTTACGACGTACAACATGGATGAATATTTGTTTATTTTCATGGGAGCAAAGAGTTTGACTTTTCAGAAGTGCTTTCAAAAATTAACACTGAACTTCAAGGTACACATTGCAAAGATTCTTACTTTGTTTACAACCTGTGTGGCAACATCTTTGCCATGTTGTCAATTCGACTTCCTGTACAAGTTGTGTGTGAAGTTCCGTGAATTTTTTCGTCTTCTTTTCTCAGGGTAATTTAAAGGTTTTCATTTGTGTTTTTCCAGGATTTATTATTTGTGAATAACTCAATTCCTGATTAAAAGTGGATTTTTCTGCTGAACTGTGATTATTTTATTTATACATCATTTACTATTTATATTGTTTAAGTGATTATACATAACTATTTCTGACTACATCATTCAGATGGCAACCTGAACTATAAATCTGTAAGCCTTTATTCACTTAATTGATACAGACAGATATAGTGATTGTTTAATAAACAACTCCTGTTAATTACATACTTTAGCAAAGATAGAAAGCATATCACTATATATTACAGTAGACTAAACATGACATTAATTAAAGCTACACATATCCACAATTATTTTGCTATTACTGAATCATGCAAAGAGAGACTGCCCTCCTGTCTTCATCTTAGGTAATTGATGGGCTTATTTTTCATATCCTCCATTAATCAATTTTCTAACACATTATAGCATTGACACAGCATATACTTATGACCCAAACACCTTAAACCTATGACAGAACACAATTAATTTAATTTAAAACTATTTTTCATGATTTATTTATATTTTAAACATACCGACATTCATGGGACGATCTTATTAATTCCTCAGTAGCAACCCGGTCAGCCAAGTAATGAGGAGTTAGCAAAGGCAAGCGTACTTTCGCTAATAGATGTGGCAAATCTTTATTGCGTCCTTCAGGATCTCTTTTACCCACCTCATAACAGCTTCAAAAACCTGTTTATGAAAAGAGTTAAAGAGAACACAGTTCAATAACAACAAAATGAAACTAAAATAATATTACAACACTGATCCTGAATTTAAAATTCTTAACTCAATAACATCCAGAAGCAAATTATGAAAATTTTATTAAAAAAGCTGGAAATAACAGTTACATCTTATCTACTGTCAATTTTAAATTGTTAATAAACAAAGATGCTAAAAAGCAGATGAATTAAAGTTTTGGATAGGAGAATAGAGAGGTGCTTATTCTCCTACCCAAATGTTTAATTCATTATCAATTTTGAGACAAAAAAAAGTAATGAAAATTTATAGCTATACATTTTTTTAAATTATTCCTGTTGTCTCCAAACTTAATATATATCTAGATATTATTATCACAATAACAAATAAACACTTCAATTTTAGAATTATGAAGCAAAACTGAATTAAAACACACACAAAAACCGAAACACAATCTCCACCCCTGTTAAAGAAAAGAGGTAATGACCTATATATCTCCTAAAGGGATGACATTAAATCACATCCCTTCCTTTCCAAATAAATATTTGTTTTCTTTTAGCCATGCTTTTTTTCATCCTTCATTATGATCTAGGAAATTGTACAGTTACTGTATTATGTGATGTCTATCCATCTTTCCTAAATAAAATTATGTATTGTACTATACTTCACATACTATTTGTTCCTACAATTGGTTCAAATTTGCTTGAGTTAGATGAACTCAACATTTTCACATAAACATTCCTTCATAATTTTTTTTATTGTTAGCTAAATTTTTATTTTTAAAGATTTTATAAAGTCTCCATTCTTCGACTAATCCTTATGCCTTTGGTTTTCATATTCTAAAAAACATTCCACAAAGGCCGAGGTCTGTTAGGAAAGTATCCAACCTTTGGCTGGGGAAAAAAAACTGGAGCATTGGAAACCTAATCACCCTCAAAGTAGTCTCCCTGGGACTCCACACACTTGTCCCAGCGATGCAACAATTATTGGAAGTATTCCGAGAAAGCCTCTTTCAGAATGAAGCTTAGCTCTGTTGTGGTTGCAGCCATAATGTCGTCTGTTGTCTGAAATTGCTTTCCTTTCAATTGCCTTTTGATCTTTATCGTTGTTGTTGTTGTTGTTGTTGTTGTTGTTGTTGTTGTTGTTGTTGTTGTTGTTGTTGTTGCTGCTGCTGCTTTAGGGTGCGTCGACAGTGGGGTCATTAGCACCCTAACAATTACCAGCTATTACTGTGGCTTAATAATGTACTAAAATACTGTCTGCATGGTCGACTGTAAAGGGGTCGGCCATACAGACAGCAAATAAGATAAATCATAAAATCAGACGTGACTTTAAAGGGGCATGCTTTCCATGGCATGAGGGAATCACAGCATATGATGTACTTCGTGCCACGACTTACTTTCATATGCTGGAGGGACTTTAACAAAGCGTAACACTCTGCAGTGTATACGCTGCAACAGCTATTCAGTTTCTAACTATAAATCCTCGAAGGAACACCACAGAGCAGCCAACTCCGTTAGCCTGCTAAGACCCATCCATGTATACTGGGGTAAAATCATGAAACTGATTTAGAACATTGCTAAAAGTTCGGGTAGAAACATTGTCAGCGGTACACAGCTTGTTGTATCGCGACAGTTCTAAAACTGTTCTGGGCCTCTTTAAAAGCCAGGGAGGAGATTTACTCCAACCCTGGTGAAAAAAAGAGGGGAGCTCAAACCCATATTCCTCTAAGATAGCCTTTGTATGGTAGCTTAATAGTTTAGTTGCTCTTTGGTAGTTGGTATAAAGCTGTTCGAAGTTAAGGTTAATAACTACGTTGCACACGGGACTCCCAGGAGTTGTGGCAATGTGTATATAGTGTCTCACCATGAGGAGACACCGACGGATGGAAAGCGGCGACTCGCCAGACTCAGCACAAATGCCGGGTATCGGACTGGTGCAGTATGCGCCTGTGGCGAGATGGATTCCTGCATGGTAGACACTATCCATAATACGGAACCGTTGACAATGTAACTGTACTCCAACCCTGACCGTAGAAAGACTCTATAAAATTGTAGTAGGCAGGAGCAGTCAGTGCCCCACACCCTCCCACACAGACATTTTAAAATATTAAGAGCTTTCAGGGCTCTGGCTTTAACATCTTTAAGATTTGGCAGCCAAGTAAGCCTGTCTAAAATGAGACCCAGAAATCTAACAGTTTCACTAAAACTTTAAACGGTGTTCCCCAAGGTGAGATGTGGTTATGCTAAAAGACTTTTACTGTGGTAAAAAGTACACACTGGGCAGCAAAGAAACGGAAGCCAGTGTGTATCGACCATTCATCCAGCCTGTTCAATGCGAGCTGCAGCTGTCGCTCAGAGCTTCTCAGGCTAGATGATGCACAAAAGATTAAAAAGTCGTCAACTTACAAGGAGTACCGGATGGGCCTCCTTATAACTATTGATCGCTATGTCAAAAAGAATCACACTTAAAACTGAACCTTGAGGAAACACCGTTTTCCTTAATAAAAAGGTCTGACATTTCTCTACTGACTCGGTACCGAAAGGAATGTCGTGATAAAAATGATTTTAAACTCAGGGAAGATTTTCCCTGAAACCCCATTTGTGTAATTGTTTTAAAATAACATGTCGTCAGGTAGTATTGTTTGCCTTTTTGATGTCAAAAATAAACCCACAAGGTGTTGGCTGTGGATGAATGCATCCTGTATGCTGCTTCCAGTAGGATTAGGTTATCCGTGGTGGAATGGAACTTTCTGAATCCACAGTGAAAACGGGCCAGCAGTTTACGGGACTCAAGACACCAGACAAGACGAGATGAATGCATTCGTTCTAGTGTGTTCCCAACGCAGCTCGTTTAGGCGATGCTATGATAGCTACCTGGAAACAACTTGTCCTTTTTTTATCTGCTTAACGTCTCTCTCTAACAGCGAGGTCTTTAGAGATGGGAAAGGATGGGGGGGGGGGGGCAAGGAATGGGAAGGAATTCAGCCATGGCCTTTTGAAGGAAGCATCCCGGCATTTGCCTGTAGTGATTTGGGAAACCATGGAAAACCCAAATGTGGATGCCCGGACGGGGATTCGAACCGCCATCCTCCTGAATGTGAGGCCAGAATACTAGCCGTTGCATCACCATGCTCGGTAAACTTGTCCTTTCCTGGTTTTAAAACTGGGGTTAACGATGCTTCTTTCCACCAGTTGGGAAAGTGTCCTCCGGTCCAGATATCATTAAAAATACCCAGGAGGTACTCTCTTTAGCATCTTTGTTGAGATGCCTCAGCATCTGGTACTGGACCAGGTCAGGCCCTGGCGTGGTGTCCTTTGTGCTATTTAGAGCCGATTCCAGCTCCCAATATGAAAATGGACTATTGTATGACTCCAAACCCAATGAGTCGAAGCACAAAATTTGCCTTTTGGCAGATATTCTTCATTGCTGGACCTGATGGTCCAATCCGGCAGATGAAGTAACAGCAGCAAAGTGCTCTGCGATCAGTTGTGCAATGCTTCGCTTGTCAGATACTACACGCCTCTGACCCAATAATCTAGAAACTGGTGAATGAGAGTACCACTCGGATATACGGGATATACTCCCATACTTTTGTCGATGGTGTGGAACGGTTAATGGTGCTCACGAAGTTCTGCCATGACCTCCTTTTACTCTCCTTGATCACACGGTGTGCCTTAGCTCTAGCAATATGGAATGCTGCGAGGGTGACAGGTGTCAGGTGCAACTTAAACCGACGCAAGGCCCATCTGCGACCCTGAACAGCGGAACGACAATCACAGTTCCACCAAGGGACGGGTGTTCTGCGCAGTGCTCCAGAACTACTAGGCACGGAAATATCAGCAGCCTGGTGAATCACATCAGTAAGATGTTTCACCTTATCATCGATGTTCAGGCATTGTTCGAGGGTGACTGACCGGCTGTAGAGCTGGCTGCCAGTCAACTCTGCTAATATTCAATTTCTGTGTCGTAGTTCGATCACCATGTTCAAACTCAACGTGCAACCAAATTGGAAAGTGGTCGCTTCCATGTAGGTCGCGATCCACTTCCCAATACACAGAGCCTGCAATTGAAGGAGAACAAAGAGAGAGATCAATGGCAGAGGATGAACCGGAAGGAGTAGTTAAGTGCGTCATCTGACTGGTATTTAAGATGCACAGATCCTCCTGCGCCAATAATTTACAAATCTCTCGACCTCTGGGGCAATTGTTGGTTGAACCCCACAATGCATTGTGTGCGTTAAAGTCTCCCAATAGGAGAAAAGGCCAAGAGAGTTGCCAAGTGATATCAGCCAGCTGACCTCAATCAACTGGTGATCCTGGCGGTAGATATAAGGAGCAAACAGTTAGTTGCACCGGTCCATGTATTTTAACCGCTACTTCCCCCTTTGCTCGATTACCCTCGATCGTCCTTTCGGTAAATGTCAAAACCGCTTGGGACAAGTTGATGTCTCTTGGAGACAGAGACACAAAGGATCAGACTGTGCTAAGAGTTGCAACTCCTCTTTGTGAGCCATAAAACCATTAATGTTCCATTGGAGTATGGGAGCCATCCTACATGCTGATCCTCACCCACCCCAGTTCGGGTGGGTCTTCAGTCTCTGTCTGATGAGGAATGGGACCAGTCTCGTTCACCAGCATTTCAGTTTCTTCCGACTCCGAAGAGGCAAATATCTCCGACTCAGTTGACTCTTCTGTCACCTGCCTGCTCTTCTTCTTCCTCCTCACACCTTTTCCCTTCTTCTCCCTAATAGTAGGTAGTCTGGGAGGGAACGAAGAGGGAGATTTGACAAACTGAGTTGGGTCCTTCCACCTAAAGTTTGGGCCCCGGATCTTCTGATTGCCTCCATTAATTGATGTAGCAGATGGTAATGCTACAACTTTCAATGTGCGCAGTGGAATTGGAGGTGGCACTACTTTGACAGCTGCTGCTGGTGGTGGACCTTTAGTGACTGCTGTTGGTGTGGTCGAGGTCGCAGACGTACTACTACTGACGTCCACGGTCTTCGATGTTATGACCTTTGCGGGTTTTGTACCACATTTGCACTGACATGAACAAGATGTGCTGGTGCTCATGTTTTCAACGGATGTCTGGGTAGCAGTACTTTGTTTCCTGATGGGAGTTGAAGCCATCTTAGCAAAGCTAGTTCCAAAAATTGCAACTAACGTCCGGCTCATGTGCCCCCTTGCCACACTTATCACAGGTGCCGTTGCCTTTACATGATGCCATCGTATGTCCGAACCGCTGACACTGAAAACAGCGCATCAGGTCCGGAAAATACAGACGGACATTCAGGTTTATGTACCCTGCTTTTATATTCTTTGGCAGTACTGAAGTGTCAAACGTCAGGACAAAGGTGGCAGTCTTTTCAATACTGCCATTAACTCTTCGTGTGATCTGATGTACCTCGATCACTTTCTAATCTTTCCACTCCTTAACGAGTGACAATGCCTTTAGGGATTTGTGGTGTTTGCAGGTAATGTCGAACTCTCCGAGCTTCTGACAGTTAAGGAGTTGGGTAGCTTGCCTACTGGTTGTTGTTTCCAGCAGCAGTGTCCCATTCCTCAGCTTTTTCATCGAATTCAGGGTCCCTACCAGACCCTCTAACCCCTTTGAAATATAGAATGGTGAAATTTTTTCAAAGGTTCCTTCCACCTTTGGCATCACTATAAAAGCATTCGGAAGCGAACAAACTTTTACGTTACAATTACTTTCCGAAGTGGGGGGGCTATCTACCTTCACCCACTTCTTAGAACTGGGTGTATTTATATTACCCTGCGGCACACCCGTACCGCAGGATCTTTTGGTTTTATTGTGAGGCTGAAGTTTGGCCCCACGAGTATAACCAATTTAAGAAGAAATGCTAATACAACAGGGGTGCGCGGGTGCCCCTGAGGTTGCACGTTAGTGATTTCCCTCATCACCCATTCACCTCCTCGGCACATGTTTCACCTTGAGGTTGAGGGATTTTTTATAGAGGTTTGTTCCGTCCTCGTGATCCAGGCGATGAAGCCAAGATAACCATTCTCCAAGCACACAACATTCCACTGCCACATCCTACGGTGGTCATTGAAGCATGGTAGGAGTTTACGGTGTGGGAAACTTGCGGCACTCACAAGTTTCCAGCTTGGGCACCACGGGTTCGCCAAACCCGTACCTGGCACTTGCGTACCAGGCCCCTGTGGGAAATTGCCTTTTGAGTTTGGGGAACAGCCAGAAGTTACAGGTGGTCATATCAGGAGAGTAAGGAGCTTGTTGAACCACTGGAGTATTGTTTTTCATCAAAAAAGTCTGAATCAAGTGCGAAGAATGTGCTGGAGCATTGTCGTGATGGAGGTGCCAATTTCCTGTTGGCCACAATCTGGTCTCTTGCTCTGCAAAGTATCACATAGGCGACAGATGACTTCCCTATAGTACTCTTTGAAGATTGTTTGACCCTGTGATGCGTACTCATGGTATACCACACTGCAAGTCATAGAAAGAAGGCAGCATCACTCTGACGTAGCTGCGTACTTGGCGAGCCTTCTTTAGTCTTGGTGATGTGGTGACTGGGATTTCGTTTCTGGGTCGTAACCATACACCCAGGACTCATCACCAGTAATTATGGTGTTCATGAAGCCAGGATAACTGTTTGTGAAATCCAGCACGTGCTCTGAGACTTCAAAATGAAGTTGCTTTTGCACTGCCATCAGCAGCTTAGCCACGAATTTTGCCAACACTCACTTCATGGCCAAAGCTTCAGTCGCAAAGGAATGTGCCTAGAAAGTGCTGATGCCCACCTCTTCCCCAATTTCTCAGATATTCCCCCAATGGTCCCGCATCACCACAGTGTCCACTTTGGCAATGACCTGGTTATTTTGGCATGTTACTGGCTGACTGGGGCGTGGATCGCTCTCAACCGACGTGCTGCCATCTTTAAACCGGTTGTACCACTCCTTAATCTGTGAGATACCGATAGCATCATCACCAAAAACCATCAGAATCATCTCAATGGTTTCCATCTGGCTGTCACCCTGTTCCTGGCAAAATTTGATTCAGTAGCACTGCTCCAGTTGTTCCATCATTTTCCTTGCAATTAAAAACTGTCTAGAGAAGTACTCACAACCTAACTCAAATCCTGCTTACCAGCAACTGATGCTATCGACAGGCGAAAAAAAATTTGCGAAAGCGCACGAAGGTTCAAGGTCAGCTCATGTAAGCATGCATCATTAAAATCCATCAGGTTTTTACAAAAAAAAATGTCGGTTACTTTTCTAACCTACCTCGTAATTTTATCCTTACATTTTTTCCTTCTCTACTTCTGCTATCTCTGATTTTGTTACAACTGGAAGAAAATACGAGTGATATGCATCATGCTGTTCTGATTTTCCTTACAGATAACGTTCTTCCCATATTTGTCTCTTTTTCTAAGTTATATTATTTCCTCAGCTATAGCATTAAAGTGTACAAAACTTTCTACTTCAATTGCTGCCTTTATTTTTATTATTCATATTGTTAGAGACAAATTTCCAATGCAATTTCATTAATGGATATATTCCTTTCATTATTAGGATTACAATTTTAAGGTTCATAAATTCCTTATAATTCCAATTGATAAATGGAATGTAATGCTTTTTCTTTATTTCTGATTTTTTCAGTTCACAACAGTTTTCTTTTTTTCTGCTATCCAGACTCTTATTTCCAACAATTTTACTTGATTCTTATAGTCCCAAACATGAAGAAAATATATAAACGTTACAAAATTGTTTTAGTTGCAACAAAAGCTAACTTTTTTGTTGATATTAAAAATAGTAACCAGTTACAGTTTGTTGTTATTATATTTATTAACCATTACCGGTTTCAAACAAATTGTTCATCATCAGATGGTTTGCATTTATATTGATAATGTATTGAAATATAAATGCAAACCATCTGACAATCAAAAATTTGTTCGAAACTGGTAATGGTTAATAAATATAATAACAACAAGTTGTGACTGGTTGCTGTTTTTAATATCAACAAATTTGATATCACAGTCACTGCTTTGCACTAATCAATTATTGATAAAATATTAAAGCTAACTTTATTTACGGTTCTCATCTTTCTGTCCAAGTTCCACAGATCTTTGCTAATGAAACAATTCTGGTAAAATGGATTTTATACATTTATATAAGTGAATGGTTTCCTGAAATTTCATGCTTTACATATATAGTAAGCATCAATAGTTTGGTAATTGATCTTAATATTCTAGTGTGACAGAAACCACTTTCTAACCAATGCTACCCATGAGAATGATTCGAACCTTACACCTTGTTCCCAGCTTCTTGAGAAGTTAAGCTGTCACCAAGCCAGATTTCTTTGAGTGGGTAAGCGGTTTGTAGCAACACAGAAATTACTAGAAGTAACTTTCAGCTAACCAATCAGATCATAATTTTAGCCAACATTGGCCAGGCTGAACCTTGCTGAGGCCTCACATAGGGCACACTTTTGGGCGAGTAATCAAGCCACTTTTCTTGGGGAAACTTTACATGAAAATTTCATCTTTAAGCCACTGGATTAAAAAATTTGTCAAGTATCAATCCACCACCAATTCCACCATTTGTATGCTCAGAATGAGGCTTCACACTGTTCTTATCATTTTTAACTAGCCACTTAGCAATAATAGATAAGCTGTATATCTTAGCCAAGATAATGTACCAGCTCAGTGTATCATTTCCTTTGCCTCCTAAAAGAGTTCATGAATAAATGCCAGTTGACTTTACCACGAGTTTATTTCAAACTACCTCAGACGTCTTTAGGGTACTATTAAATTTATTTCACCAATTAAAATCTCACAGATGCCAATAACAGGACAACACAGTTGACAGCGAGTGTTGGGCAAACCTAATGTGCAAAGGGTAAGGGTGGTATTCTTTGCTCAGCTGCTACAAGACATATATCAATTAAAATATCTGCCAATATTTAACAGCTGAAACATAATGTTTACTACTACTACTACTACCAAGCACTACATAGCTTCATATCTACAATATTCAATTTTTCCCCAAATTAAATTATGCCAACACCATTATGCTCCAATGATTTACTATCACACAAGTTTTGCCTCTCATTGAGATATCATCATCAGCAATAAACCTGTGTTGAAACTTATATAATGGAGTTACATCTTTTGTTAAAGAAATTTTAGATAATTTTAAAATTGCACAGTTTGCTCATTGTTTTTACTATTTACAATGGTGTTAGAAGGTTTTGTAACTGGTCATTGCTGCATTTTTAAAAAGAATGTTGTGTTAAAAGCCATGTATAAAAACAGCATTAGCTTTATTGATTGCAGTATACCTTCTTCCCATTTTTATATGTGTGCCGTTGACATATGGTTTGTTTTTGTTTTGGATGTACTGTTGGTAGTGCTATTTTTGTTTGGCTGAGTAATGTTTAGATGACCTGTATAATTTTATGAGTACTCTCTCTCTCTTTCTCTCTCTCTCTTTCTCTGTGCGTGTGTGTATGCAGAAGGAATGGTAAATGTTTGCATTTCAAGCTATTATTTTTTATGTGTGGTTATTATATTTTATATTAATCCCATTCTTGCTTACCAGTGGTTATTAATTTGTTATAAATCATAGTTTACCAGTGGAGAGAGGGTATTCTGTTCTATAGCAGGAATAGCAAATGGTTACTTCCTTTGATCAACTACAGAGACAGTATGTACCCCTATAAATTCAAATGAGGATGACTGTGTCCATCAGATGTGGTCTGGATACTTGCTGCTTACCAGATGACTATCAGCAGTTAGATTGTTTGTAGATGAAATAAACGTTATATTCTAGGATCAAATGGCAGAAGATTGTAAACAGCTTCAGGGTGACCTGGATAGGATATCTAACTGGGTAGGTCAACATGGGATGAAGATAATGCAAAGAAGAGTCAGCTTGATTAGGGGGGGGGGGGGACCAAAAGGATGATTATGATTATAAAGTGGTGAAGGAATTGCTTGCTGAAGACTTGAAATGTAAATACCTTGGCATAATAACTGACAAGCTCAAGTGGGTAGGACACACTGGAAAGGTAGTAGGAAAAATCTTTCACTTTTTGCAAAAAGAGGTGTACCATAGAAGTAAGGGAATCTGGTTACAAAACTTTGGTCAGATCATTGCTTGAATATAGTGGTGTACTTTGAGAGCCACAGTTTGGGTATCAAATATGGGAGCTGGAAGTAATGCAAAGAAGGGCTGCTAGATTTTGTCTCTGGAAATTACCGCTGAACGCTATAAGAAAGTGATATGATAAAGAAGTTTGAATGGGATTTATTGCATGCCATGAGGAGGATGAAGAGCGTTTTGGGAGTGTACAAGGAATATATTGGTGACAAGGTGTATGGAATTTATTTGGGAAGAATTAATAGAGGTGCATGTGAGGAAAAAGATGACCATGACCACAAGTTGACACTCAATTTCAGGCATAAGGGTGTGGGAAGAGTTTCATTCGTAGGTAAGGGGGTCAAGAATTTGAATAAATTAACAAGTTGAATGATGAATAATTTATCAAAAATTGCTGAAAAAATTTAAAGTTGAAATTAGTAGATGGCAAAAGTAGGTGGGAAAAGTAAAGGAAAAAATGGGGGTATAGGAAAATTTCCACCAGAGCGTGTGCTCCATCGCAATTAAAAACACCAACATCATAGCAGTTCTTGGAATAGTGAAATGTAGCTATTCAACCTGAAGGAAAACAAGGAATGAGACAATGTCTTTTCTGAAGAGTGTAACTACTATTCAAGAGTTTATCATGCCTAGCTGGACAGACTATCATAGTTTGAAGACAAATTATTTTCTCTAGAACCAGCTGACCATTTTGTGAATATAAGCAAGCATTATTTTGGAGGAGTTGTGTAAATAAATGTCTTATTAGACGTTTCAGTGCAATGTTCCTCAGTATGATTTTGATATATTAGATTATCATCACAGTTAAACTTCTGATATAACAAAAAATGATCTAAATTTTTTCACAACAATTTTGAGGTAACGTTGATAAATCTGCAAAATTCTTAGACTTGGCAGTAACTATAATTTTTATTGCATGATTCTCTCACTTCATTGTGTTCTGTATAACTTGTCCTCTGTCTACAAAATGTCCAAACTTTTAAATTTACGTGGAAAGCTATGACTGAATCTGAAAATAAATATGTACTGTAATGCTTCAGGGGAATATAGTAACACATTAATTATCATTCTTTGTTGTGGTCTGATGGCATTGTCACTTGGGTAGATTTTAATATAATTCCTGTGTTGTGTTTACTGTTCATCAAAGCACATGTTTCTCATATCCAACAATTACTTAACAGTTCTCAATTACTACAAAGAGAAAATTTGTTCCAGAAAATGAATGAGCTTGTTCCTAAAACCAGCACATTAAACAAGCAGTGATACTGAATGTGATAGTATATGTATGATCATACCTTGCAGTTTATTATTCTCAATTAATTAATTGGATTAGTAAGATTACTTTAAAGCATTAAATTATAATCTGTTTTACTAGTGGAAGTGTCAGTGCACTTTGTATTTTGTGGATTTAATTTCATAAGTGTTTGTAAATCAATATATTATAACAATGTATATCACATTTTTGGTATAGTCATATGAGGTTTTATTTTTACTGTTTCAAATCATGGGTTATATAGACAGAGAAAGTAAACCTTCATCAGCAGAACAACAAGATGGATAAAAAGACTATTATATAAAAAAATGAATATATTAATGAAAGTACGTAAAATACATAACTAAGTTATGATTGTCATCTCTTAACACAAAAACAGTGTTTCTACATGAAGAATAAGAACCTGGGCATGGCAGGTACCAGCAAGGCACCTGACAGTCTGTACTGATATGTTACCTCCTAACAATTCTGAAGCACTGCTACTAACTGGAAGGACTTGTGACATAGTAGACAATATTGGTATTAGCATCAGTAAGATTTCGTTTTGCAAAGTTTGATGTTCAGAACCAGTGACTTAGTGTGTGATTGGCCAGTTATAAAGTCACATGATGCCCTGATGTCAGACCTATAGAGTTATAAATAGGGTCACACTGTTGTAGTGGGGCTTCCTTTTTTATTTAATTACTGGTGAAGACACACAAGAACTATATGCAGTTAATTCAATCCTCACATAATACTGAAGCCTTTGAAATAATTAAATTGAGGTAAAGCAAAATAAAGTTGGTAATCAATTTGAAGAGTTATTCCCATAGGGCTTTGCCTGTAATCAATTCGGATAAGAAGTCATTAGTAAATCTTTCACCAAAGAATGATTGGTATTGGTTATAAAAAGAAACATGCAGATATAAAGAAAGAATAAAGAATGGAAGTCCAGATTAAATTTTTATTTTACATAATGAAATAGATCACAGATAAATAGTTTAATGTGAATTACCAACATAAAAACAGAAAGGCAAGAATATACACAAGAGACACAAAGCATATTATCTGTGACTCTCTTACAGCATGAATAGTAAGAAGGAAAAGAAAATATCAATCTCATATTAAATCGCATACAATGCCATGGGCAAATTGTGGATGTGAAAAATAACATCTACCACAGATAAGGAGTCCTTTCAATAGATATGAGAGGGTGAATAAACTACAAGATTTATTTTTGGAATAAAAAGAACTCGCAGTAGAAGGGCAAGATCTGAGCCCTGCAGGATCGATGAGAATTGAAGAGATGTTGGGTTGCAGCAGTAAAGTCCAAGAGGAACTGCCAACAAGAAACTCAGTGTCCTGCTCATGTGTAGCTGTGAAGGAAAATGATGGCTTGTTTCCAGCTGAAAATTACTACATCAAAAGTACAAGAAGCAGTAAATAAAAGAAAAAAATGATCTCAACATTTAGAGTAGTGGGCCCACACCTACCTCATGAATACTGTCTGGTCAGACTCTGAACAGGATATCAGGTAAAAAGCATATTTAAACCAAGTGTGACATGTGATAATGTGGCAGAAGGCCAATTTAGGAAGCAGGATAGATACTTATAGGGTAGATGCAGGGGATATAATAGATATCAATGCCAGGTACAGTAAAGAATGTTACTGATGGGAAGTGTTGAACACAGTAAAGCACAAGAGATGATTGTGCAGGTCTTAAGTTGTGATGATTGACCTCAATTAGTCAAAGCTGTGAAATGTGTAAATCTCAAGATGTGCTTGGTTCAAGAATGGGGTTAATGTTTGAGCATTCTATTAGTATAAACAGTTCTTGAGAGCATGGTCAACACACATACCGGATAGGGAACAGGCTTTTTATATAACTGTTAGCTATTAAAGGCACAGAGACAGCCTAAAATGGAAAAGGGAGATAAGATTATGTGTTTAGAAGAAGACTATCATTATCAGGCAACTATGTCAATGTTATTAACCAATAATGAAGAAAATTATTTAATTTTGATAAAGCATATGACGACTTGGCAAATAAACATTTGATGATTATTGTAGAGATTATTTGTGCAGTGCACATAGGTTGGCAGTTGTGTAAACGAGTTTAAGTGCTAAAGTTAATAATAATAACAATGGCTACAGTCCCATATACAGCGTAAACAGTTGTAACATTGATTTGAAAAAGTTGGTTAAGTGTCCTCAACGTGAAAGTAACTCAGACAAAAGTTGTTTAAATCGATTCAAGATCTCTGATATGACAATAACCAAGTTACATGGCATAAATTTCACATTGTAGAGTTACCAAATAAAAATGGTAATAATGGAAAGTGATTTATGGACTTTTGTTGGGTAAGGTGAAGTAGAACCGACCACCGACACAGATCCAACTGCAAAACGTAATTATGTATCAAGACAAAATAAATCTTACACAAAGATCACACTTACTGCATGCGATGAACAGTAAATGCATATTCAAGACTTAAAAAATGCCAAGGAAGCATGGAAAGAGCTGGAATGGTTGTATGCACCAAGTGACAGCAAATTTCATATTTTGGAACTCAGGTGGAAAATGTATTCACTGAAACTGACTGATCATAATACAATGGAATTATATTTGGGACAGGTGTTGGTAATGCTACAGAAAATACAGACTTAGCTATGACAATTATGTGTGGCCTATCTGAGGAATGGGATTCTGTTGTATCAACTCTGAGTAATTTACCAGAAAGCTACGTGAAAGGCATCTTCTTGCCAAAGATTGAAGATGACAAGAAAACAAAAGGAAGAAATAGTATGCACTATTCATGAAGAAAGTAAAAACACAAAACAAAAACATTATGAATGTCAAATCTAGCAGCGAAGATGGAAAACACATTAAGAAAGGAATAAAAAAGGCAAAGGCGAGTATTTTATCTGTAAACAAGATAGTTATTTTGCTTTCTTTTCTACTTCTTCACACTTTTCTTGTTGCCATTTTTCTTTTCCTATTTATTGTATTTCTAAATTGCCTGTATTGCTCTCTTCCTGCTTCATCCTGAACATTTTTGTAGCTTCTCCTCTGATCCAACAGCTCCAAAAAAAATTCTGTGATCCAAGGTTTACAGGCAGTTTGTTCCCTAAAGCCTAATGTTTCTTTACCAGCTATCATTATTTCGATCTTTAATGCATTCCATTCATCCTCGGTTGAGCTCCTTTCAGAGTTACTTCTTAGACCTAAGTCTACCATTTCTGCAAATTTATCTCTCGTGCTAAATTGTTTCAGTTTATTCACTTCCAGTATGTTCTGCTTATACTGCTTCCTTATTCGCTTACATTTCAGCCTGCCCTTCATTGCTATCAAGTTATGGTCAGAGTCTATGATGCTCCTGGGTACACTTTACAGTCTAGCACTTTATCAATGAATCTCTGTTTGACCATGATATAATCTAGCTGATATCTGCCTGTATCCCCAGGTCGTTTCCAAGTGTATATTCTTCTTACATGGTTCTTAAACAGTGTGTTTGCCACTACTAGCTTATATCTTTCACAAAATTCTAGCAAACTGGTTCCTCGCTCATTTCTTTCTCCTAGACCAAAACTTCCTACAGTATTCCCCTCTTTTCCTTCTCCCACTATTACATTCCAATCACCCATGATTATTAGATTTTCTTCCCCCTTCAAATATTGGATTAATTCTTCAATTTCAGCGTATATTTTTTCTATTTCTTTGTCATCTTCTTGTGACGTTGGCATATACACTTGTACTAATGTGGTTGGGACGGGCTTAGTTTCTAACCTCATCAAAATAATCCTGTCACTAAACTGTTCATAATAACTTACCCGTTTCCCTACTTTCTTGTTCATTACAAATCCTACACCAGTGACTCCATTGACAGCTTGTGTGCCAATTATCCTGTGTTCCCCAGACCAGAAATCCTGTGTGTCCTTCCATTTAATCTCATTAACAACATCTAACTTAAGTTGTTCCATCTCCCTTTTTAAGTTTTCTAGCCTGCCTGCCCTATTAAGACTTCTAACATTCCACGCTTCGACTCGTAGAATGTTTCTATCCATTCTGATGACTCCTCCCTGAGCAGTCCCCATCCGGAGATCCAATTGGGGGACTATTTTACCTCCGGAATATTTTACCCAAGAAGAAGCCATCATATATGTAATTTGAGAGGATTACATGTCCTCAGGATACCCTTTAGGTCTTTAATGCAGTGGTTACCCGTTGCCTTCTGCATCCCTATTCTGATTCCTCCGCCATTAGGGGCCGTTTCCAACCCCAAGGGCAATAGGGTGTCCTGAACTGCTCCCGGCTCTCCCGCCCTCGTTTTGGAGGCAGTTGGCAAGCAGTGGGCGACTCCTTATACCGGGAATCTTTCAGTCGCCAGAGCCTTGTCCGTGCAAACAGGGCGCACCACGTGAAGGAGAGGTTGACATTTGGTTGGAAAAGGCTAGTATAGTCTCTCCAAAACCCTTACACCCCACTCTACATATAATGACATGCAAATTAGGCACCCTCTTTTAGTACCTGGCATTAGCCATGGAATTTTGTCATTTAAACAATTAACTGAAGATAATGAGAAAGTTGTTTTTTAATAAAAATGGATGTTACATTTACAATGACAGTAGAAATTTTCTATTGAAAGTGGAGAATAATGATAGTTTGTATTTGGTGACAACTGAACCTAATTTAAAGAAAAGTGTAGTAAACTCATCATACCATCAAAATGGAAAATTAAAAATGTTAGATTTGTGGCATCAAAGACTAATGAAGAATCAGATTATAAAAATGATCAAAAAACAGTCTATAAATGATTTATTCTGTGAGTTGACAATCCCTGCACCATGTAATGACTGTCTAGCAGAAAAATCTACATGGCTGCCATTTGTGACACATCCATCAAGCAATTTGAAAAGTGTTGGAACAATTTTGAATCTTGGCATGCAGATCTCATGGGACCAGTCGATGTGAAAAGCTTTGGTGGCAACAGATATGTTCTTAGCATAGTGGATAATGCTAGCAGATATGCTTTCATCAGACTTCTTCTAACAAAGGGAAGTGTACTGGCCAAGTTTAAAGCATGGAACATTCAGGTCGAAAAACAAACCAGAAAAAGAGAGTTAGAATAGATAATGGACTAGAATTTTGTCCAATGATTTGGGACATTTCCTGTGAGAGTAACGGCATTTTACACAAAAAGACAATGATTTACACACTACAGGAAAATGGGATAGCAGAGTGATTCAACAGAACTTTGGTGACTCAAGTGAGAAGTGAAATCAACAGCAGTAGGTTGCCTAAAGCAGGTGGGGCAGAACTGCAAATATCATGAACCGAGTCATGAAAAATAGAAGAATGCCCCACTTTTCTTTGGTTACATCCATTCAATTTATTATAATAATGTTCACCATCAGTGATTTTCAATTTCTTTTTTCAAAATATTTTAAGAAGATAGTGTTCATTACGTGTTCTTCTAAATATTAGATCTATCCCTGAATTAACGTCAGTTTAGTTCTAATTGCTGTAATATTAATTTTCAGGTTTCATCCTTGCAAATGCAATCTCTTCCTTTCTTGCCAGCCTTATTCTTTCAGTAGTTGCTTGTGGAGTCTTCCATACGAGAATTTTGGGTGGAAATTAGTTTATTTTAATTAATAGTTTAATCAGTACTCAGGCTTATCTCTCAGTTCAGGCTTAAGTTTTCAGCAATCCTTTTCATAAAAATGGTGTGTGCTGTATGGTTATTACTGCTATTGTTTATTCAAATTTCAGTTTGAGAGATTTAACTTTTTGCAAATAGAAATAAAATTAATTTGAGGCGGAATATGATATAACCTTACCAAAAAAAAGTATTGTATATTTGTACTTCGTTGTGTTCGACAAAACTTTTTTCGTATTGTACCCCAACCGTCATTCTACATCTACATCTACATATATACTCTGCAATTCACAAAATTGTGGGTAGCAGAGGGTGCTCAGCACCAAAGCTAATCTCTTTGCTGTGCATTCCAATCCCTAATGGTACGAGGGAAAAAAGAATTCATATAAGAATCAGTCCGGCACCTTATTTCTCTAATTTTATCTTTCCTGTCCTTCCGACTCAAATAGGTTGGTGGAAAAAGTATTATACTACACTCATGAGTGAAAGTTGGAGTACGCATGTTTTCCAATAAGTTTAAACGAAACGTGTGTCGTCTATCTACCAGAGACTCCCAACCTAATCTACTAATCAGTTCTGTGACGCTTTCATAGGGACTGTAGCAAGCGGTCACGAATCGAGCGGCTCTTCTCTGTACTTTCTCTATACTTTCGATCAATCCCTTACGAAACGGGTCCCAAATGGCACAACAATAATTCAAATGTGGACGCACAAGAGATTTGTACGCTATCTCCTTTGTTTGTTCATTACAATTTTTCAAGATTCTACCTATGAATCGCAGCCTAGAATTTGCTCTACCTACTAAAGAATTAATGTGTATGTCCCATTTCATGTTCCTTGTACTGTTACTCCCAAATATTTAATAGAATCGACCATATCAATAACTGTATTGTTTAACTCGTATTTCTGAACAATCGGATTCTTTTTGTTAGTTATGCTCATTGTCTTGCACTTTTTACAGTTTAGAGTAAGTTGCCACTCAGCGCACCAAGCCAAAATAACATCCAGATCGCGCTGAATTTCTAAGCAATCGGCCAAAGTTCTTACTTCCCTATAAATAACCGCATCATCAGCAAACAATCTAAAAAGGCTTTTCACTTTGTCTCCGAGATCGTTTATAAAAATTAAGAAAAGAAGTGGTCCTATTACACTTCCTTGAGGTACACCCGATGTAACATCTAGATTAGAAGAACTTTCTCCTTCAACGACAACATACTGCGACCGACCAGTTAGAAAATCCTTTATCCATTCACAAAGCTGATCCGATATACCGTACGCTCGAAGCTTCGCTAAAAGGCGGTTGTGTGGCACAGAGTCAAAGGCTTTCTGGAAATCTAAAAAAATTGCATCTACTTGTGAACCTGTATCGATAACTTTCATTACGTCGTGTGTAAATAGGGCCAGCTGTGTTTCACATGATCTTTTCTTCCGAAATCCATGTTGATTTGTTGTAAGCAAATTATTATAATCTAGAAAATTCATAATGTTCGAGCATATAATATGCTCCATAACTCTACTACAAACAGATGTTATAGATATGGGACGATAGTTCCCAGGATCACTTCGATCACCTTTTTTGAAAATCGGAGTTACTTGCGCGATTTTCCAGTCTGAAGGTACTTTTCGCTCTTCTAATGATTTACTGAATATATCAGACAGAAATGGCCCGATTTCTGCAGCATACTCTGAAAATACTCTTACTGGAATTCCATCCGGGCCCGGTGCTTTCCCCCACTTCAGGAGCTCTAATTGCTTAACGATACCTGCAGTATCTATTCGTAATGATTCCATCACCGACTCGCCACGGCAGTGGGAAAACGGGAATACTATCCTTATGTTCATTTGTAAATGAATTTTTGAATACAGTATTTAGTACGTTAGCTTTATCGCGGCTTTCATTAACCTCGGAACCTTCACGAATTAGTGCTGGAATATTGCTGTTGGTACAATTAACTTTTCGTACATACGACCAAAATTTCTTTGGGTTTTCTGTGAGACTCTTAGAGAGAGAGTTGGAGTGAAAATCGTTAAAGGCCTCGCGCATTACATTCTTAATACGTCCTCTTAAATCAGCTAAGGTTTCTAAATCGCTGCGACACCCCTTCCTTCTTGAGCGTGCGTGTATTTTCCTTTGTTTTTTGAGTAATCTTTTGACTTCGCATGTGTACCACGGTGGATCATCCTCTCCCTTTATTGTCCGCTTTGGTATATGTATTTCCATTCCTTCCCTGACTATATGTATAAAACGATGCCACATCTCTTCAACGGTGTCCTTTGTTGACTTGAAGTTATGGTATTTATTCCTCAGGTAGGTTCTAAAACACTCCTTTGAGGCCTTACTGAATCTGTATACAATCCGCCCTTTTTTCCTTTTTCGCTCGGTCATTAATTTGATAGTCGCAATTACCGCTTTGTGATCGCTTATTCCTGTGGTCGTTGAAATGTCGGTGAATAATTCTGGCCTGTTGGTAACCAGCAAGTCTAAAATGTTTTCGCTACCAGTTATGACACCGCGTAGGTTCATTAACTAGCTGCTCGAGATGATTATCTGACAACAAATCGAGAATTACTTCAGAAGCTGCCTTATCCCTGCTACCTGTGATGTGAACGTAATTACGCCAGTCAATATAAGGCAGATTGAAGTCGCCTCCTAGAATCATAGCATGATCTTTAAAACGGCTAGCTATACTATTTACATTATTTCTTAACTCCTCGACGATAGCTATATCCGAATCAGGTGGACGGTAGAAGGCACCTATGATGAGTTTTGACCCAGCAACGTTGAGTTTAATCCATATGATTTCACAGTTCGTATCGACAGTCTATTTCATTACATGGGAGAAATATTACTCACAGCTATAAATACCCCACCTCCATGAGAATGTAATCTGTCTTTACGAAAAACATTCATGCTATCTTTAAAAGTTTCGGCGGAACTTATTTCCGGTTTCAACCAACTTTCTGTACCGATAACGATATCCGCTTCTGTACTACAAATAACGCTTTCAAGTTCCGGTTGTTTGTTACAAACGCTTCTACAGTTAATTACGAGAACTTTTAACTGACGAGATTCTTTTACGTTGCTCCTACATTCCGGTGTTGTATCTGATTGGGTTGCCCGTAACTGAATTTCGTGTTTCGGGTCTTCCTCCCTCAGCCTAAAAAACCACCCAGTGCATTCCACACGGCCCCTGCCACCCGTGTAGCCGATTCACGTGTGTAGTGCACACCTGACCTATTAAGGGGAACCCTACAAGACTCGACCCTATGGCGAAGATCGAGAAATCTGCAGCCAATGTCATCACAGAAACGTCGTAGTCTCTGGTTCAGCCCCTCAATACGGCTCTGAACCAGAGGTCCACAATCAACTCTGTCTACGATGCTACAGATGGTTAGCTCTGCCGATATCTTGCGGTCACTGGCCACAGAGTTCACCCTTTCAGCCAGCCGCCGGAAGGAAGAGAGGATAACCTCCGACCCAAGGCGACAGGCATCATTGGTGCCGACATGAGCCACAATCTGTAGTTGGCTACACCCCGTCCCCTCTATGGCATCCGGGATGGCCTGTTCCACATCTCGGATCAGGCCACCCGGAATACACACTGAATGGACGTTGGATTTCTTCCCCGAGGAATCCGCCATTTCCCTAAGGGGCTCTAATAACCACCTAACATTAGAGCTCCCAACTACCAGAATGCCCTTCTGCATTTGCTCAGACCTGGCGGGCTGGGGGGCCGTCAACTCGCAGGATGACAATTGTGGGACTGAGTCAGCCTCCGACAATACATCAAACCGGTTGGACAGACGAACAAGTTTAGCGTCTTGGCCTTTAAGCCTGTTCGACTGCCCCCGTGTGCGGCTTCGAAGTCTAGAAGCCATACGCCAGTCACCAACAGGCGACTGCGGCACAGCATCCAACACTTCAGCCTGGGTTGCAGGTACGACAGTCGATATGGGAGAATCTGTGATAGGCTTGGCTATATCAGTTTCCCCAACATCACATCTGCTGCAGCCTTTTACGGAAGCTTCCAGCTGCGTAACTTTCGCTAACACAGCTGCAAGCTGAGCGCGCAGATCAGCCACCTCAGCTCGCGTCTTCACACAGCAATCACAGTCCCTAGACATACTGCTTTTGAAAAACGCAAAAAGAAAGGAAACAAAAAAAGTACAGAAAAAGGGAACAGAAACAACCTGTACTTCCTACAAAATATATACACTCGGAGATTGCACTGATCAAATATAACAATAAAATACGCTTCTGCACTCGGCAGCTGTTCAAACGCTACTAACTAGTACTGTCTACAAAATGTAACCACTCAGAGATTACACTATTCAAATACCCACACCACTACAGATAAAATACAACAACAAAATACGCTACTGAACTCGGCGACTGTTCAAACGCTACTAACGACCACTGTTTACAAAATGTAAACACTCAGAGATTACACTATTCAATTACCCACACCACTACAGATATAAAAACAACAACGAAATATGCTACTGCACTCGCTGACTGTTCAAGCGCTACTGATGTAAATACACTCTTGTAAGTGAAGTCATTTCTCCTGAATACAGTTTTCAGTTTGTAGAAACATTTACCAGATATTTCTTTCTTTTAAAAAATGTAAATTGTTTACCGTTTCTCTCTTTTCCATCTGTATTTACGTGACATTTTTCAAAATATTCCAACATAATGCATGTCTTTTTTCTCTGCTTTTCTATTATTGCTTTTTCTTATGAAGTAACATATCAGTGCTTCCCTTTCCTGGAGACTACAACATAAGAGTCTTCACAGCTCTAATATATTTAAGCTTTAATTCTGTGTAATTAAAATGCAACCATGAGATTGTCTGTCAAAAGCACCCTCATCAACTCTTGATATGTGGTGCACTCAGCAAACCAGAGTAAGCCCATTAACAATACTTAACTGGTAAAATTTTCTGGTTTACTGAAGAAGCTGTTCAATATGCTTAATGCACAAACAATGGTGCCTTGTTGAGTAGTGTAGTAACAGTAGAATTACAGTAAGTCTTAAGTGAAATTACACAAAAATTATTAAAATAAAAAAGGAATTCATATACAATTCTAGTTGCATGTCAACAGTAAGGCTTTTAAACTAAAGTAAAACTTGTTGATATTAATGACTTGTAATATTATTTTAATTTTACAAATGGAGAATGGCATTATGATGTTACCAATGTCTGTGATGATTATTGTTTGAACCTTTTTTTCTCTTTCTAAGTCTGTTATTTGTCTTGATTGTTGGTTAACAGTGTATCTGTCGGTAGATTTTCACTGTACATTTTCTCACTAGTGTTGTAGTATGTTATATCGCCTTCTTTCTTAGACTCTCAAAATTATTGTCTCCAGTCAGCCTCTTTTTCTTGACTGATATTTGATTGTATTCAGAATTTATTTTTAACTGCAGATGAAAGTTCTGCAAAGTATTAACTTTTCGTCCCCTGAGAGTCATATGTTTGGTAGGTTGTTACCAGATTTGTGATAGGTGAATAGTTAAGATTTTTGAAAATGTGTTGTGATAACATTTTAACTTTGTACTGTTAGTTTTTATTTTGTGATAATAAAATATTTTTAAAGCTAAATTGTGATAACTGTATACTTTAATAAGTTGTTTACATGGAATCAGTTGGATGTGTTTATATAAATAAAACTGTGGATATTTTAAAAGAAAAAGAAAAAAATAGGGATTTTAACATAAGCATCTGTGTATATATACACATTAATGTCCTTTGTAGTCACAAATTATACTTTTTTTGAAACAAATAGTAAAATACACAATTATGGCACTAGAAGTAAAAATGATCTTCACAAAACTTATAAGTCATTGTCATTTGTTCAGAAAGGGGTCCGATATTCAGGGATACATATCTTCAATATGCTCCCAACACATATTAAATATCTAGTAGATGATAAGAATAAATTCAGGAAAAAATTGAAAGAATTTTTAATTGACAACTCCTTCTTCTCTGTCGAAGAATTTATTTCTAAGGTATCTAAAAAATAACTGCCAGTATCTTGTGTAAATATAGTTCACATAATTAATTCACCATGTATGCTATGACTGTACATCTCCTGGTGTATGTATTTAGTTTGTTACGTAATTGTTTACGGTACCATATATGTTATGAGTGTACATCTTGTGGTGTATGTATTATTTTGTTATGGATTTTTTTTTTTTTTTTTTTTTTTTTTTTTTTTTTTTTTTTTTATGTACCGTATATGCTATGACTGTACATCTTCTGGTGTATGTATTATTTTGTAATGGAAGTGTTTAATGTACCATGTATACTATGACTGTACATCTAGTGGTGTACTTGTGATTTGGTTATGCAACTGTTTATCTGTAAATTGACAACTTTCCACATCCCACAGAGCCAGTCTCTTATATTGGGATCAATGGAAAATGAATGTATTGTATAGCATTGTAACAGTCATAACAAAGTTAAAATTCCATACAAACTATGGACGCGCCCTAAAACACCAACAACAACAAACTATGCGTTGACAGGAAGCCAAGTGTCGCTCATCTTCAGGCAGTAGGATATGAAGTTTCTGTGCATATTCTTAAACAAAAATGACACTCAAAATTCTCAGTAAGGGCCATTTGAAAAGTCCGTGCAAAAAATAAAAACTAGTTACATGTTTGGGGTAAACCTTTTTTATTTTTCGACATAGCCTCCTTTTAGGCTTATACGCTTTGTCCAGCGATGTTCTAGTTTGTTGATCCCTTCCAAATAATAGGATTTGTCTAAGTCTGCAAAATATTCATTAGTGTGTGCAATCACCTCCTCATTTGAATAATTTCTTCAAGTTGGGGAACAAACAGTAGTCCGAGGGAGCCAAGTCTGGAGAATGTGAAACGAGTTGGGACCGAGCGTGGTGGTGTAACGGCTAACATTCTGGCCTCGCATTCGGGAGGACGGCAGTTCGAATCACCGTCTGGGCATCCAGATTTGGGTTTTCCATGGTTTCCCCAAATCACTCCAGGTGAATGCCGGGATGCTTCCTTCAAAAGGCCATGGCCGAATTCCTTCCCATTCCTTGCCCCCCATCCTTTCCCATCTCTAAAGACCTCGTAGTTATAGGAGACGTAAAGCAGTAAAAAAAAAAAAAAAAAAAGAACGAGTTGGAATCCTATTTCCATTAAATTTGTGACCACAACTGCTGAGGCATGTGCTGGTGCGTTGTCGTGATGGAAAAGGACTTTCTTGTGGGCCAATCGCGGGCGTTTTTCTTGCAGCTCGGTTTTCAAACGGTCCAATAACGATGAATAATATGCACCTGTAATAGTTTTACCCTTTTCCAGATAGACAATGAGGATTATCCCTTGTGAATCCCAAAAGACAGTTGCCATAACCTTTCTGGCTGAAGGAATAGTATCACCTTTTTTGGTGCAGACTCTTCCTTGGTAAGCCATTGTTTAGATTGTTGTTTGGTCTCAGGAGTATAGTAATGTATCCATGTTACATCCATAGTGACTAAACGACGCTTAAAGTCCTCCTGATTCTTCTTGAATAGCTGCAAACCATCCTTGCAACACTTCAGACGATTCAGTTTTTGGTGAAGCGTCAGCAATCGCGGCACCCATCTTGCAGTTAGTTTTCTAATGTCCAAATGTTTATGCAAAATATTATGTACCCGTTCAGTCGAGACGCCCATAGCACTAGCAATTTCACGCACCTTAACTCTTCTGTCATCCATCACCATATCATGGATTTGATCAATGATTTCTAGAGTCATAACCTCAACAGGCCGTCCAGAATGTTCAGCGTCACTTGTGCCCGTATGGCCAGTCCGAAAATTTTGAAACCACTTATAAACTGTTCTAATCAAAGGAGCAGAGTCGCCGTAATGTTTATCAAGCTTCTCTTTAGTCTCCTGAGGCGTTTTACCTTTCATAAAGTAATGTTTAATCACCACACGAAATTCTTTTTCGTCCATTTCTTGAAAATCACTCTACTTCCTTGATTCAAACGAATCCCAAACACAAAGAAATAGACCAATATGGCTGAAACTTGGTGTGTGTTCATTCAAGAGATGCTACTAACTAAAAATGACCTCGATACGCGCCGGTGGTGCCATCTCTCGGACTTTGCATGGACTTTTCAAACGCCCCACGTAGGAATTTTGGTTAGGTATAGGGTTTAGATGCGAGTTACTTGAAAATTCGTGGAGTCATACAACTGTGTATTCAAGGAAAGCACAAGTGACGAAGAGGAAAACATCAATAACGCAGAAAACATCAACAAATCTGAAGACTCTAGCTTCACACAATTGGATCAAGAAGAAACTATTAGTTTTGACTGTAATGATGAGATTTCAGGGTCAATCCTTAATAAAATCTAATGATCAATGCTGATGAAAATATGTTAAGTGGAAGTGAAGAAGAAGAATTCAAATAATATCCAGACAAGAGTGAAGAAGAAGAAACTTTGCACAAAGGTGATGAAAGTTAAAAACAATAAACTGTTTAAGTAAAGAAGATAGGACTACCAAAGGGGAATTCTGCAAATCAGTAAAATCAGTGAAGAACGATCCTTCAAGAAAGGTGTTCCATAAAATGAAAGAAAGGTGATAAACATACAACCACAACCTCAAACAGTTAATGTTAATAATGTTGTAAAAACATCTTCATTCAGTGAGCCAATTAAATCTGCTGCGTCAGCATAATTGTTGGGAGCAATGAATGAAGAAACAGAATCATTGAAGGAGCACAATACCTGATCAATGGTTACACCATATCCAAATGCAACTATCATTAAATGTAAATTCTGGAGAGATGCTTCAATATTAAGTACCTAGAAACAATTTAGCATCTACTAGAAGTAAAATTCAATAAGAAAGAGGAAGGTAGCATCACCCTCTTACAAGAAGGATATGTCAACAAACTGTTGAGTGAATTTGGACTGGAAGATACAAAGGGATTTAAACCGTAATGGAGCAGAGGCCTGATTTTCGCTATGAGTGACTCAAAGAAACTTCCTAACAGAGAACTCATTGGTGGTCTGTTATATTTGTCACAGAGAACTAGACCTGACTTTGCCTTCTCAGTAAGCAAGTTAGTTACCATAGGCACTGTTTGAAATTCAACAAGTCTCATTGGAATGCAGCTAAAAGGACACTGAGACATAAGACTATGGAATTATAATTTATCCAACTAATGAGTGTCTCGCAGCGTACTCTGATGCAGATTGATCTAGTTGTACAAATACTCACAATAGCATAAGTGGATATGTGCTTATCCTTGCAAGTGCTCCAATCATCTGGGAAAATTAAAAACTGTGATTGCACTTAGCACCATGAAGACAAAATATGTGGCCCTGGCAGCTTGTGCAAGAGAATTATTTTTGGTAAAAAAACATTTGAAGTCCTTAAAGTTCCAAGAAATAAGTGACAGTATAACTACGATACAGTGTAAAAGTCAGGCAGCACATGCTAAAATCTATGTTGACAATCCCAGAACAAAGCACATTGAACCACGCTGTAAAAGAAAAAGTGATAGATGTGACATATCCCGAGTGAACAAAGTGTCATAGATACCTTCACGAAGGTGGGTGCTGTGTCACAGACTACACGAGTACCATCACAGTCAGCTAGCGATGCAGGTTGTAATGATACAGTTGCTTTCCCTTCTACCTTTTTAATGTAGTGTCTTGTTGGTGCAGTAATATCACTGGACAGTCAGTCGTACTCGAGCTGTGGAGTATAGCGGATGTTTTACATGCGTGTTGAGGCCGGAGGCTAATATTGGCCACATGTGTTTCAAATTGCATTGAGTACAGCTATGAACATGTATCAGGTTTCTACAAATGATAGAGTGTTATTAGCTATGGTTGGACAGTGAAAGTGACTGATTATTTGTGTTGTGGAGGACAGGTCAAAAACGTTGGACGGTAAATTATTGTAATGAATTATTTTTGCAGGATGCAAAATTAGTACTGATTCCTCCCAAAAGAATCTGCAATATTTGGACACAGAAGTTCCAATTAACTATTATAATTAACATTAGGTAGTGGCCAACTAATTCCGTATATTAGTGGGACCAATAATAAACTGGCACTGGATGGCATAGTGCTTTAGTAAACGAGTTTGGTTTCTTGTTGATAAACTTCCCACAGTAAAATGAACTGGTTTTAGTAACATCTGGTGACTGCAGCATACATGAACAAATTATTTAGAACTGTTTAGATTAATCATGAGAACTGTGGACAGGATTGAAATTATTAAATTGTAAGTAATCATGCAAAATCATGACATGACTTTACCATAGTCAAGACTGAATTTTATTTACCTCATTAATGGGTTTAGGTAGCATAATCTTCAATGTGCAGCATGATCTCCCTCAAGTTAATGATCTTCCAACGGGGAAAAAGGGGGGGGGGGTGAATTGTAGAGATTATTTGTGCAGTGCACATGAGTTGGCAGTTGTGTAAACTGCAGAGTACACTCTGCATTGCATGTAACTTCTCTGGAATATGCTGTACGTTATATTGTGTATTGGCATGTGATTGTTAATAAGACATTGCTGTGTAGCGATGGCGCTAATTTTGGATTATCAATTGGAGAGGAAAGGAATATTTATTAGATTTCAGTCGTCTTTATTGAGCTGTGGGCCTCGGCGAGCGAGCCAGGTTCCCAGTCGGCTGGACAGGAAGCGCACCTTGTTATCAGAGTAATACCACACGAGCTTCAAGGTTGAGCGCTGAAAGTTTCACTCGCGTAGCCTGGGAAATGCGTGGGTGGCGAGTTTCCCTTTCGTAAGCACTGAGTGCGTGAGATTTACCGCTGGAAGCCACTTATGAACCTTAAGAGTAACCACGTGAATGGTTTAGCCAATTATAGGGCGAGATGCCCCCTCCACCGCTAATGCTAGCAGACAACGCTCTGGAGCTAGTTGAACGGGGAGTCTACCACCATCTTCGACTCAAGAAACATCTACAAGAATTACGGTAACACCGAACCATCTGATATTCCTACGCTTGTTGCTTAAAGATTTATAGTCAGTCATTCAAGTCACTCATTTCAAGGGATAGGTCTTGTGTAATAGTTAGATCATCGTAAAAGAGTATATGTGCCTAGAACGGAGTATAAGTAAATGTTTTGTGCCATCATGATTTCAGTCTTATTGTGTGTTATGTAATGTCGTATGTTTTTATCAAGTGATAGAATAAATTATAGAGTTTACTGGATAGGTGTGTTTTCCTTCAAGAATACCTTGTCATTAGTTAAGAATCAAAGTATTAGCATTTGTAACGTAACCATGAACGTTACGGTTATATTTGGAGTGGATAGTGTAATCTGAGAGGTATGTAAGGTCTTTGGCGGTGGGCGAGCGCCGAGCGCGGGGAGTCGAGGGGTCAGTGATTGTCAGGGGTAACGTACGGAACAGCCGGCGGGAGCGGAAGGTTTACGGCAGTGTGTTTATCCCGTGAATACATCGTACGGCCGCTTGGCGTGTGTTCCGTACTAAAGAACACTGTGGGATGTGTGCTAAAGTATATGTTGGACTATGAAGGTTCTTCCGAGTGACCTGATTCAATATAGACTGTTTAGTAAACTACTGCAGAATCGGACTATGGCGATTGTTTGTTAATTAGTTTCGAGAATTGTGCTCACTGCTTATTTATCTTTTGACTGTACTTGAATCTGCTATCTTCGGTGATGAAGAAACATTAGTATTATTGTCTGGTGGCATGCTTGTTGACTGTGTAGTCTCAGAGGAATAAATCTACGAAAACTAGTACGCATATGTGTTCTTCTTCTGTGACTTTAATTAACCAATTAGCATAGCCGAAAGACTGGCGACCGCACGGCAAAACGAACCTTTAATTAAAAGAGTAATTAGTGGTGGAAGAAAGATTAAGAAAAATCGTGTTAGGAAGGGTAGCTGCTCCATTGCTTCAACGAACTTTTAACTATACAAACACGAATAGCGCGAGTACCCGTTACATGGCTCAACGTGACAGGACAAGTTGCAGTTAAAATTGTTAAGGACGGACAGTGATTAATATAAAAAAAAAAAAAAAAAAAAAAAAAAGTGCTGGAAATAATAAGCAGTGAGTAGAGCGGGAAGACAACAATCGGCGATGGTACGGCTACTTCGAGGCGGCGAGTGCACAACAATGTAATAAACGAGAGGACCCGAGCTTTCACGATCGGAACCGAACAACGCAGTCTGACGGGAAGCCTCGCCAGAGCAACAACTCGACACCGCGGCAACGCGGTACAGCGGAGAGACGCGACAGCGGAACAACGCGGGCACGCAGAAGCGGCGCGGCGTCATTGCGGTCGACGGCAGCGCGGTCAGCAACTGAGATTCCAATCGAAAGGAAAGTGCGAACAATTTTTTTAATTAAAGAAAGACACAAACTGACATTAAAATAATAATAATAAAAATAAAAAATAAATACTGTTTCGATTGGAATCACATTTCCGCGGTAGTAATTATTTCTTTTGCATTAATGAATCTTCAAATGAGCTTCTGACTATGCGGATTGCAAATTTTATGCATGCAAGCATAATTTTATTCTGATTTGGGTCAAGTTATGTCAGTTTCTGTTAACGAATTAATTTGTAGATTTTTTTTTTTGATTTTCCAAAGAAGTGCAGATTTGTTTTCCAGTCTTTGTAAAAGCACAAACCGGCACGAATAATTCGCGTTTGTTGTTGTTGTTATTGGTGTTTAAGGGCGCGTCGACGTCGGGGTCATTAGCGCCCTAACAATTACCAGCATAACTGTGGCTTAAGAAAGTACTAAAATACTGTCTGCATGTCGACTGTAAAGGGGTCGACCATACAGACAGCAAATAAAATAATCACAAATATAAGACGTGGCTTAGAAAAGGGGCCACCAGAACACAGACCCGTAACCCACCTGAATGGCTGTAAAGGGGCCATACAGGGTTAACAAATAATTAAAAGCGCTACACTCTCGCGGCTGTATAGTGGCCAGCTAAAAGAAATTTAAAAATATAAAAATCAAAAACAATCCACATGGAAGGATGGCTGTATAGGGACCACCCAGTCCATCTTAAAACTAGGCCGATCTGCTAAAATTTTTAGGCACTAGACCGGCAAATACACAAAATCTTTAAAACCCTCGCCCACGTTGCTGGTCTCATTGTTTAAAATGAGGGACAGATCAGTTGGCCAAGGCCAACAGTCTGCCCTCAAGTCTAAAAAGAAAACACATTCAACTTAAAATGTGGCGTACCGTCAAAGGTACGCCACAAGGCATCACACTCCGGAGGGTCCTCTCCGGCGGAGAAGAAAGCCGTGTGTCAGAGGACAGTGCCCTATACGGAGGCGAGTAAGGAGAACCTCATCCCTCCTCGCCCGCTGGAAGGAGCTGCTCCACGGCTGAACGGTCGGTTTGACCAGCCGGAGCTTATTATGCTCAACCTCCAGCCACTGCCTCTGCCAGATGTCAAAAACAAATCTTTTCCCCGCCGAGGCAAGGTCAGACTTTGGGACCGGATCAAAGTCAACTCTGACCTTGGTGCAGGCTAACTTGGCAGCTTCATCAGCTGCCTCGTTCCCCTGATTCCCACATGACCAGGTACCCAGCAGAATACGACCTCCTTTCCAGAAGATTGGAGCGATCGGAGGGTGTCCTGTATGCTTGGACAAGACTGTCTGCTGGTACATGCTTCCTATAGCCTGGATGCAACTGAGGGAATCACAGCATATGATGTACTTCGTGCCGCGACTTACTTTCATATGCTGGAGCGACTTTAACAAAGCGTAACACTCAGCAGTGTATACGCTGCAACAGCTATTCAGTTTGTAATTATAAGTCGCTCGAGGGGAACACAACTGAGCAGCCAAACTCCGTTAGCCTGCTTAACCCTCCGTGTATAACCGGGGTAAAAATCGCGAAACTGATTTAAAACAATCGCTAAAATTTCGGATAAAAACAAACACTGTCGGCCGGTACACAGCTTGGGGTGTACCGCGTCAAGATCGAAAAATTGTTCCTGGGCCTCCTTTAAAAGCCAGGGGGAATGAGTTTACTCCAACCCTGGTGATAAAGAAGAGGGCATCTGAAAGCCATATTCCTCTAATATAGCCTTTGTACGGTAGCTGAATGGTTTAGTTGCTCTTTGGCGGTTGCTATAAAGCCGTTCTAAGTTGGGATGAATAACTACGTCGTACACGGGACTCTGCCATGGGGAGTTTGTGGCAATTATGTATATAGTGGTCGCACCATGAGGAGACGCCGGCGGATGGAAAGCGACGGCTCGCCAGACTCAGCACAAATGCTGGGTATCGGACTAGTGCGGTATGCACCTGTGGCGAGACGAATTCCTGCATGGTGGACACTATCAAGTATACGTAGATAACTGTCCCCGTGCCGAACCGTATACAATGCAACCATACTCCAACCGGCGACCGTACAAAGGCTCTATAAACTGTAGCAGGCAGGAGCGGTCAGCGCCCCACGACCTGCCACACAGACACTTTAGAACATTAAGGGCTTTCATGGCTCTGACTTTGACATCTTTAAGATGTGGCAGCCATGTAAGTCTACTGTCGAAAATGAGGCCCAGAAATCGAACGGTTTCACTAAAACCTAAAACGGTGTTCCTCAAGGTGAGATGGGGTACTGCTAAAAAGACTTCTACTGCGGCTAAAAAGTACACACCGAGTTTTCTCGGCAGAGAAACGAAAGCCGGTGTGTACTGACCATTCATCCAGCCTGTTCAGCGTGAGCTGCAGCTGCCGCTCCGCGCTTATCAGGCTAGCTGATGCAATAAAGATTAAAAAGTCGTCAACGTATAAGGAGTACCGGATGGGCCTCCTTATAACAGTTGAGATGCTATTTATGGCATAGCAAAAAGGGTCACACTTAAAACTGAACCTTGAGGAACACCGTTTTCCTGAATAAAAAGGTCGGACACTTCTCTACCGACTCGGTACCGGAAGCAACGTCGAGATAAAAATGATTTTAAAAACGGGGTAGATTTCCCCTAAATCCCCATTCATATAACTGTTTTAAAATAACGTGCCGCCAGGTAGTGTCGTAAGCCTTTTCTATGTCGAAAAATATACCCAACAGGTGTTGGCTGCGGATGAAGGCGTCTTGAATGGCCGCTTCCAGTAGGATCAGGTTATCCGTGGTGGAACGGAACTTCCTGAATCCACACTGAAAACGGCTCAACAGTTTACGGGACTCAAGACACCAGACGAGGCGGCGGTTCACCATCCGCTCTAGTGTCTTCCCGACGCAGCTCGTTAGGGCAATGCTACGGTAGCTACCTGGCAACAACTTGTCTTTACCTGGTTTTAAAATTGGGATCATCGTTGCTTCCTTCCACGAGTCGGGGAAGTGTCCTCCGGTCCAAATTTCATTAAAAATACCCAGCAGGTACTCTTTAGCATCTTTGTTAAGATGCCTCAGCATCTGGTACTGGATCAGGTCAGGCCCTGGCGCAGTGTCTTTGGCGTTGTTAAGAGCCGACTCCAGCTCCCAAACTGAAAATGGGGTATTGTAGTCCCGTAATTCCGACGAGTCGAAGTTAAAGACTTGCCTTTCGGCAGATGTTCTTCGTTGCTGGACCTGTTGGTCCAATCCGGCAGACGAAGTGATGGCAGCGAAATACTCTGCCATCAGCTGCGCGATGCTTCGCTCGTCGGTGACTACACGCCCCTGATCCAGTAATCCAGATACTGGCGATCGAGAGTACCTACCGGATATACGGCGGATTGACTCCCATACTTTTGTTGGTGGTGTGGAACGGTTAATGGTGCTCACGAAGTTCTGCCATGATCTCTTTTTGCTCTCCTTAATCACACGGCGCGCCTTAGCTCTAGCAATCCGGAACGCTGCGAGGTTGTCAGGTGTTGGGTGCAACCTAAACCGGCGCATGGCCCGTCTCCGGCCCTGAATAGCAGAACGACATTCATCGCTCCACCAAGGGACAGGCGTTCTGCGCTGCGCCCCGGAACTGCTAGGCATGGATATATCGGCCGCCCGATGAACTACTTCTGTGAAGTGTTTCACCTTGTCATCGGTGGTCTGGCGATGTTGGAGTATGACTGACCGGCTATAAAGTTGCCAGTCAGCTCTGCCGATATTCCATTTCCGTGTGTTCCTTGTTTCGCTCCGTTCGGACTCTATATGTAACCAAATTGGGAAGTGGTCGCTTCCATGGAGGTCACGATCCACCTCCCAATGCACGGAGTCGGCAATCGATGGAGAGCAAAGAGAGAGATCAATGGCAGAGGACGAACCGGAAGCAGTAGTGAAGTGTGTCATGCTGACCGGTATTTAGGATGCACAGATCCTCCTGCTCCAATAATCTACAAATCTCTCGGCCTCTGGGGCAATTGGTGGTCGAACCCCACAACGCGTTGTGTGCATTAAAGTCTCCCAATAGGAGAAAAGGCCGAGAGAGTTGCCGCATGATGTCAGCCAGTTGACCGCAATCAACTGGTGATCCCGGCGGTAGATATATGGAGCATACAGTGAGTTGCACCGGTCCATACAGTTTCACTGCTACTGCTTGTAACGGAGAGGTGAGAGCTACAGGTTCTGAGTGGACAGTGTTCCGTACAAACACCGCCACTCCCCCCTTCGCTCGATCACCCTCGGTGTCGTCCTTTCGGTATGCGTCAAAACCTCTTAGCACAGGTTGATGTGTTGGTCTGAAGTGTGTCCTCTTGAAGGCAGAGACACAATGGATCAGACCGTGCTAAGAGTTGTAACTCCTCTTTGTGAGCCACAAAACCATTAATGTTCCATTGGAGTATGGGAGCCATCCTACCGATTTAATTTCACCCGCCCCGGTTCGGGTGGGTTTTCAGTCTCCATCTGCTGAGGAACGGGACCAGTCTCGTCCACCAGCATTAAAGATTCCTCCGGCTCCGAAGAGTCAGACGTCTCCGACTCAGGTTCCTCATCCACTACTTCCTTCACCTTCTTTTCCTCGACCTCTTTTCCTTCTTCTCCCTGCCAGTAGGTAGTCTGGGAGGGGACGAAGAGGGAGATTTGATAAACTGAGTCGGGTCCGTCCGCCTAAACTTCGGGCCCCGGATCTTCTGATTACCTCCATTTATAGATGTAGCAGATGGTAATGCTACAACTGTCAAAGTGCGCGGTGGAATTGGAGGTGGCGCTACTTTGACAGCTACTGCTGCTGGTGGTGGTGGACTATTAGTGACTGCTGCTGGAAGTAGTCGAGGTCGCAGACGTACTACTACCGACGTCCGCGGTCTTCGATGTTACGACCTTTGCGGGATTGGCACCGCATTTGCATTCACATGAGCACTTTGTGCTGGTGCTCATGTCCGCAACGGACGTCTGGGTAGCAGTACTTTGTTTCCTGACGGGAGTTGAAGCCATCTTAGCGAAGCTAGTTCCAAAAATTGGAGCGGCGAGCGACTTGGCCTTCTTCCTTGCTTCTGCATAAGGGATCCGCTCTTTTGTCTTCAACTCCTGTATCTTGCGCTCTTCAAGATACACTTGACACTCCCTACTCCAGGCCGGGTGCGATCCGGAGCAGTTGACGCACACCTGTGGTAGCGTGCAACTTACTCCAGGCTCATGTGCCCCCTTGCCGCACTTACCGCACGTGGGATTGCCCTTACATGACGCCGTCGTATGTCCGAACCGCTGACACTGAAAACAGCGCATCGGGTCCGGAACATACGGACGGACGTTCAGGTTGATGTAGCCTGCTTTTATGTTCTTGGGTAGTACTGGAGTGTCAAACGTCAGGACGAAGGTGGCAGTCTTTTCAATACTGCCACTAACCCTTCGTGTGATCTGACGTACCTCGACCACTTGCTGTTCCTTCCACTCCTTAACGAGTTCCTCGGTCCCTATGTCTATCAGGTCACGGCAGGTGACAACGCCTTTGGAACTATTCAGGGATTTGTGGAGTTCGCAATTGACTGCGAACTCCCCGAGCTTCTCACAGTTAAGGAGTTGGGTAGCTTGCCCTACTGGTTGTAGTTTCCAGCAGCAGCGTCCCGTTCCTCAGCTTTTTCACCGAATTTAGGGTCCCTACTAGACCCTCTAGCCCCTTTGAGATATAAAACGGTGAGACTTTTTCAAAGGTTCCTTCCACCCTCTGCATCACTATAAAAGCGTTCGCAAGCGAACAAACTTTTCTGTCACTATTACCATCAGAAGCGGGGGGGGCTATCGACCCTTACCCGCTTCTTAGAACTGGGTGTATTGGGTTTAGCCTGCGGCACACCCGTACCGCAGGGTTTTGTAGTTTTTGTGTGTGACTTCGTTTTTGGTCCCACGAGCAAAAACATTTTATACAGGAATGCTGCTGATACAACAGGGGTGCGCAGGTGCCCCTGAGGTTGTACGTTAGCGAGTGATCTGCCTCTCACCCATGCACCTCCTCGGCACGTATCCGACCTTGAGGTTAAGGGGTTTTTTTATAGAGGTTTGTTCCGTCCTCGCGATCCGGGCGATGAAGCCAAGATCCCCGTTCTCCTAGGCACACAACGTTCCACCGCCACGCCCTACGGTGGTCGTTGAAGCATGGTAGGAGTTTACGGTTGTGGGGAAACTTGCGGCGCTCACAAGTTTCCAGCTCGGGCACCGCGGGTTCGCCAAACCCGTACCTGGCACTTGCGTACCAGGCCCCTGCGGGGAATAATTCGCGGTTTTTAAGAGAAAAAATTAATTATTATTTTTGCATATTGAGTAACAGAGGTCTGTTTCCTTTTCTTTCGTTAACTTATTAAAGTTGAAATGCCAGACAACTGTGTTAGATTTGCTTAGCAAATCATTTTTCAAAAAAAAAAAAAAAAAAAAAAAAAAAATATTTTAGAGTTTCCGTAATTTTTTTTGGTCATTGATAGTAGTGTATGTATTCAATTGAAAGTGTATTTTATGACATGGTGTATATCTTGTTTGGTAGTTAAGTTAAGAGATTTGGAAACAGAATTTTACTTTTTTCTGTGCTAATGTATACTGGTGTATTGTGTTTCCTGGATTGACGGCGTTGGTTACTTCTTGTCTTTCCTACAACGGAAGATTGAATTTATTGTGTGAAATAATTTCGCAATATGGCATCTGAGGTAGAGGGTGGTGTGAATGGAGAGATGGTGCGGGGAGGTGAGTCCCTTGGTGACGCACCCAGTGTAGGCATTAATCATTCCTCACTTACTGTGTCTAATCATTTACAGTCGATGACGAGTTTTGCTAGTGGATCAGAAGTTGACAAGTCAAGAGAAGTGGTTAGGGAAAGTAATGAGGCGTCCATGTCGGAAATGTTTTGTGCTTTCCAGGGACAATTTGTCATGTCAATTCAGTCCTTTCTTGAAGCTAAATTCAATGAAAACAAGATTTCACTTGAATCCAAATTAAATGAAAATAGTATTTCACTTGAATCCAAATTAAATGAAAATAGTATTTCACTTGAATCCAGATTAAATGAATCACTTGAATCCAAATTAAATGAAAATAGTATTTCACTTGAATCCAGATTAAATGAATCACTTGCATCCAAATTAAATGAAAATAGTATTTTGCTTGAATCTAAATTAAATGAAAATAAGGAGAGTATCGAATGTCTTCGGGATGCTTTTGAATCGCGACTAGGGCAGTTTAGGGAAGAATTGACACAATATAGGGAACTTTGTGCACAACAAACTGCTGAAATATCTTGTAAATTGACTCAGTATCGTTCAGACTGCGAACAAGTAACTAGTGTTTTGCACCAAAATATGGAATCCCTAAAGAAAACAGTCGAGCTTATAGAAGATAACCATGATGAAAGATTGTTGAAGGTGGAGACTTTAGGAGAAACCCTTACCGAAAAATACACGGTAGTAAAAGAAGAAGTTGACCATTTAACAGTCGGCGTAGAGAAATTGTCGTGTCAGGTGGAAAAGGTTAAGGCTTCTACTGCAGTGTGGGTGAACGAAAAGTTACAGTTACAAGAGAAGCAAATTGAAAAAAGTCTAAAGTTACGGGTTCCACAAGTTGTGCGAGAAGAGGTTGTCAAATGTCAAATCTTGCCAAATGTGAATGCGCTCACTGCGTGCATGGTAGAAGAGAAAGTGGACTGGGAGGACTTTTGTGATAATGGGGGGATACACCCAGTTGATTTTGTGAAGAAGTTTGAAAATTTTGGGCCGTTCTGTAGGGCCGTAGAAAGGAAGAAGATAGAAATGTTCAGTAAACATATCAAGGGGAATGCCCGAATGTGGGGAGAACGGGCTGCAGATAATTGCGAGACGTTTGAGGAGTTTAAGTCAGCTTTTTTGGAACATTTTTGGTCCATCGACCGGCAAATTGCTGTTCGGCGGAATTTAATGATGGGAAAACCATACTCGCCGGGTGGTGGCACTCAGCAAAATTTTTTCTTGAAGTGTGTTAATTCTTGTAAA
Organism: Vandiemenella viatica; assembly: GCA_031002005.1. Taxonomy (NCBI): domain Eukaryota; kingdom Metazoa; phylum Arthropoda; class Insecta; order Orthoptera; family Morabidae; genus Vandiemenella; species Vandiemenella viatica. The sequence goes on from JARYHS010013630.1 coordinate 75,324,621, forward strand.
CATTTAAGTTCACCATTTAGTGAAGGGGAATATGTGCGGATGATTAGTGCGCGTTTGCCCGAGTCGACACAGCTTGTATTTGTCAGTCACAATATATGTACCATTGACGAGGCGGTAAAGATGTTGGGTCGGCTGGACGAACAAGAGAAAAGTATAAGAGCAAAAGAATATGGGGTGAGGACACCCACACATTACGCGGAGAAATCGCAATCGGAAGGCGATAGAAGTAGTTCACATCAGCAGCAGGAGAGCTACAATCATTTTGATAACAGGAATCGAGGCGGCTACAATAACCGCGGGCAGAGAGGAGGATTTGGACGTGGTCGTGGAACAGGGGGAGGAGGATTTAGAGGTGGATATCAAGGACCAACTGGAGATGATCGGTCCCGAGAAGAGTCAGTAAATCAGGTGCAGGTGGCCGTGGTGGAGAGTGCACCACAGGTAAACTAGTGCCTGTCACTGCTTCAGCCTCAGCGGGGACAGGAGACGATACGAGGCTATCAAAAGAAGAACCAGAAGACAATACGAGGGGGCGAGATGAAGATGAGATTTCTAATGAACCAATTACAACCGATCAAGGAGAGGAAAGAGTGATTTGGATGAATGTCGGAGATTATGCTAAACTGTTCATCGCTAAAGCGCGCATTCATGAGGAGGAGAGTGATGACTCGTCAGAAGAGTGGTCAAGTTGGAAGGAGATAAGGTGGTTCGGACAAGAAAAGGCAAAGATAATTTCAGAACTAACTTATAGATCAAATGGAAGAGAAACTTTGAATAAAAATGATGTTTGTGAGCCAGATGATCAGGAGAAGGCCTGTGTGACTGACGACAAAATTGTTAAGAAAGATACTGTAGTAAAAGAAGAAATAAGGTCAGTAGAAGAAGATGGAAGACGGCGAGAAGCAGTCCTTGAGGTGAAAGAAACACTTCAGGAGATAGAAACAGTGAAGCCTGAAACTTTGCCGGAAGGGAATCTCGAAGTGAAACATTGTATGATGGTAAATGAGAACTATCCATTATGTAAAGACACAAAACAGAAGGTAATTAATGGGAAGAAAGAGACTAGGCAGAATAGAGGATACTATGTAAAGCCAGAAGAATGGTATTTTCTGAGAGAAGAAAGTTGGAAGAGGCACAGGAAGAAGTTACGGTTATATGATGAAGCAAAGAATGTAAATAAGAAGAAAGGAGGAGGAAGAGAAGAGAGTTGGAAGAAGCGTAAGAAGAAGCGGGGTTTAATGCTGTTTGGTGAAGGAAGGAATATTGTAAAGAAAAAAGAAGTAGGTACTTTAGGTGGAGGGGGTGAGGTACAGTCTTCAGTTGCCTCACTGCGCATGATGGAAACATCCATGCATAAATGCCTTATCGTTATGGTAGGTTTAGGTTTTCAGGTTGTTTGGTCATCACAATTATTTCTTCTATGGTATTGTACAGTTGTTGTATCAAATGTCTTTTGCGGTTGTGCGCAGATTAGCGACCCGCACACTGTTTGTTTTGGTGTCAGGCACCGGATAGAGGGGCCCACCTCACAGCACTGTCGCATCTACCGCACCTCCAAGCTTTAAGTGTTGCCATGATTTAAGTAAGTTTTCAGTAGTTTCTTGTAACAATCAATTGCAGTCACAATTAGAATGTGTAAGAGGCTGTGTCAATAAGTTAGTGGGGTAAGGACTTTTGGTAGTTGGGTACAGATTGGTGACCCACGTAGTATTAATACACAGTTGCAGAAGGCATTCTTGCTGGTTTGTGTTTCCCAGTAATTTTAGCCCCGAGGCTGGACAATGTACTTAGAAGTGCGGTTTTCTCTTTCATTAAAGTGTTAAGATGATGTAAGTGTGGCGCAGCGTAATGTCAGTTTGCGTCTTTCCGCGTGTGGAGTGATCAGTGTTGGTGTACAACAGTCAGTGAATGAGGCACCTGCCTGAGCAGGTGCACACTGTCAGTGCACTGTCGAAGTAAACAAGGCACGATTCAGTGCATGTGTCATACATCAGAAAAAAAGAGAGGAAAAATTGTTTTCAAAATATATTGTAACTCAATTTGTAATTTCTTGGTTATATGTCATGGATCTAAGCAAGGACATATGGACATTGAAAGGTTTGATGATTTGTTTCATGCAGTTTCAGACTGTGTGTGTTACTCTTAATGTGTATGTAATTATGTTAGTTTAAGGATAAGCAAGCAGCCACCCAGACTTCCCTTTATGTTTGGTAAACATTTAATCTTGTATTTTTTTGTAAATGTTTCTATGTATATGTGAACAAGTGTGGTTTGTGATGACAAAAGTCGGTGCTTTGTCAATGCCGACTTTTGCCACATTGTAACGGTGGGGGTGTAACGTAACCATGAACGTTACGGTTATATTTGGAGTGGATAGTGTAATCTGAGAGGTATGTAAGGTCTTTGGCGGTGGGCGAGCGCCGAGCGCGGGGAGTCGAGGAGTCAGTGATTGTCAGGGGTAACGTACGGAACAGCCGGCGGGAGCGGAAGGTTTACGGCAGTGTGTTTATCCCGCGAATACATCGTACGGCCGCTTGGCGTGTGTTCCGTACTAAAGAACACTGTGGGATGTGTGCTAAAGTATATGTTGGACTATGAAGGTTCTTCCGAGAGACCTGATTCAATATAAACTGTGTTTAGTAAACTACTGCAGAATCGGACTATGGCGATTGTTTGTTTAATTAGTTTCGAGAATTGTGCTCACTGCTTATTTATCCTTTTGACTGTACTTGAATCTGCTATCTTCGGTGACGAAGAAACATTAGTATTATTGTCTGGTGGCATGCTTGTTGACTGTGTAGTCTCAGAGGAATAAATCTACGAAAACTAGTACGCATATGTGTTCTTCTTCTGTGACTTTAATTAACCAATTAGCATAGCCGAAAGACTGGCGACCGCACGGCAAAACGAACCTTTAATTAAAAGAGTAATTAGTGGTGGAAGAAAGCTTAAGAAAAATCGTGTTAGGAAGTGTAACTGCATAATTGCTTCAACGAACTTTTAACTATACAAACACGAATATCGTGAGTACCCGTTACACATTCAATAGTGAGTCGTTTCCTCCAGTAAGTAACTTGTCTAGTTAAGCCGCACTAGCCAACGGACAGTTGCTTAGCAGTAACCTTGTTTCTTGTCTCAAGCAGCGAGTAACAGGTGCATTACCTGCTTCGATCAGTCTAGCTAACTGTAGAAGTACATTAAACCGCTAGTTGTCTATCAACATAATGATGCATACGCCGGTTGAAACTGAACCGACGGCAGTCTCGTTGATAGAACCCACCGTATGTAGCGGATTTGCCGCTCGATTCGCTACATACAATATGAAAATGGTGTCAGGGCTGTGGAGTAATTAGTGGTTAAATTAATTAGGTAATGTTTGAGATGTGAACATGGCAGGGAGCAGAAATTGTCTTCCTACGCCATTTCCCCGAAATCCCCGTAGCCAAGCTAGGATATCAGATGGTGTTACCTTAAAAAGAATTTAAGTCCAAGCAAGATGATCGTTAAATGTGACTTATATTCAGAAAGTGAAAAGTTAAAGTTTTCTTCGTAACGAAAGTATTAGTTAAGGACGTCACGACGAGAGGGAGCCTGGAAGCGCACCCCAGCCGGTCGCAGCCAATGGGAACGACCGATACAAGCTGGAACGTCGGAGCCAATCAGAGGGGCCGTAATGGATGCGCGCTGAGCAGTGGTCACCTTTAACGCAGCCAGCTGATCGGATGCCGCGAAAATTCATCATAGAATGCAGCCAAATGGAATCTACTCAGCGAAGTCAAAATGTGAGTAAACAGTGACAATTGTGTTTTATAAGAATGTTAATTGTGTTAGGAACAAAGTTCAACAGAATGTTTAATGCGAGTTACGTATTTCTAAAGATGTAATAAATCGTAAGAATGCAGTTTTGAACAGATAATGAGATTTGAAAGAGAGAAAAGTACAGTAAAATTCAGTTTATGGTTGTGAATGTAATAATTGTACGGTAATGGTAAGAATTTTAAGTCAGGTGAATGTGATTATATGCAATTGAGTAAACTAGGCTCATAAAATGTGAATTTATTAGTAATTAATGTGGTTAAGTGGTAACGAACGTGGTGAATAGAATTTTAAGTCTTATGAAATGTTGTCAGTAAGGAGATTTGTAAAATCGGAATATGCGATCATCGAAACAGTCTGTGTAAAAGTTCTAAAGCTTAGAAGTCGATCACGACTCTGTTAAGTAATTAAAGTAATGCTTGGTGTAAAGGAATTTATTAGGACAAAACTTGAAATGTAACTGATAGTGTTATGCCCTGCGCTATCATAAAGAGTTAATTAAGATTTTAAGTCTTGAAGGGATGAAGTGTTAAGTAAGAATTAATTAGTTGCTCAGGAAAGCAAATGGAGTTAACTATGAATTAAAGTCTTAAGGAATGAATTATTAAATAAGAATTGATTAGGTGCTACTGAGAGCAGAAAGAATTGATTAGAGGAATTTGTAAGAGTGTAATATGAGAATAGTTCAATGTTAAATGGGCATTATTAAATGGGATTAAGTAAAGAATGAATGAAAGAATAAAGCTAGAATTAATTATGTTTGAAGGAAACACACCAGTAAACAGTTGTGAATTAAATTAGGGAATGGATTACATTAGAATTGTGTTGGGGAGCACAGTATTGTGAATTAAATTAGATTTGCTGTTTAGGGGATGACAGTACGTTTTATGAATTAGATTACAGAGTGACTAAAGGCACAGTAAGTAAGTAAGAGTACAGAAAATGAAGTATTGAGTGACGGATAGTTTGAATAAGAAAATAAATGTATGGAGAGTTAAATTATGCAGTGTGTGGATTAATTAAGAATTGTAATTACGAGTAAGAAGTAAAGTTAGTAAAAACAGTGATTTTATCAAGCCAGAAACATTTGTAAGCTTATTGTAACAACTTTTGGTAAATTAAGTAATGAATTAAAGCTTAGAATCATAATATGAGATTGAAAAATGCCTACTGTAGGAAGTTAGGAATTGTATTTAAATGAATTTTGAGTCATGAGGAAGGAGTTAGGTAAAGTGCATCATGCGATACTGGCTATTGGTTTGATGTGTAGTTCAGTGATTGCCACCACACGGCGCTGCTGTAGGCAAGACCCATATGTTAATATTGCAACTGCTTTGTTTACGTAGGGTATCGCAGTCTTCAAATTAATTGTAATGTGTATACAATTGAGTGCATTTCAGTTATAGAAAAAGTGAATCCTTCCTATATGTAATTAAAAAGTTATTTTGGATAGAATAATGTTGTCTAAACAGTAGATGTGAATGTGTTAAAACCGATGTGTGTGTTGGAAGTTAGAACAACCTGTTGAATACAACACCAAAGGTATAGTGTGTGTAATTGCCATGCAGGGAGTTATAATAATGAAAGCATTTTGTGAATTAGAATTAAGGTAAGCAATTTGTTATGTTATGAGTGATTTCAGTCTGTAGTAATGAAAATCAGATGTGTGTGTTCAGAATAGCAGAAAGTGTGATGTCGAAAAATTGCCAGGTGAAATCAAAGTCATATGCTAAAGAATTAGACTTTCGCTAGTTAAGAAAAAATGGTAACAGGTAATTCAGAAAATGTTAGAACAAGTTGACTAGTCTCTTTGAGTAAATGAAAACCGCATGTCATGTGTTTAAAAGTTAAGTAAAAGTAGAATTCAGATTATCAGGGAGTTAATGAATGCAATCTATCCTCCATGTATGCCTAAAAGTCAGTAATAAGAATATTGAGTGATCAGAAATTTGTATAGTTTAAATAAATATGACGATGATTTAAGATAAGTTAGACTTCAGTCTGGATTGTAAACAAAGTTGAATGACAGTTTAGCAGAAGGTAAACATGCTCATTGGTCAGTGGTCTCTAATTTCATTGAGTAGTAATTTGAATTTGAGAAGAGGAAATTCCATGTGATTGAGTTAACACTTTATTCAGCGTTTGACTTTTACAGCAAGGGGGTCCAAGGAAATTGAGTTTGCTATAACAGAGTTTATAAAGTCAATCTAATGGCACAAGGTCCAGTTATGATGCATAATAGGAAATAATTTGCATTAGTGGGAGTAATTTATTTAAAGATATTCAAATTAGTTCAGAAGGTATTGATACAGGCTCAGAGTGAATTCATAGTAGTCAGCTGATAGTCAGTAAGGGTAAAAACACTCGAATATCCAAAAATAGTTTCACAATACAGTAACAAGGAATTTAAATAACAAATTCAGAAGTAAACATAAGTTAGATTGGTGAAGCAAAGTTGAGTCCCATTTGCAATTTTGTTTGAAAGGATCCGCAAACAAGATTGTAAACCCAGTCAACGAGATTAAGTGATAAATTTTATAGATAAACAAAAGAATTGAATTAATGAGCTGATTTAGTATGTGGTTGTAAGATATGTAAATTAATTTGACCTGTAGTTTTTATCCTCCCTTGTGTTGCAAATTTACATGTGATTTCATAATCATTTGATACCACCATATTGATTTATATTACAAATATTTATTTTGGGTGATAACTTGCATAATTAGAATTGATTAGTAACCGCATTCAGTGTGACTTTGTATACTAAGTCAAATTATGCCCCAGTGAGATGCAACGAGATAGCAACAAGTGTAATATTGAAACTTTTTTGAAAAATTAGAGTAATATTCAAATGCCCTAGGAAAAGTCAGATTAATTGAGGCAGTTATAAAGTGTAAAAACATTTTGAGGAAATTGAGTATAGTAAACCATTTTGGAAGAAAAATGATGTAAAAGATTCAGATGAAGAGAGAATTATTAGGAAACAGAATGAGGGGAATTATGTATGATGGGACCACACACACACACACACACACACACACACACACACACACACACACACACACACACATTTATTGAGCGAAATATATGCATGTTTATTAACAACAAGGTTGAATGGAATATATTAATACGAGTAGGTTAAGAAATGGAATATGTTAAATGAGGAAGTACAAGTATAATGAATTGTGAATTGAAGTCTTGAGAGATAGAGGATCATGTTAAACTGTGGTAGTTAAGAATATGAATTGAAGTCTGTGGGTAAATATAGAATATTGTAAACAATAATAGGAATGCAGGGAATATGTATATAAGAGGAACCTGATATAAATGATAGCATGTGATTTAAGTCAATACAAGTATAGCAAATAGTTAAATGGTATTTAGAAGGTAATTGTCAACAATTGAGTAGAATGAATTGATTGATTTTGGGTAATAGGACAGTTTTAAGTAAACAAAATCATTTTTGGAATAGGTTTTGTCAGAATACTAACTAGGATTGGATGAATGCATGAGGGTATGCTAAGTATATCTGAGAAGTGCAACTATGGATTTTGTATGGCTGATACGATGCATGTATGTATGATTGGAAAAACTTTATGAATGTGTTTGAAACAGTCAAGAGGTTTGCAGAAAATTGAGGAGAAGTTTAGTAACAGTTAAATAGGAGAATGGAATATTGTTTGTTGAATTTATGTGGGAAGTGTGCAGTTTAAGAATAGTAGATGGAATTGAAGCTAGAGAATTGTTAGTGTTAGCCAAGACTTATGTACGTTATTCTGTAACTGTGGAGTGGGTAAAGCATGTTGCTACTCACAGGGTTCCATTTATGAAATGATGGAGTTGGATAAGTCTTAATGGCAGGATGTCGGTGTGAATGGTCAGAAACGTTCACAACCCGCCCACAACCTCAGTAGGTTCCTGAGCGAATAGATAATCAATCTCAGGGTTAACCAGAGTGTTAAATTGGGTAAACCGATAAGTAACAGTGGATATGATTTCACTAAAATTAGCTACGACTAGAGTTGGAGTTGAATTTGCATGATCAGGTGTAATCATGGCAATCAGATGTTTTATAGTAGGTGATGTAATGAGAGTATGAAGTCAAGTAAGAGTGATTGAACAAGAATTGTAAAGTGAATAATAACATGAGAAAGTGATGAATGATTAAGCAAACATCCAAATTTTGTTTTAAGAGTCATTGGGAGAGTCCTTTGAATGAAAGTGAAAGTATGAGTATGAATGAAAATGGCAATTGTAATGAAACAGTTTAAAGGGAAAGGTACAGTAAAATTTATCAAAGCTTTTAGAAAGAAACCAGTGGATGCTAAGAGGAAGAAACTTGTAGTGATTGAGAAAAAGATAAGTAATTATAAGAATTTTGTAATGTCAGTTTGCAAGCAAGTGCTGCTGTGAGAGTAACAAATATTTTGGAGTATTATGTAAATATAGCAATGATGTGACTTTATCTGGTATGCATTTAGAAATTTTCCAGTGAATTTATGAATATGAGAGAATGCATAAAACTTGAATTTTGAATAATAGCATCAAATTATTTCAATAATCTTTGGATTTTGTGATGTAATCAGTTGATTCACTTCAGTTTGAAATAATTTTGACTTAGTGTTGAAAGTGATTTATTGAAGCGAATAAATTCAGGATTGTTTTGCAAACTAAGAATTATGTTAGAGTGTAAGATTATGTATGTGTACTGAATTGAATTTGCCTATATGAATTAATTATTGTGTTAAACTAAATGTCTGTAGATTTTGCTTGTAGAATAATTTTTGTAAAGGAATGATTCACACAGATCAGTAACGTAGCTTTGATTTGCATTCATGACTGATTGAAGTAACAATGATTGATGATCACCTATAAATCATGAGAATCAGTGATCAATCGCCAATAATTGATTGGTAATAGTAATTGAGTAATCTATTCATCAGCCAATAGATTTATTGATTGGAAATTGATAAATACTGATAATTAATATATTCAAATAATTTAGTGAGAAAATTTTTTGTGCTAATATCTGACATACACTCAATTCAAATAAGTAAATATTAAATTTTGTTAAGAACTGTAAAGAATTTATTGTGATTTGAAATATAACTGAAAGAGAATTGTTCAAATTGATTCAAGGATGTTCCATAGCAATTAATGCATGAATTAATTATAGATTTAAGATTGCCAAAGAATAGAATACTGCTGTGTACTGAACTGTTGCAGCTTAATCATTGGCGTTATGGGAGAACGAGGAGTTGCCCAGAGCCATTCCAGCTTGACTAAATCAGTCAGGTCGAGATTCGTTCAACGGACAGGCAGAATGTTACCTGCCCTGTTCAACCCAATAGGACAGCACTGGTCCATATAAGGAATTCTCGGAAGACATCAGAATGTCTATACCGAATGTAACTATGGAATGGAACGAATTGAATTTATTTGTTGTATTGTTTGTAAATTATGCAGAAATTGATTTTGAAAGGACTTGAAATCTGAAATTTTAATTCAAGAGTATGTAAACAAAACATTTTAGATTGATTTGAGCTGATTGAATTTTTGGATCAATGACACAGAGATTGAATTAAACCAAGTGTTACAAGATGTCATGAATGTCGTATATTTGTTAGTCAGCATATTATTTTGTTTTTTGTTTGATTTGATTCATTTGCATTTATTTTAATTTACAAGTTTAATGGCACATGTTTTGATTTGGATGATTGATTTTAGACAGTGGATTACGAATATTTTGGAATTTCATGTATTTTGATTACACGCAAGATTTTATTTTACACGATATTTTGATTTCATTTGTTTACACATGTACAGAGACACATATTTGTTTATTTCCACATGTTTATACACATGTACCAAATTTTGTATTTGTTTTGTAAACTTTGAGAATTAATTAGTTGAATTGAAATGACCTCTTACGCTGATAGGTCTTATATCTTAGAAAGATTGAGATTTCTTAAAGTAACCGTTATTAGGATTCCTTGGAATTTAATAATTAAATTCAGAGAGATATTTCAATCAGAGTTTAAAATTATTAAAGATGATTTTGTTTTAGAATTCAGTTGGTCCATGATGTAAACATTGTAATATTGAGACCTTTTAATGTAGAATTTGCAAGGAATTGTTTGATTTAAAATCTTGAGTATTAACCAGTTGAATTGTTAGAGTTAAAATACTAGTGAGTCAGTTAAATTGAATCAGTAGAATCTTTTTATGAATTTGAAAGTAATCTGTTACAGCACTTAGAAATTCTATTGGACTTGCAGTGGAAGTTAAGAGCATTGATGTTTTCAAATTTTTTTGAATCTGAATATTTTACTGAGATGAGTGACAGTAGTTTGCTAAAGCTTGAAAGAACTAACAGTTAGAGATTTCTTTTGTATAATTGAATTTCATTCTTTTGAATTAATTTAAAGTGATCATATCAGATTGAAGCATGGAATATCAGACCAGTAGGGGATTTTTAAAGGATTCAGTTGAGAATTAAAAGTCATAACTTGGAGTACTTAAATGGGAAGTTGAATTTAATTATGGACTTTTATTAGGGAATTTAAGTATGGAAGTTTGAATTGAAGATTTATATTAGGGTTAACGAAATTTTCTGTGACTGAAGCCCCCAGAAAATTTCTAAATAAAGGGGGGAGGTGTAGCGATGGCGCTAATTTTGGATTATCAATTGGAGAGGAAAGGAATATTTATTAGATTTCAGTCGTCTTTATTGAGCTGTGGGCCTCGGCGAGCGAGCCAGGTTCCCAGTCGGCTGGACAGGAAGCGCACCTTGTTATCAGTGTAATACCACACGAGCTTCAAGGTTGAGCGCTGAAAGTTTCACTCGCGTAGCCTGGGAAATGCGTGGGTGGCGAGTTTCCCTTTCGTAAGCACTGAGTGCGTGAGATTTACCGTCCCCACCCTGTTGAACCGCTGGAAGCCACTTATGAACCTTAAGAGTAACCACGTGAATGGTTTAGCCAATTATGGGGCGAGATGCCCCCTCCACCGCTAATGCTAGCAGACAACGCTCTGGAGCTAGTTGAACGGGGAGTCTACCACCATCTTCGACTCAAGAAACATCTACAAGAATTACGGTAACACCGAACCATCTGATATTCCTATGCTTGTTGCTTAAAGATTTATAGTCAGTCATTCAAGTCACTCATTTCAAGGGATAGGTCTTGTGTAATAGTTAGATCATCGTAAAAGAGTATATGTGCCTAGAACGGAGTATAAGTAAATGTTTTGTGCCATCATGATTTCAGTCTTATTGTGTGTTATGTAATGTCGTATGTTTTTATCAAGTGATAGAATAAATTATAGAGTTTACTGGATAGGTGTGTTTTCCTTCAAGAATACCTTGTCATTAGTTAAGAATCAAAGTATTAGCATTCAATAGTGAGTCGTTTCCTCCAGTAAGTAACTTGTCTAGTTAAGCCGCACTAGCCAACGGACAGTTGCTTAGCAGTAACCTTGTTTCTTGTCTCAAGCAGCGAGTAACAGGTGCATTACCTGCTTCGATCAGTCTAGCTAACTGTAGAAGTACATTAAACCGCTAGTTGTCTATCAACATAATGATGCATACGCCGGTTGAAACTGAACCGACGGCAGTCTCCTCGTTGATAGAACCCACCGTATGTAGCGGATTTGCCGCTCGATTCGCTACAGCTGTCCATAATAATACAGGCTTTACAGTTTATTTTCCATGCACCATGCATTTAAAGTGCTAAAATTAATAACAACAATTACTTTTTTAAATCTTAAAATTCTTTGAAGGTATATTAAAAATAAGTGTGATGTGTGGTAAGGTGGTAGAAGAACTGTTGAATTTATTTAAGTGTTTTTGATAAATATTTAATCATTTTCCATTGTAATTTAATCCAATGCTATTCCCTTATCTATAAAAGAAAAATTTTCTATCTTTCTTATGCCTGAAATAAAATTTCAGCATGTGGTTATAGTGATCTAATCCCCTGCGTACTATTACAAATTCTTCAAACAATATCCATCCAAGCCTCAATGCCAATATATCCCCCCCTCTGATGTCTCCTGTAAGGTATTAGTTACCAATTAAGATTTTTGGTAATTTCCACAAACAAATTTAGTTGTACTCCTTTGCATCCACTCCAACACCTGTAACTGATATCCTAAATGCGAGTCCCATACTACTTTTTTAAAATTTATTTATTATTATTAATTGCAATGGAGCCAACACTCTGGTGGTAATTTCCCTAGTCATCTAACTACCCCTTTTATACATATTTAAATTTTCTTTTATAACTATAATGTTAAATTCCTCCCCCATTTACTATTCTGATTTACAAATTTTAATTACTAAGCATTACTAAGCATTTTTGGAATATTATTCATCACTACAATTGGTAATTTGTTCCAATCCCTGACACCCTTACCAACAAAAGAAAATTTTCCCACTCCCTTATGCATGAAACAGAGAACAAACTTGTGTTCATGATCGCCTTTCCTCTTCCATGCATGATTCCTAATTCTTTTACCAATATCCCCCCAAGCCCCATCACCAACATATGCCCTGTACATTCCCAACACTTGCTTTACTCTCCTCCATTCCTCCAATGAGTCCCAATCCAGCTCCCTTATCATATCAGTTACTGACTGGGTCCTGCAATAATTTCCACAAACAAATCCAACTGCTCTTCTTTGCACACCTTCCAACTCCTTTTGTGATAACCAAAATGTGGATCCCAGACTACACCACCATATTCAGTCAATGGTATGACCAAGGTTTTGTAACCCACTCCTTAACTTCTCTAGTACATCCTCTCATCACCCTCTCCAATCAATGAAGGATTTTGTAACCTTTTCCTACCACCTTCCCAATGTGCTCTGCCAAATTGAGTTTATTATCAAACTTTATGCCAAGATATTTACAATTAAAGCTTTCAACAAGCAATTCTGACCCCACCCTATAATCATAATTAACCTTTAGTTTTTTATCTGTGTACCTCATATTAAACCAATAGTCAGACTACGGTTTTTAATCTAACTACTTCACTGCTTTGGCACATCAACTAATTACCTCTTCAATGAATGCTTTTCAAAACTGCTCCCTACCACCTGGCAAATGTGTTCTAGCCAGTTAAATTTAACGTCAAATTTTATGACAACGTATTTACATTTATGGTCTTGAACAAGAAATTCCTCTCCAAAATAAAACATTTATCTTGCTATTTGTGTACCCAGTTAGCTGAATGTTTATTTGCATTCCATGTTTACATATCCAGCTGAATAACCTATCTAGACACCCCTGTAGCTGTCTACAGCCCACCTTCTTGGTAATCCTGTCTTGTAAGACTATGCATCAGCAAACAACCAACATTCCATACACGATTTGAACTTGTAATGCTATATCCTGGACATGAGAAATAAAAACCAGAATACAGCATTGCCAGGGATCACAGACCAAACAATTACAGAAAAAAACCTTGCACCACAGATATAACACTTTCAGTTATACGTCTTCAGCTGTGCCTGCCTTAAGTTAGGTTGTTTCAGTTTCAGTTAGTGTCAAAATGTTCGCGAAAGTTATCCAAATAAAGTTCTGCTGTTCCTGTGGTGTGTGAAGTGGTATCTATCGCTCATCATGGAAGTGCCACTAAAAAAGAAGACTGTTTATAACCAAAAATATCGGAGAGAATGGGAAACTAAAGAAGAGTTTAAAATGTGGTTACGGCATGTGATAAATGAGCCTACAAGAGCTTTTTATGCATTTTGTCACTGTGAAATATTCGTAACAGTTAATGATATAAAGAAACACTGTGAAACAAAAAAACACAAAGACAAATGTGAAGCAAATTCCAAAAACAGACAGGTTGAATTTTTGCCATCATCTAAAGACAACATGGACTCCGTTAAAGTTGAAGATACGTTGTCCATGTTTATTGCAGAACACACATCTATAACACACATTGATCAATTGTCTGAAGCTCTTAAGAAATGTATTACCAATTACAAGTCTGTAATTAATATTAAAATGCACAGAATGAAATGCACTGAGGTAATTAAAAATGTTTTAGCTCCTCATTTCAAACAGATGCCTTTGGATGACATTGGTTCTCAGAAATAGAGTGCACCTTAAGATTTATCTACTGACCTCAGTGTATCAAAATTATTGGGGAAAGTCATCAGTTATTTTAGCTGCACACAAAATACAGTTATGTCTGCATTTCTAGTATTGGAACCACTGAAGAGTGTTGATGCTCTTGGAATTGTTGCTGCCTTGGTAAACTATTTACAATCCCATGGTTTTTTACTTAAAGACTTGATTGAAATGGGGGTAGATAATGCCTCTGTCATGACTGGTATAAATAATGGCGTACATAATATATTGAAAACTGGATACGGCTTACACAATTTAATTATTGTTAAATATGTTTGCCACTCTCTGCAATTATCAGTGTCACATGCTACTGAGCAAACGTTACCACCAAATATAGAATTCCTCATCAGAGAAACCTATAAATGGTTCTCAGATTCACCTAAACATTGTGATGAGTGCAGAGAAATATCTGAGGCAATAAATTGTGGTGAAACGCCATTGAAAATATTGTTGTGACACTCGTTGGCTGTCGATTGAAGAAACAGTGACCAGGATATTGTGATAATGGGAAGAATTAAAATTGAATTTTCTAATGAAAAGAGATAATTGCTATACAGCCGATTTACTTCATTCTATGTACTCCGATGAGACCAATCTGCTTTATGTGTGCTATTTAAGGAGCATCCTGAATGATGTACAAATTGGAGTGAGAACTTTGAAAGTGAAGATTCAAATCCGGTTGCCTTGTTGAACACCTTGATGAAGTTGTTTCGCTCTATTTGTAATAGGGTACTAATGCCTTCTGCGGCAATAACTGACTAAGATTATTTGTCCATTAAAATAGAAGTCCACTTGAATCCGGTACCCTATTTAGGAAATTTCTTAAAATATCAAGTGAAAAAGACCTCATTACCCACAGGTGTCATAAATGCAATCAGAAAAATTAGTGAAAGAGATCCAGCAAAGACTTCCTTCCAACTACATTATTTTGGAGAAAATGTGTCTTTTGAGTGTGGAAAATACTCTTTGCCAGGTTAAAGACAAAAAAATAGTTGATCTTGTCTCAGAGCTCGGATTTGATGATGAAAAAATTGGATATCTCATTCATAAATGGCATGGTATAAATTATGTTCAATGGAACGCTACAAACAATATCACTGAATTCTGGCCCGAGGTTTGAAAACATAGGAATGCTGCTGCAATAAATACCTTTCTGGAGTTATCTGATTTAACCATATTCACTTTATCACTTCCACATTCGAATGCTGCAGTAGAAAGGATTTTCAGTACAATGATCATTGTTAAAAACAATTTGAGAAATAGGATGGCTGTAAATACTCTTAATAGCATTCTTTTTATAAGACATCAGTTAAAATTGTGAAAAAAACTGCTACAGTTACAAGCTTCCAGCCGATGTGAATGCTGCAATTGGTAAAGATGCTAAATACTCTTTTGAATCCAAGACTGACGATTCATCTCATCCTTCCACATCTGCAAGTTCTGTAACTCCCATGATAGACCAAGGTCAAGAAGAAGAAATACCGTTTGTAGAATTTGATATTGATTTTTAATACAATATTATGTTGAATTTAATGAAAATAGTAATTATTAAAATATTTTTATATTACTTTCCTTTCAATTTTTATTTAGCGATTTTTAGTGAATCTTTAAGTTCTAAATATACCATAAGCTAGTTAGTTTTGAGACCAGGTCCATCGGCTTTTGTTTTCTTATGATGGCAACACTGGTGATAGGTTTATGGTTGTGTCTAAATGGAGGCTGAGGCCTAGTGTCAAGGATAAGTTGGTATGCAAGTTGCCATCCCAGAAATCTGTAGATGGGAACTTGAATTTACCAAGTGTAGACTTGAAAGGAAATTAGGAGACCAAAGTTCTGCATTTTGTTTGTCTCTGAATGGTCCCAATATGCCATAATTGTTTCCTAATTTTTTACGTGACATACAATTACCAGATTATGTCTCCGAGACAGAAATCATGAGACTTTGTCTCCTAGTGTGAACTAGTTCCAAGACAACAAAGTTTTCTACTGAAATCTTGTAATCTGTGTTCTTCATGGACCTTCTACATTTATCTGTGGTGAGTGGAGGTTTCCTTTCCCCACCCTCCCTTATTACCATTGCCCAAATGCATTTTCATTGTCAATAGTATCAAGAAGTTGGTAAGATTCTTTTATTTTAAGAATTATATGTACTGTTCCATATCCCTGATGCTTACCACATAGAATCAAATTGAATGAATTAAAACTAATCTAATAGATTAAAATATATTAAATGGATATGAAGCATAAAGTGTGGCATGAGAAAGAGAAAGGGCTACACTCAGTACTAAAAATAGCAATGAATTCTGAAATTTTATAAAATTAACTTAAGGTGAAATTTTACTCTTATACAGCTTCTAGATTCCAACAATAAATCATTTAATTCTACAGTCTGCTTCATTATCTGACAAACCTGCTCCTCTGATATAACGTGAAGTTCATCTCTCCTGACGATGTCAGTAAGTTCACATTGTGAAAGTGACAAAAATTCTTCACAGACAGACACATCGCTAAAATACTGTTGTACATATTTATCAGCAGCTTCCACAAGAGGCGAACAGCATAATGTATCAGCAAATGATCTGATTCCCAGGACATTGTTTGGATGGAATCTGTAAAACAAATACTCATACACTTATAATTTTTTTCAATGTGACAGAAATCATAATTTAAACAGGTGAATGATTGCAAAAACTTTTTTTTTTTTTTTTCAGTAAGAAAGTACATGGAAATACAACTAAAGTGTTACTTTAAATATTAACAATTTTGTGAGTTTTTTAATTATAAAAAAATAGTGGATGAAGTAACATCCAGAAGCCAGAGATATCTTAATGGCAAAAATCACATTTTCATGTAGAAAATATAGTACAATGGTCCATGT
Source organism: Vandiemenella viatica (assembly GCA_031002005.1). Lineage (NCBI taxonomy): Eukaryota > Metazoa > Arthropoda > Insecta > Orthoptera > Morabidae > Vandiemenella > Vandiemenella viatica. The sequence goes on from JARYHS010013630.1 coordinate 75,341,453, forward strand.
TGTGACACCAAAGGGGCTTATATTGTAGGTGCACTAATTGTATATTGATCAAATCACACTATCTATTTTGATGCTTTAGAACAATTTGAGTAACAGGTTGTTTTTTAAGCAGTTCTAAACACCAGCTCTACAAATATATAGGGAACTTGAATAATAAAAAAGAGAATACAACTTTGAGTTACACTGAAATTAATGGCAACTAAGAATAATCGTGTTCTGAGCTGATTCTGTACATCTTTTACTAATAAATCATGCAAGATAAATAAAAATTTAATAACAACACTTATTATGCCACAAAAAGCTATCTCCACAGTAATTTGTCCCAAGTAGGTTTCTTTCCACTCAAGTGAGAATGAAGGCTTTCACGGCGTATCGATGAAATATAGTCTTCGCGGGTTTTCCGCCATATATTGTTGAAGAGAGACAACAACGAGCTTTCGGCGGCTGGCTCTGCCGCCATCTTCAGGTTAGATTTGTGCTGCAGGGAGTACCAACGCTGCACTGACAGTGTCTGGCCTCCGCGCGCCCTAATAAGGCCTGGCCTCTCCCCTCCCCTCGCGAGGTACGTCATGGGGTGCAGGCACCCAAGTTCTTGAGGAGCAGCCCTTGGCTTGACATTCTCCGCAGCAGAATACTGTTGCTCTACATGGTTAGGTAGTGCTCATATTGCCAAAGTTGACACTCAGCCTAATGCTGTTATGAGAACAGTGAGTGGTGTCATTAGGTGTACCCCAGTATTCTGGCTGCCTGTACTTTCCAACATTCCTCCACCACATTTCAGGAGAAAATCGATATTGCTTAGAGAATTGGAAGAAAACAAGATGATTCCTCTGCATGGTGACCTCCTTCAGCTGCCTCACACATTACTAAAATCAGGGATACTTGCGTACATGGAAGCAGCCAATCTCAGACGTAACAACTTTAAACTGTGTGAAGAGTGGAGAAATGAATGGGAAGCCAAGAGCCCACATATCTGTGGGCTTATAAAAGATCCGACAACCTGTGTTCCAAGATTTGACTTGCCTAGGCGTCTTTGGTGTCAATTGAACAGATTTCGCACAGATCACGGAGTATGCAATGCAATCATGCATAAGTGGGGTCTCTGTGGAGATGCGTTGTGTGACTATGGTGACATCCAAACTGCTGACTACATTGTGATGGACCGTCCAGCAAGAAGATTATCTGGAGGCCTTCTCACACTTCATCAAGGTGGACCAGTTGCCAGAAGATGGCTTTAATCTATAGATTTAGTTATCAGATTGACATGACTTTTGCTGTACTTGGCATACGATGATGATGAAGAAGAAGATGATGATGATGATAATAATAAACTTGTGTTTTGGGTGAATATAGCCTTTTTTAAGATTAGGTTGAAAAGATTTTTATCTCACAGTTTTGTTCATTGTTTTGTTAGATACTGTTAATAACTGTTTAGAATCATGAAAAGAAAGTGTAGTAATTGCCATAGAGTAGCGAGGGTAGAAGTTTTTTTGTGAAGCGTTTGAGAAACGGTTTCACTGTGGTGACTGCAATAGCATAGGATGTGTAAATCTAGTAGACAAGGTTAAGGTAAAAGCAAGTCTTACTGCTACGTAGTGGTCTTGGAAGAGGTGAGGCACCACTATTACAGGAAAAATTAGGATCAGATTTCCGGGTCATGAGTATCTTTAAACCAAGTGCTTCTGTTGCTCAGGTGGTAGAAGGTAGAGGTCCTTTATTTAAGGACTTCATAGATAAGGATCATGTATTGATAGAAAGAAGAGCAGGAAATAGTCTAGGTAGGATGATAGTAGAGGTCTCCTAGAGAATACGGCAAAAGCAGAGTGCCACAATTGGGTCAATCTGTTGTTGGTCTTGAGATGCTGTGAACAGCTACAGATGAACTCTGCTAGAGGTGAGTGAATCTGGAGACGGACTGGTTTCTCATATCTGATACAAAATCTGGCATGGGTTTAGTACCTGCGGTAGTCGGAGAGCTGGTAAACATTTCTGTGTAGGTATCTGAGTCACCCTGAAAATATGTATAACACTCCTTTTGTAACGTCTAAATAAAAAATTGAAGACTTGGCTGATGGATAGTAGTTATTTACCCTTCATTTATACAGCCTAATATCTTTGTGACTAAATTATGCCCTACATATTATTTATTTAAAATTGTTGATTACATAGTGTCAGGAGATTTGCACAAAAACGTTTGGATGCAAGGAATTTGGCACATAGTTCCATTACACTTTGACTTATTGTCTAATTAATGCTATAATACAGTATTACATTTGGTCTTCCTTACAATTATAACAGTTACAGCTGCTATCACAAACTTTAATATTATATATATTCACAAATGTCTCTCGTTGTTATAATGCTGGTGGTTTTTATTGAAATATTCCCGTTATTCTTAGAGTATCACATTATTCAGTTAGTCCAGTTTGTACATATCTGGCTGTAATCTATCATGTAGTTATACCAGATTACTGTATAATAAAAATTGATTATAAGTAACATTCACTTAATTTTATGTTAAGCCACTACAGTCCTGAGCCAGTTTGCATTTGCAGCAACCTGGCTTACCATTAATGTGGAAATTAACTCCCAAATATTGTTATGATTCATTGCGTATTTGTACAAAAGTCAACAATACATTCCCTATACATTACAAACAAGTTTGTTTTGGCCACAGTAGAATTGCTTTGTTTGCTGTAAATGGTATGCTGGTATTTGCTCATTCTGCCACACAATCGTTCTGACTCAGGCCTGTAGTAGGCTCAGTTCCATTTTAACAGTGGTAGTATTACCTAATTTAACAGTTATGCATTTGATTTGTTTCTGCAATTATCACCTCTGGTAATACAATCTACTTATCCCCTATAAGGCCTTATCCATTTTTATGTTACAAAAATTTGTGTACAATGTTTATACTAATTTAACTCTAAACCTATACTACTCTATCAACACTAATCTACCCACCACCATCATCCCGGAACAGTCTGCCAGCCATTGCCCTTCTGGATTTCCAGTAGGACAGGATCGACCGACATATTGGGACAAAACTTCCGGCTCCCGGAAGTTTCTGTAGAATACTGTTTACTCTTATCTGTAAATAATTTTCTATGTTCGTACGTTTGGTCGTGCGACTTCCCTTGGCTGGTCCTCATGCTTAACTGCAGCTCAGTCCAGATATCTTTTTTTTTTTTTTTTTGTGCAGTTGAGATACTTTGTTCACGAGATTATTGAGAATAATCCATGATCACTCGTCTAGAATTATGTCTTGCGTTGATTTACTCTGTATTATGTTGATATCCAGCGTCCTTACTTCTTCTGTTATCAGACAGGCCCACATTACATGTTCAGATGTTCCTTCTGCCCCACATTCACATAAGCTCATTTCTTTCAGCCCTCTTTGACACAGTAGGCTGTTATATGGGCCGTGCCCAGTGACATAATGTATCAGGCCTAGTGTGTGGTGAAAGTATTCAAGTTGTAGTCATTCTTTCATTCTTTTATGTTCGGAAACACACTGTATAATCTTCTGCCTGTGAAATTATTGTCCCACCACTCCTGCCATTCAGCAAGAAGTGCAGCACTGATTTCTGGCACATTCTGTGAAACTGTTCCCACAATTTCCTGCACCCTGGCCTGATTTCATTTTTGTAACCAGTATATGGCCCCTCTTCTCCTGATTTCAAGGTCCAGCAGCCATACACCTATGACAATTGGTATGGCATTTGTGGAGGTAGCACTGTAGGCTCCACTCAATCACAGCAACACACTTCTCTGCACTCTTAGGACCTCCTCCTTAGGTTTCATCAGTCAAAGTCTGTGCGCCAAGACACTGGATGCGTACCCTACCAGAGATGGTACGATAGTATCGTGGTATCTTCTTATCGCAAATGTTAGAAAGGTGAAATCTCCCGATGGCCTATACTGATAGATTTGATAAGCACAGCCTTAGCCTTTTAGCACATCTCAGTAATATGTGATGCAAAGTTCAGAGAGTCTCTGAACTTTGCATCACATATCACATCCAGGGTGATGCCAAGATATTTGGTTGTCTGTGTTCTCTTTATGTTTATGTTATTCATTTTGATAGTAGGGTCATGTTCCAGTTTGCCCTTGAATACCATCATCTGAGTTTTCTTTGGCGCCAGACTAAGCTTTGCCTCTGAGCACAATATTTGGAGTTTTTCAACCACCACTTTAGCTACATTCTCTATATCTTGTCTGGACTGACCCTCAGTTAGTAACAGCAAGTCGTCTGCATAGGCAACCAGCCCCAGTAAGCAATCCAGTCCCTCCAGTAATCACTTCTTCGAAAACTATGTCCCAAAATACCGGTCCACTGACTGATCCCTGAGGGCATCCATTAGTCAAATATTTATCTACCATCCCTCGTGGGCATCTCAGTCTGGCATTATGATTTTCACAATAATCCTTCAGTGTGTTATAAGGACTGCTAGCACACATCATTTCTCTTAGTTGCCAGAACAGTATCAGCCACTAAAGATTATCAAAAGCACCTGTGATATCAACAAAAATTCCTATCTTCTTCGGTTGACCTGCCTGCTCTAAAGTTGTATTGGTTCATGTTCATACCCATATTACTTCTGTGATGTTGCAATTTAGCAATCAGTACTTTTTCTTGAACCTTTCCCAGCACATTTAGCAAGCAGATCAGCCTATAAAATTTTGTTTTAGACAGATCCCTGTCTCTCCCCTTGGTTAGTATTACAACTTCACTTTGCTTCCACACCTTGGGAACTCTGCCTTGCAACAGACATTTGTTTAGTAACTTACATAAAGGTGGAGCCAATTGAACCACCAGAGCCTGCAAAACTTCACCCACAATTCCATCTGGACTTAGGGCTTCATTTTTCGCCATACTGTTTATGGCTCTGATCACCTCCTCTATTGTTATTTTTTCCCCTTCCGACGTGGCTGTATACAACTGTAATTGATCACTGCACATTTTTCTATGGGTATTGCTTTCATTGTCTTCAACATCGTTGGGTAATAGTTGTTGTAATAGTACCTCAGTTGTACTGGTCCAGATCTTCGTCATTGTCCCATCCTCATCCCTCACGGTAACCAAAGTTGTGGGTGGTCTAATTTTACCTGCGACTATTTTGTATGGTATTCCCCAGGGGTCTGACCTAAGATTTGCTCTAACATATACCTCCCAACTTTGAGTTTTCATCAGAAGCAGTTGTCGCTTAAGCCACTACAAGGCAGCATTGGTATTCCCTTCTTGCCTTTTGCGTGTTTGATCTCAGTGTATACAGCCGTTCATTCCACGGTACATTCCTCACCATTTTTATTTTCACTAGTGGAATACTGCCTTTCATTGCTGTTTGAATCGATTTGGTCAGCTCCCTCGCAATATAATCTAGATCATTCCCCTCCATTAGCCCCACTGCTATCCGGACCCCTAGACCATGGTTCTCTCTTGATATTGTACCGGTGTTTGATATTCTCACTGCTAACAGCCTCCGTTCAATCACTGGAAAGGTCATATAGAATTACGTTATGATCACTTGTGGTCTGGATGTCTAGAACTCTCCAGTTTTGTAACATGTTCCCTGGTAAGCATTACATCTATATTGGATGTGACCCCCCATCTGTCATTGAAAGTAGGGGGATTGTATGGTATATTTCTTACTTGTAGATGTAATTCATAAATCAGCTCCATCAAGTCCTCTCCTCTCTCATTAGTTTGGTCACTGTACCAAAGTACTGACCATGCATTTGCATCGGCTGCTATGATTATTTTCTGATTCCCCAGGGTATTGAATATATCTCTAATTTTATTTAGGTACAGACCTATTTGATCTTTATATTGGACATAAATAGACACCACTATCACGTTACACCATCCTGTGCTGATTTCTACACGTCGTATGATCATCACAGAATTGTGCGATTTTCGTTGTTGTTAAGCTCCTGTTAAGGAATATTATACCTGTCATGGGATGTTCCCCATCTGCTGTAATTTGTGCTGACACTGGCATGTGCGGTATCAATCCTCTATTTGAATGTGGTTCTTGTAGGCATAACACATCCCAGCTGTTTTCTTCCGCTAATTTTCTCAATTCATGGAGGACCAGTTTGCTCTGTCTAGCATTTATCTGTGCGAATTTCATACTATCCATTTAGGGATGTCTAGTATATACATTGCACTCGAGCCATTTAAGCTGGGGGTCAAACCTAATCCTTCCACGAGTCATAACAAACCATTTGTAGATCTGGTCAGGATCAAACATTTTGTTTCGTCTATGAAATATCTTTTTAACTGCGGTTAACAGCTGGGACGGTTCTGTAGGCAGGTTGTTAGTTTTAAGCTGAATTTTTTCTACTGCTTCCAGTTGTGTTATCGACTTCCCCGCTGGGTGCAGCAAACGTATGTGCTCGAGTGCCATTGTCAGCGGATTCTCCTGTTCCAGTTTATTCAGTCTCAGCGTGTCTTCTATATTTGCATACAGCGGTGTAAGATCTACTGGATTATTTTCAAGAAAAATCCCAACGATTGGTGTATCTACATTGAGTTCTTTTTTGACACTGTAAGTATGTAATGAGTGTCATTTCGGCAGTGACAGTTTGATATTTTTGCACACTTCACTACCTTGTTCCAGTCCTGGTTCTACGGAGTATGTTCCCTTTAATTTTCCTACATTTATACCATCCATCCTTGTTTCATTTTCAATGCTGCAGCAGAATGTTTGCTCGGCCATAATACCTCTCCTTTTACCCACTCAAGCCCCGTTCTATAACGAGGGGACAGCAAGGCGTGCATCTCAATAGACTCCTTTGCGCCTGCGGGGCTGGAGTCCTCCGTTTGTATCCCCTTACTGATAGAGTTTTCCGTTTGTGTACCATTTTCGCCTGTTCTTGTAAGTTATTTTTTCTTGATAGCTTGCTTAGCCTCTCTAAACTTTGCTGCCTGTGCCCTCAGGATGGGTTTTTCCTGTTTTTAAATTTCTCTACTTTTACCAGTATATTGGAGTTATTTCTACTTCTGTTGGTTGGAATTGGATTTATTTCCATCCTTTTTTCTGAATTTGACTGTCCATAATCTATACGACTTATCTTATATCTTTAAATGAGCAATTCTTGTATATGTGTATATATATATATACACACTAGCTGACCCGGCGAACTCTGTTCCACCTTAGAGGCAATAAATAAGCAGATTTTTTATTTTATTAAGTTCAATTTTTTTATTAGGAAATAAAAAAATTAAGTATTTCACTGATTCTTTATTGTTTATGTATTTTGGTGCATAGGTTGCACTCTTCAGTTAAGTACCTTGTGATACACGACATTTTTTATTTTATGATCAGGTGCAAGAACAAACAACGCAGATGGTCTTCCGACCCGTGAACATGCCACATATAATTGACCATGGGAAAAACATGGATATTATTTTCGTTGATGACACAGAAACCGTTTTTCCCTTCGAACTTCATTTTGGGCAGGCATAGACTAATATTCATACAGTCTAATCAACTTGCAGGCATACCATATATAATCCTAACGCATCTTTGTTTTATTTTGATTGACTGGTTTGTATGGGAAAAGAAAAGTGTTGATTTTACTAGTTTCCTCACAATTTTTACGTTTTTTCTCTCCATAAGAACCTTCCTTGTGGATTAATGAAAATATGGGGGGAAAAATTAGCCAAATTGGCCAAGCCATTCTCAAGTTTTGCGCTTAGAAACACATTTGGTAATTCATTTTCATTTATATAGACTTTAAAAGTAAGAAAGTATTATTACTCGCAGCCAAATCAATCATTGTGAATTCTACCTAAGCATAATTTAAAACGAATGGAACCCATCAACACAAGGCTTACCAGAACTTAACATTCTTAAAATAATAGGATAAGTGTGGTTCGATCGTCAGACGCTACCGCATATCGCTTCTCAACTAAAATACCAGTAATCGATTTTGCTTTTTAGGTATCTTAGTATTGCATGCTTTTAAACTGATGCATTCTATTTTCATAGTCGAAACTTTCCTGATAGGTGGCATGGGTCTAAATGTAAACACACAATTGGTTTTCGAGAGAAGCAAAAATTTAAAAGCAACCAAGAAAACGCCACATACGGAGAAAGGAATGGTAACACGTAATTTAGTGGTATTATTTTCGCTGATCACAGGCAGGCATAGATCAATATCCATAGAGCCTAATAAACTTGAAGGCATACCAAAGATAATCCTAACGTGCCTTTGTCTTGTTTTGAATGAGGGACACGAAAAGTGTTGTTTTTAGTATTTTCCTTCCAATTTTTACGTTCAACCATACTTAACCATAGACAAAATTACGTTTAGCTGTCATTTGCGTTTTGTTACTCCAAGTCAGATGAGTTTTTGTTATTACACGTTTTATAGTGACTTGTATTCTCTTTGACGTTTTGTTATTCCAAGTCACATGCGTTTTTGTTACACCACGTTTTATAGTGTCTTGTCACATCACATGGGAACACGGTCAAACAGAATAAAAAGTATCCTATGTCCGTCTCCTGGTTCTAAGCTACCTCCGTACCAATTTTCAGCCAAATCAGTACAACCGTTCTTGAGTTATAAATAGTGTCACTAACACAACTTTCTTTTATATATATAGATTTATTGGATCTCACGAACGGCGATAACGATTTGGATGAAATTTCATATGTAGATAACATTTTGATTTTTAAGATTATCTAAAATAGTTTTCCTCCCTGAAAATTTTTTTGTTTATGAAATACAAACAATTTTTGCTCTTGGTATCTTGAAAACGGCTCTAACGCCATTTTGTAGATGATTCAGGTACCAGGAAGCTAACTAATATTTTTCTCTTTGGTTTCAAGGAACTTATATATTTAAACGAATATTTCTTGTATGCTAGCTGACTTGAGGGAATACTAGCGCTGAATGTTTAACTGTAAAACATTTCAAAAGAAGATATTTAAAAAGTGGTTTTGTCTGAAGTAATACTTATATTTACATAACTTCTTTGAATAAAACATAGAATAAGTGGTTATCATTAAATACTACCAGTTGTATTGTAAAACATTTAACTCTTGAAAATAGATAAAATGGGGCTGCACCACTTTCGGAACCTCGGCAAAATTAATAGTAGCCTGTTAAAATTTGGTTAATTGCTTTGTCAACATGTCCTCTTCACTCTTGCTTTGAGGGAAAAACACTAGAAAGATTAAAAATGCGGAAATATGAGACTGAGCAACTGCAAAATGCTATCAGCACTGCAAAAATTACAAAAAAATGATCGGTACAGGGATCATACCAACCTAAACAGTTTCGTTTAATCATAGATTTCATTGTTATGTTGAAATATAACCTGGACCAAGAGAAAAATTTTATGTAATTTTGTGTTATGCGGTGTCCATCAGAAACAGTGTATTTGTTTACAACGGAAGAAATCTCTGGCTGCTCGTTTCTATATAAGATGGCAGGCATTACTGTATTACAACTCGGATAAAAATTGTCTATTTGTCAGTTAAATGCGACATTTTCCAATGGAGAAAAGCTTAACCAGCAAGAAGACATTACAATAAAAGATTTAATCTAAATCCTTAAAGACATTTGTGAGAAATTAATTTTCTCGGGAACTGTACCACCTTTGGAATCGACGCGAAATTGGTAGTAACCTGTTGAAATTTGGCTTAATTGCTTCGTCATTGTGTTCTCTTTACGTTTTGTGCTCTTGCTTTGCAGAAAAGTCATTATAAAAATTAAAAATGCACAAATATGAGGATGAGCAACTGCGAAATGATATCAGCACTAATTCCCTAGCACTGGACCAAGAGAAAAATTTTACGTAATTTTGCATTCTGCAGTGTCCTTCGGAAATGGTTTATTTGTTTACAGTGGAAGCAATCTCTGACTGCTCGTTTCTATTTAAGATGGCAGGCATCACCGTATTACAACTCAGATAAAAATTGTCTATTTGTCAATTAAATGTGACTTTTTTCAACGTGAAAAGCTGAAACGGCAAGAAAACATTACAATAAAAGATTAAATCAACACTTTAAGAGATTATCACTGATCTTTCAACGCTGACAGCATATAACGGCTGTGCGTCGCTGTCATATTTCGGCATTTTAATTAAATTCCTGGCAAGTTTTCTGCAAAGCAAGAGCGTAAAACTTAAAGAGGACATAATGACGAAGCAATTAAACCAAATTTCAACAGGTTACTACCAATTTCGCGTCAGTTCCGAAGGTGGTACAATCCCCGATAAAATTAATTTCTCACAAATGTCTCTAAGGATTTTGATGAAATCTTGCATACTGAACAGAAATCGAAAAATGCTGAGCGAAGATCGGTCACCCAGGTACTGACTCTTTATAGTAATATTTGGTATGTAAGGCACTCCTTCCCATTCTTTATACAGGTCTTGCCTCTCTTAGCACAAGGCATACACACTGCTGGCCCAGGTTTTACTGGATGTCTCCTTTCTATGTCACAATTCCCCACAATGATTGCAAGAAGCTTTGGATTGCTGGCAATGCTTGCTCACATGCCCAAGGTCATTCCATTTTATGCAACGAGGCACTACCGTATAATCCTTGACTGTAATTGCCGAAAACTCAACAAAGATTTTCTTTTGTTTTAAGAGAGCATTTCCGATTTTTGGGCTTACTTCTACAACATGGTGTGCTGTCACCTTGTTGCGCTTATGCATACTATTTCCGATCACCTGTGCCCACCAAAATGGCATGTCTTTTCACATTTTTTGATTGTAGGTGATAATATTATTCCGTGCAAACCTCAGCATGTCTCAAATATATTTTTACGATATTTTGAAATAAAATAAAATTTTGCAAAGTTAATAATTCGGATATGTCCCACAATCTATCAGCCAGGTCTTTGATTTCATATTTAGAAATTACAAAAGAAGTGTTATACAAGTTTTCACAGTGCTGCAAATACTCATCCAAAAATGTTTACTAGAACTTCTACTATGGATACTATCGATAGGGGTTGGGCTACACTAGACATAAATCAATACTAAAGGGAAAGATTTGATAGTCAGAACTTTAATTGAAGTGATTGCCAGCATAAAAGGATTCCTGCAGTTAATAGTGTCAAGGCAACCTCCTTTATGGATTACAGTCAAGGATAGGTAGAGAACCTTAATAGAATTTAGTTTTAATAGTAAAAAGTTTTCAGATTTCAGAATTATGTAAAGATTAAAATATCAGAGGATTAAAGAACAAAGTGGATGGATTGCTGATTCACATAAATGAATTGAATGCTGGCAATAGAAATGATGTTTTATGCTTGTCTGAACACCATATAATGGACTGCAATTCAGAGTCTCATTACTGTATGACTAATTTAGAAAAAGGGGGCATTGTCACTTGTATTATAATTGGTTATAAGTTTAATGGTATAAATATTAGTAAGTATTGTTTTTATCAGGATTCTGAAATCTATGTTATGCATGAGCACGAGTGAGTACAGTAGAACTCCAATTATCCGAACTCCGACAATCCAAATCGCTGAATATCTGAATCACTTTTTTAATTAAAATTCCTGGGTGTTCAGAAGTTAGTTCTGAAGATATAGGAGAGTGGGTGGTGTGTGATTTGTCAGACCCCGGGTATGAAATTCTAAATGATGATGAACTTACTGAAAGAGTGAGAGAAAAAAGTGTCGAGGAAGAAGATGACCTTAATGTCGAAGTTGAAGCAGACATGGGGCCATCAGCTAGTCACGCATTTGCTAGCCTTGAAACTGCATCGAAGTGGATGGAGAGTCAGCCCGAGTGTGACCGCATCAAACTTTTCACCGTCAAGCAGAAGCATGACTTGACTGCCCGAAAATGGATAAATTCAGTCAAATAGCTTACTTTGATTGAGATTTTCAGCAAGCAATGACTATTATTTACAGTACGGTATGTACAGCACCTGTAAGTACATATAATTTGTAAAAGTTTTACTTTCCATTTAATTAATTACAAGCTCTTTTTCTTTAATAATATTTGTTCCCATTTTCAAAATACATACAGTAATTAATTAAAAAAGATAATTTTCGGGAAAAATACAACTATCCAAATTTTTGATTATCTGAATGTTGTCCTGTCCCAATTGATTCTGATAATTGGAGTTTTACTGTACTATATCGGCGGTCCAGCTCAGCTGGCCACTGTTATACCATTCCCTTGCAGGTCATTCTGGTGGGAATTTAATTATGATTATATACAGAACACCTTCCAGAAACTTTCCTTTCTTTTTGAAGTAATTTGACTTCTTATTAATATTTTTTACTAGAAAATCAGCTAGCACTGTCTTGTGTGGTGATTTTAATGCACATTTTCTAAAAACTTACTTTGTAAAGGCATTTTGGAATTAGTCAGTTCACACAAAAACCATGGATCAGCGCATGCGGGGGCAGTCGTGCAAGCCTGATTCCCAAGAAAGCGAGCTTGTACCTCTGTCCAACCGGTTTGATGCATTGTCTGGAACTGATTCAGTCCTGCAATCGTCGGCCAGTGAGTTGGCAGCCCCGCAGCCCGCTAAGTCTGGACAACTGCAGAAGGGGGTCTTAGTGGTCGGTAGCTCCAACGTTAGGCGCTTTATCGAACCCCTTAGGGAAATGGCGAAGAGGTCGGGGATGAATTCCGGTATCCATTCATTGTGTATTCCGGGGGGTCTGATCCGAGATGTGGAACAGGCCATCCCGGATGCCATTGAACGGACAGGGTGCAGCCAGCTGCGGATTGTGGCTCATGTCGGCACCAATGATGCTTGCCGCCTAGGGTCAGAGGTTATCCTCTCGTCCTTTGGGCGACTTGCAGAAAGGGTGAACTCTGTGGCCATTGGCCGCAAGATTTCTGCTGAGCTATCCATCTGCAGCATTGTCGATAGGACTGACTGTGGATCTCTGGTTCAGAGCCGTGTTGAGGGGCTGAACCAGAGATTACGGCGCTTCTGTGATAGTCATGGCTGCAGATTCCTTGATCTTCGCCCTGGGGTTGAGTCTTGTAGGAATCCCTTGGATAGATCAGAGGTGCACTACACACGGGAATCGGCTACACAGGTGGCAGGGGCCCTGTGGAATGCATTGGGGGGTTTTTTAGGCTGAGGAGGATGACCCTGAGGAGGAAATTCAGTTGCGGACAGCCAAGATAAATTCATCACCGCGTGTTAGGGGCAGCTTAAAAGAATCCCAAACATTAAAAGTTCTAGTAGTTAACTGCAGAAGTGTTTGTAATAAACAGCCTGAACTCGAAAACGTTATCCGTAGTACAGATGCTGATATCGTAATAGGCACAGAAAGTTGGTTAAAACCGGATATCAGTTCAGCCGAAATTTTTAATAGTAACATGAACATTTTCCGTAAGGATAGGTTGCATTCTCAAGGAGGTGGTGTATTTATAGCTGTTAGTAAGTACCTCCCATGTAGCGAAGTTGATGTCCATACTGTCTGCGAAATCATATGGATCAAGCTCAACGTAGCTAGGACAAAACTTGTGATAGGCTCCTTCTATCGTCCACCCGATGCAAGCGTAAATATTGCCGAGGCCTTAAGAAATAATGTAAATAATATAGCACAGCAATTTCTGGACCATTTTGAAGAATTGTAATGCTCAAACAAAGGAGATAGCGTATAATACACTAGTGCGTCCGCATCTGGATTACTGTTGTGGGGTTTGGGACCCGTAATCGCAAGGTTCTGATTGACTCAGTTGAGAGGGTGCAGAGGAGAGCCGCTAGATTCGTGACTTGTTGTTACAGCCCTTATGAAAGCGTCACAGAATTGATACATAGATTGGGCTGGGATAGTTTGGAAGACAGACGACGTAGCTTGCGTTCGAATTTATTGGAGAATATGCGAAAAAATTTAAATTTCGAGTGCCATGAAATACTTCTTCCGCCAACCTATTTAGGTCGCAATGACCGGAGGGATAAGATTAGAGAAATAAGATGCCGTACTGATACTTATATGTATTCCTTCTTTCCTCAGCACTATTCGGGATTGGAATGGGCGGGTTTAGGATTGGTGCTTAGCACCCTCTGCCACCCACAATTTTTGTGATTTGCAGAGTATGAATGTAGATGTAGATGTAGATAAGTGGGGGCATTAGAACTCCATGAATTTTGAAAAGAAAATTATTTATACCTCTAGGAACAGCCACAGCAGCCATTTTAAAGCTCATCATAAGTGGTCTGCAAAATACTGAATAAGGTTTTTTTTTTTTTTTTTGCTTTAGGGCGCGTCGACAGCGGGTTCATTAGCACCCTAACAATTACCAGCCTAAAGTGTGGCTTAAGAGAGTACTAAAATACTGTCTGCATGGTCGACTGTAAAGGGGTCGGTAACACAGACAGCAAATAAAATAATTCACAAATATAAAACGTGGCTTAGAAAGAGGGCCACCAGAACTCAAGACCTTGCACCACCTGAATGGCTGTAAAGGGGCCATATAGGGTCACAAAATAATTAAAAACACTATATCTCTCACCGGCTTGTATAGTGGCCAGCGAAAAGGAATTTAAAAACATAAAAATTAAAAACAATGTACATGGATGGGCAGCTGTCTGTATAGGGGCCACCCGTCCATCTTAAAACTAGGCCGATCTGCCTAAAATTTTAGGCACTAGACCGGACAATACGCAAAATTTTAAAACACTCTGCACACTGCTGGTCTCTTTGTTTAAAATAAGGGCCAGATCGTTGGCAAGGCCAACGTCTGTACTCAAGTCTACAAACGAAACACAATCAACTAAAATGTGGCGGACCGTCATAGGTACGCCACAGGTATCACATTCCGGTGGGTCCTCCCGGCGGAGAAGAAAGCTGTGTGTCAGAGGACAGTGCCCTATACGGATGCGAGTAAGGAGAACTTCATCCCTCCTCGCCCGCTGGAAGGAGCTGCTCCACGGCATAACGGTCTGTTTGACCAGCCGGAGCTTATTATGCTCTACCTCCAGCCACTGGCTCTGCCAAATGTCAAAAACAAATCTTTTCCCCGCCGAGGCTAGGTCAGACCTTGGGACCAGATCAAAGTCAACGCTGACCTTGTTGCAGGCTAACTTGGCAGCTTCATCAGCTGCCTCGTTCCCCGATTCCCACATGACCAGGTACCTAGCAGAAAACGACCTCCTTTCCAGAGGGATCAGAGGGTGTCCTGTATATCCTGCACAAGACAATCTGTTGGGTACATGCTTCCCATTGCCTGGATGCAGCTGAGGGAATCACAGCACATGATGTACTTCGTGCCGCGACATACTTTCACATTCTGGAGCGACTTTAACATGGCATAACATTCTGCAGTGTATACACTGCAACAGCTATTCAGTTTGTAGTTATAAGTCGCTCGAGGGAACACTACGGAGCAGCTAACTCCGTTAGCCTGCTTAGACCCATCTGTGTATACTGGGGTAAAATCGCGAAACTGATTTAAAACATCTCTAAAAGTTCGGGTAAAAACATTGTCAGCGGTACACAGTTTGTTGTACCGCGACAATTCTAACACTGTTCTGGGCCTCTTTAAAAGCCAGGGAGGAGATTTACTCCAACCCTGGTGATAAAAAGAGGGCATCTGAAAACCATATTCCTCTAATATAGCCTTTGTACGGTAGCTGAACGGTTTAGTTGCTCTATGGCGGTTGGTATAAAGCCGTTCAAAGTTAGGGTGAAGAACTACGTCGTACACGGGACTGCCAGGAGTTGCGGCAATATGTATATAGTGTCGCACCATGAGGATATGCCGGCGGATGCAAAGTGGCGGCTCACCAGATTCAGCACAAATGCTGGGTATCGGACTGGTGCGGTATGCACCTGTGGCGAGACGAATTCCTGCATGGTGGACACTATCCAGTATACGGAGATAACTGTTCCATGCCGAACCGTAGACAATGCAACCATACTCCAAATGCCACCGCACAAAGGCTCTATAAAACTGTAGCAGGCAGGAGTGGTCAGCGCCCCACGACCTGCCACACAGACACTTTAAAACATTAAGCGCTTTCAAGGCTCTGGTTTTAACATCTTTAAGATGTGGCAGCCATGTAAGCCTACTGTCGAAAATGAGGCTCAAAAACCGAACAGTTTAACTAAAACTTAAAACGGGGTTCCTCAAGGTGAGATGAGGTTCTGCTAAAAGACTTCTACTTCAGCTAAAAAGCACACACCGAGTTTTCTCAGCAGAGAAACGAAAGCCAGTGTGTACTGACCATTCATCCAGCCTGTTCAGCGTGAGCTGCAGCTGCCGCTCAGCACTTCTCAGGCTAGACAATGGAATAAAAATTAAAAAGTCGTCAACGTATAAGGAGAACCGGATGGGCCTCCTTATAACAGTTGAGATGCTATTAATTGCAATGGCAAAAAGAGTCACACTTGAAACTGATCCTTGAGGAACACTGTTTTCCTGAATAAAAATGATGGACACTTCCCTACCGACTTGGTACCGGAAGCAAAGTAGCGATAAAAATGATTTTAAAAAACCGGGTAGATTTCCCCTAAATCCCCATTCATATAACTGTTTTAAAATAACATGCCGCCAGGTAGTGTCGTAAACCTTTTCTATATCGAAAAATATACCCACAAGGTGTTGGCTGCGGATGAAGGCGTCTTGAATTGCCGCTTCCAGTAGGATCAGGTTATCCGTGGTGGAATGGAACTTCCTGAATCCACACTGAAAATGGCTCAACAGTTTACGGGACTCAAGACACCAGACGAGGCGGCGGTTCACCATCCGCTGTAGTGTCTTCCCGACGCAGCTCGTTAAGGCAATGCTACAGTAGCTACCTGGCAACAACTTGTCTTTGCCTGGTTTTAAAATTGGGATCATCGTTGCTTCCTTCCACGAGTCGGGGAAGTGTCCTCCGGTCCAAATTTCATTAAAAATACCCAGGAGGTACTCTTTAGCATCTTTGTTAAGATGCCTCAGCATCTGGTACTGGATCAGGTCAGGCCCTGGCGCAGTGTCTTTGGCGTTGTTAAGAGCCGACTCCAGCTCCCAACGTGAAAATGGGCTATTGTAGTCTTGCAATTCCGACGAGTCGAAGTTAAAGTTTTGCCTTTCGGCAGATGTTTTTCGTTGTTGGACATGTTGGTCCAATCCGGCAGATGAAGTGATGGCAATGAAGTATTCTGCCATCAACTATGCTATTCTTCGCTCGTCGGTAACTACACGCCCTCGATCCAGTAATCCAGATACTGGTGGTCATGAGTACCTCCCGGATATAAGGCGGATAGACTCCCATACCTTTGATGATGACGTGCAACGATTAATGGTGCTCACAAAGGTCTGCCATGACCTTCTCTTGCTCTCCTTAATCACACGACGTGCCTTAGCTCTGGCAACCCGGAACGCTGTGAGGTTGTCGGGTGACGGCTGCAACTTAAACCGACGCAAGGCCCATCTGTGACCCTGTATAGCGGAACGACATTCCTCATTCCACCAGGGGACGGGCGTTCTGCGCAGCGCTCCTGAGTTGCCAAGCACGGAAATATCAGCAGCCTGGTGAATCACACCAGTTAGATGTTTCACCTTATTCTCGATGTTGCTCCGCTGTTCGAGGGTGACTGAACGGCTATAGAGCTGCCAGTCAGCTCTGTTGATATTCCATTTCTTTGTCGTAGTTCGATCGACACGTTCAAACTCAACATGCAACCAAATTGGAAAGTGGTCGCTTCCGTGTAGGTTGCGATCCACTTCCCAATGCATGGAGTCTGCAACTGAAGGAGACCAAAGAGAGAGATCAATAGCAGAGGACGAACCGGAAGCAGTAGTGAAGTGCGTTATCTGACCGGTATTTAGGATGCACAAATCCTCCTGCTCCAATAATCTACAAATACCTCAGCCTCTGGTGGTCGAACCCCACAATGCATTGTGCGCATTAAAGTCTCCCAATGGGAGAAAAGGCTGAGAGAGTTGCTGTGTGATGTCAGCCAGCTGACCGCAATCAACTGGTGAACCTGGGGGTAGATATATGGAGCATACAGTCAGTTGCACCGGTCCATATAGTTTAACTGCTTGTAAAGGAGAGGTGAGAGCTACAGGCTCAAAGTGGACAGTGTTCCGTACAAACACTGCCACTCCCCCCCCGCTCGATCAC
Source organism: Vandiemenella viatica (assembly GCA_031002005.1). NCBI lineage: Eukaryota > Metazoa > Arthropoda > Insecta > Orthoptera > Morabidae > Vandiemenella > Vandiemenella viatica. The sequence continues at coordinate 75,359,518 of JARYHS010013630.1, forward strand.
CCTCGGTATCGTCCTTTCGGTAAAGGTTAAAACCTTTTAGCACAGGATGATGTGTCAGTCTGAAGTGTGTCTCTTGAAGACAGAAACACAAAGCATCAGACCGTGCCAAGAGTTGTAACTCTTCTTTGTGAGCCATAAAACCGTTGATGTTGATGACTGGAGTATGGGAGCCATCCTACCGATTTAATTTCACCCGCCCCGGTTCGGGTGGGCCTTCGGTCGCTGTCTGCTGAGGAACGGGACCAGACTCTCAATTTCTTCCTGCACAGAAGCGGAGAGAGACATCTCCGACCCAGAGGACTCCTCAAATTCCTCCCCATTCTTTTTCTTCCTATGTCTCGTCCCCTCCCTATTGCTAAGCAGTCTGGGAGGAGACGAAGAGGGAGACTTAACAAACTGGGTCGGGTCTGTCTCTCTGAACTTCCGACCCCGGATTTTCTGGTCACCTCCACTGGTGCTGGTAGCAGATGGTATAGCTACAGCTATAACAGCGCGTGGAGGTACAGGAGGTGATGTTACCTTGACTGCTACTGTTGGTGCTGGTGGAAAATTTGTTACTGCTGCTGGTGTGGTCGAGGTGTCAGACGTGCTGCTACTGATGTTGGTGGTCTTAGGCGTTACGACCATAGCGGGTATAGCACCGCATTTGCATTGACATGAGCACAAAGTACTCGTGCTCATGTCTGCAAAGGACGTCTGGGTAGCATCACTCTGCTTCCTGACGGGAGCTGAAGCCATCTTTGCAAAACTCGTCCCAAAAATTGGAGCGGCGAGAGACTTGGCTTTCTTTTTAGCTTCCCCATAGGGAATCCGCTCTTTGGTCTTCAGCTCCTGTATCTTGCGCTCTTCAAGATACACTTGACACTCTCTACTCCAGGCTGGGTGCGATCCGGAGCAGTTGACGCACACCTGTGGTAGCGTGCAACTAACGTCCGGCTCATGTGCCCCCATGCCACACTTACCACAGGTGGGGTTGCCCTTACATGACGCCATCCTATGTCCGAACCACTGACACTGGAAACAGCGAATCGGCATCGGGTTCGGAATATACGGACGGACGTTCAGGTTGATGTAGCCTGCTTTTATGTTCTTGGGTAGTACTGGAGTGTCAAATGTCAGGACGAAGGTGGCAGTCTCTTCAATACCGCCACTAACCCTTCGTGTGATCTGACGTACCTCGACCACTTTCTGTTCCTTCCACTCCTTAATGAGTTCCTCGGTCCCTATGTCTATCATGTCACGGCAGGTGATAACGCCTTTGGAACTATTCAGGGATTTGTGGAGTTCGCAATTGACTGCGAACTCCCCGAGCTTCTCACAGTTAAGGAGTTGGGTAGCTTGCCTACTGGTTGTAGTTTCCAGCAGCAGCGTCCCATTCCTCAGCTTTTTCACCAAATTCAGCGTCCCTACCAGACCCTCTAGCCCCTTTGAAATATAAAAAGGTGAAACTTTCTCAAAGGTTCCTTCCACCCATTGCATCACTATAAAAGCGTTCGGTATCGAACAAACTTTTCTATCACTGTTACATTCTGAACCGGGGGGGCTATCGACCCTCACCCGCTTCTTAGAACTGGGTGTATTGGGATTAACCTGCAGCACACCTGTACCACAGGGTTTTTTGGTTTTTGTGGTAGACTTCGTTTTGGTCCAACGAGTAAAACCAGTTTAAATAGAAGCAGCGAGTGTTCTACCTCTCACCCATGCACCTCCTCGACACGTGTCCGACCTTGAGGTTGAGGTTTTTTTTTTTATAGAGGTTTGTGCCATCCTCGCAATCCGGGCGATGAAGGCAAGATCCCCGTTCTCCTAGGCACACAACGTGCCACCGCCACGCCCTACGGTGGTCATTGAAGCATGGTAGGAGTTTACGGTGTGGGAAACTTGCGGCGCTCACAAGTTTCCAGCTCGGGCACCGCGGGTTCGCCAAACCCGTACCTGGCACTTGCGTACCAGGCCCTTGCGGGGAATAAGGTTATCAAACAAATTAAAAAATACATATTACAAACATAGAAATAAATTTAAGACAATATGGGAAATAGTAGAGAGAGAGAGAGAGAGAGAGAGAGAGAAACAAGAAACAATTGTGTTAAAGACATATATATATCAAGCAAAGATCCAGAATCCATTTTATCAACTGATGATATATTTAATAAACATAAACTGAATATATGATTGAATCAGCTAGAATCAACAGTATGGATTTAGAGTTAAAACAACAAATCTCATTTTCACTGTTTGAATTATCATGTAAAAGCATTGGGAGAAGGGAAGGGATGTCGTCTTATCATCCTGAATATTGAAAAGACCTGTGACAACACACCTTTAGACAAACTTTAAGAATGTCTACCCAAACAAAAGGTACCAATAAACTTGATCACCAAGGTTAAAATTCTAATGAGAACTGCCAAAGCTGTGTCCAAAGGTATTCAAGAAGGAAGTGTACTATTGACACTGCTGTTCATCACTGTTATGGATGAAATTACGAAGAGAGTAAAACAGCAACTCGGTCCTGGCAACTTTAAATCAGATGATGTTGCAATTTGGGGATATAAAGAAGTAGTATAACAGAAAATGAACATCAAGAATAAGCAATTTAGTCTTAAATTAAGCCACACAAAAACACTGGTGAACAAAAACCAGTGGTAAACAGATTATAAAGCCTAATACATATCTGGATGGAGAAAAACTGAAGCAGGTCTATAGTTTTTACTACCTGGGCAGCCAAGTGACTTCTGACAATCAAATTTAGAATGAAATTACTAACATAGTACAAAAAGAAGACTACCAGATTACTAATAGAGTACAAAAAGAACCCCAGTTCCACCATCAAGTTAGGAAGCTTCTGTGGAATAAACATATTTCAATTAGAGCAAAATCGTTTGCTGTGTAATACATACTTCTTACTCATCACAACATGGAGGTATGTACTACTACAAGCAGATAATGTACACTCCAAGATGCAGAAATGAAGTCCCTGAAACCAATGGTACAGAAAACCAGAAGAGACATGATCAGGAATGAAGTGATCTGTAAAAGAGATCCCAGTCAATGGAAACCTCCAAATAAAAATTGTCAAAGCAAGACTGCAATGGCTGGGACATGTCAAATAGATGGACCCAACAAGAGTAGCAAGGATATGGCTGGAAAGAAAAAAAAACTGAAGGGTAAAAGATCTAGAGGCCAACCCAGGAGGAGATATACCTGGACAGACAAAGGTGGCAGCAAGCACTTTTTCACGCACCTGGGAGATAGGAGATGGCTGGACAAGATGATGAAACTTGCTACCAATAGCTCAGCGACTCACAACAGGATTTCAATGAGACAGGTTCCAAGAAAAATTTGACAATGGATTAAGTTATTTCATTATTAACAACTTTTTCAAAAATTAATGAAGAACAGAGTTAACCAGCACCTTAGAAATAAAAATATTCTAACTGAATCACAATTCAGTTTTCAAAAGGGCCATTCAACAGAGCAAGATATATTTGCATTCACAGACTGTGTTTTGGAAGGAATAAATGATAAATTACTACCAGTAGGAATTTTTTGTGACATATAAGCAAAATGACTGTACTGATGATGAAGCTATGATATAAAAATTAAAGTATTCTTTTACAGATGGCATTGTTGATAAATGGCTTAGCTCTTACATTTTAAATAGAAAGCATCAAGTATCAATGAAACATTTTAATGTTGCTTTATATGGTTAAAAGTTTTCTGAGTGGGAGTCCATCAGATGTGGAGTACCTCAGGGTCCAACACTGGAGCAATTATTATTTTTAATATACATAAATCATCTACCTTGTGTCAGCTGGAAACTCAAAATTTGTTCTTTTTGCAGAGGGCATAAGTGTAGGAATTAGAAATACTTTATATTTCTATACTGAAAGTATTTCAAATTATCACTTTAAAAATATTAATAATTAGTTTACATCTAATGGCGTGTCTTTTAACTTTGATAAATCACAATACATGCAATTAAGTACAGCACACAGAATAGTACCAGACAGGTCTGTCCCTTTAAGACGTAGAGAGTATAAAATCTGCAAGTTTCTATATTGATCAAATTTAAATTCAAGGGTGCATGTCTCAATTATGAAAGTGATTGGGTGCAGCCACATTTGTAATTTGTAGAATTTCAGCTATGCATGATCTCACTAAGAAGAAACTATTTTATTTCACTTATTTTCACTGCTTAATGTCATATGCAATATTTTTTTTGGCAATTCAACTAATAGAGACAAAGTTTTCAGAGCCCAGAAATGAGTAATAAGAATTATGCTTCAGGTTAGCAGCAGAACATCCTGCAGACAGCTTTTCAAGAAATTAGGAATTTTAACATTAGTGACAGAGTCACCAATTACACTCTTTTTGAAACAAATAGTAAAATACACAATTGTGGCACTAGAAGTAAAAGTGATCTTTGCAAAAATTGTAAGTTGTCAACTGATCGATCCTAACCACTAGGTTGAATTTTCATATCCTTCCTTAGAACATATATATTTGGATAGGAGAATAAACACAGCCTACTAAAGATGAATGTTGTGACCTCTAAACATCGAAAAACACGTACACATACGGAGCTTGAAATTTTCAGGATCATAACCCTTCTTCAACAAAAGAGTGTGGTGGCTGCCTGGTAGAGGCTGGCAAGATACTGCATTCACTGACCTGTGGTTGGCAGCTTGTAGTCGGTTGAAAACAACATGGCAGGAATTACAGGTGGGAGTTTCAAGGGGAGACCCGAGAATTATAAACATATCGTGGGAACAAGGAACAGATACGATGAAGATCTTGGCAGAATATTTTATTAACCAGTATTTTTTTATTTTTCACATTAATATGAAATATTTAAGCTATATACACATTCAAAATAATAAAAAACAAAGATGTTACAACTACTAAATGAACAACTTGGTGAGTGGTGGTTCTGTGGGAAGATGGAGGATGTGGGAAATGGGTGAAGTGGACAGAATATTACTGGGTGTTACCTTAAATTAAGATCTGGTAAATTGTCTGGTAAAAACTCGGGCAATTCCTCGTACATAAACATGGATCTCCCTGGCTTACAAGACAGCCCCAAGGCTATGTGTAAAGTTTGCCATTTGAGAATTACAAGGTTTACTAAATAGTATAACAATATAAATTATGGTTTATCAAAATACCATCAGTCTCACTAAAATAATATAAATTGGACAATGGAAACAAATAAACTGCCGTGAGGCACTTTTAAATAAGATAGGATAGGGAAAATAAACAGATACCCGTCTTTTCTCAGGATTTTTTTATCCATTGGTCACTGCTTTTATCTCTATCGTTGCTTCCTTATTCAGTCTGACTTTTGATGAACAGTGAATAATGCAAATAAATTTAGTACAAACATATCTATTAATTCACACACCTGCGTTTTAGAAAATCAGCACAAGCATCTCTGACTTTGTGCAATGCAAGGAATGATGCTCCAACCATCAAGGATTGCACATTATTACTGTCAATAATAACTCTGCCACTATATGCAAAATTAACCAATGCTTCTAATGCACTATAAGTGAGAAGATAAACATAAATAATTATTTTATTCGAATAACAATAACAAAACAAATGACTAAAATGTTATTTTGTTCAAACAATTCAATGAATAAAAGTAATAATACTGTCAATAACAGCTACAAAGTCCAAAATTATAATATGGAATCACAAAATACTTTAAACCAAACATTTATAATATACTGGCATTTAAAATCAGTTAATTAAAAAAATAAAAAAAAAACATGAAACACTTGAACAATGAAATGCAAGACTTTAAAATTCAGAAAAAGAATGTTTATATTATTTTAAAAATTTATGAAAAAAAGAGAAAAGTTTATGGACTCTAAAAGCTATCATGAGATAGCTTTGTCAATTGAACAGTTGATGACATTACTAAATAATAGCTAATAGACACTTAGAAAATTAAAAAGATCTCTATTAACATATTGTATAGCTGAGAAATTATTAAATATTAGCTTTTTACATGAATTCCTTCACAGGGAATACTAATATGTAAACTGATTCCTTAAATGATTTGGGTAATCAATCTTCAATTTTTCATGAACCATAAAACTACAAAATCAAAGCAAAACACTAATTTTCTTTCACGCATTGTTCGTGAATCATATGGTACATTATATTCAAATTATCACACCCATCATTTCAATAACACTGATCCAATTGATGTACTTTTTTCTTAAATTTGTAGATTCCTTATCTGGTCAGTTTTTAGTGTAAACTTAATTAAGCTAAATATATCAGACATTTATGCAGAACCATTAAAACAGGTTTTTATGGAACAATGTCATGTTAATACACTTACAGCTGAAGAATCACTAATGACTTTGAATTCAGTTTTTAAAAGAGTTATAGGTTAATTTAATTTAATTTAATTGCAATGAAGCACTTGTTCCATTGGCAATCATCCTACACACCCATTTGCAACCTACTTTTTCCTTCTACTAATTTCAACTTTAAATTCTTTTAGCTTTTTTGGTAATTTCTCTTAAATATTCATTCCAATCCCATTCCAATTCCTTTATCATATCACTTACTGATTGTGTTCTGCGGCAATTTCCCGAGACAAATCTAGCAGTCCTTCTTTGCACATCAGCCAACTCCTGCTGTATTAGATACCCAAAATATGGGCCCCTTACTGCACTACCATATTCAACCAATGGTCTGACCAAAGTTATGAAACCCAGTTCCCTAATTTCCTAAGTACTTCCCCTCATCACTCTAGCAAATGAAGGATTTTGAAACCTTTTCCTTCAATATGTCCTGCCCAATTGAGTTTGGTATCAAATGTTATCCAAGATATTTACATTTCAACTTGTCAACAAACAATTCTTTCCCCACCTTACAACCATAGTTAGTCTTTAGTTTTTAGTTTTTATCTGTGTACCTAATAAGCTGACTCTTCTTTGCATTTATCTTTATACCATATTGACCAACCAAGCTAGATATCCTGTTCAGATCACTCCACAGCTGTTAATTATATGGCTGTGTTTCTTTCATATTTCATTATGATGGGTAAAAGTTAATCTTGAGTTATAAGGATACTTAGGGAAAATGCAGCACAATACTTACTTTTTATACCATCATAAAATATACACTAAAATCTGATGGATAGCAAACCTACGGATTAAAAAGAAATTTCGTGTAAATGGAATCAGTGGTTATAATCCAATTAAAAAATTAACATCAAGCCACAATGCAAAAACTTTTTTAAATGACTATAAGTAAATATCAAGCTCAATAAAATGTGCTAAAATCTGATTAGATAATAAAGCTAAAAATTAAAACAAACTATATGTAAATTGTATGAGTGGTTCTCAAGTTATAAGAGATTTAACAGCAGCTTGGTTTTCTGTTAGTATGATTATGACTGACGAAATACTGATCCAATTTACTTTTAAATTTTAGGCTCATTTTCATTGTGATTTCACCTCTTTTTTGACTAAGCTACATGAGGTAGGTATTTAGCAATGTCAATTTTAACAATGTGTTGTGCTATGGTATTTCATTAATGTGCATATAAATTGAGGATCACTGTTCAAACTTGCATTAAAATAAAAGGGAAGTAACAATCTAGATTCATTATAGGGCCAGATTTTACTGCATGTTTCATTACTATGGGTAATGGGAATCTCAAATTATAAGCATTCTAAAGAACCAATGTGAAATTAGTACTTACACATACTCTGTCAATTGCCCTAAGAGATGTCTGATGCCTTTGGGCAAAACTTTGACAAAATATCAACAAGATGCAGCTCAGCACCCAAACAAAGAAATCAGGCCTGAATTAACAGCTGCTAAAATGGTTAAAAGATGTACAACAGGAGTTAGTTTCTTACAGCCCTAATTCACCAGATATAGCCAGTTCATGCAGTTGTTAATTTGATAGCCAAGAAGTTATCTGCATTTGTATCACTTACTTGCTCACTGTTTATGTTTACATGTATTTGTCTGAAATTAAGTCATTTGAGTTTTATTTGTGTGAATTACATGGTAATGATCTTTCGACAATGTTGCTAGATTCTGAAAGTACATTTTTTTAGATTTGTCTCTAAATGTCCTAATTGGGTGTTTGACATCTTTACAGTTTCATCATCTATGTAAAGAACTATTGTGACCTCCTTCCTTTTTTTTTTAACTGCTTTACGTCTCTCAACAGCGAGGTCTTTAGAGACGGGAAAGGTTGGGGGGCAGGAATGGCCTTTTTTAAGGAAGCATCCCGGCATTTGCCTGGAGTGATTTGGGAAACCATGTAAAACCCAAATATGGATGCCCGGACGGGGATTCAAACCGCCATCCTCCCGAATGCAAGGCCAGAACGCTATCCGTTACACCACCACGCTCGGTCTTCCTTTTTCGTCTCATTTTGTCACTTCTACATAGAATGAAAGATAGAGAATCCATGTTGACAATGTTCAATACAAATTTTTAAAATTGCAATGAGAATGTTATTAAAAAATTTCGTATATATTTTATCAGAGGGGCTTGAAAAATTTATTCCTCAATAACTGGAACATATATATTTTTATAACCTTTCTTGTAAATTGGAGATATTATTCCTTCATTACATTCCTTCTGTACACACAATAAATATGAGTAAGCAAAAATAAATAAAAGAGTAAATAATAATAATAATAAAATTAAACCAAAGAATCTATGCAGTTAAACATCATATCTGGTTAGTGATGGTTCAATTTAGACAACAGGGCTGGCGGCAAGGATAGGAGAGAGAGAAGGAAAATTAATGACTAGGTTTTATTTTAAACTGAGCACAGGAGGTTGCCTCCAAGCTCGCACCTTCTGAGTTCAGATGAGCTACTGCTGTCAAGGATTCTGACAGAATGGACTGTGAAACAAGGATTAAAATTATTGATTTCACGAGAGATGGCATGGACAACTACTGGATGTTTTGGATTTCGGGTGAATACTACTTACTCAGATTTACATTGTGAATATTTTACTGTATTAGTCTGCTCTTTGCGCAATATTTTGCAATGCTTAGGAAATAACTCCAAATCATTATTCCCCTCTCCCTTTCCTCTGTTTGAATTTACCCCTGCCACATTCCTGACAAGTCATTCAGTGAGACAGTCTCCTACAACACCCACCCTCCATTATGTTCTCCTGTTGACAAATGGTTAAGACTTGAAAATTACTATGCCATTCATGTTATTGACTTTTTGTGTGTTCTCGCTAAGGTGGTTCATTTCACTATCCTTATTCCTATATAGAAAGCACACACCAGAATATGCTGCTCTCACTCTCTAGGAATGTCCTTGCAAAGAATGAAGAAATAACAAATATGAAACACATAAAAGTCTGTCTTCAACTTACAAGTGCCACAAAAAAGTTACTATTCTGGTGTTAAAATAAGCTTCAAACAAAAAGCTTCATTTAGATTTGAGAGTAATGAATAACAGGGAAGAATAATTAAAACATAAACCTAAAGTGCATCCATGAACATGGGAAAGACTGGCAAAAATAAAAATTCATTTTAATTAACAATGTGTAACTGTACATAATATTTTATTGTGTAATTGTTAATGACATGTTGTAGGTTAAAAAGAAAACAAATCTATAGTACCATTGTAGGAAAAAGTAAATAACTGTCATGCACTAAATATGTATGAGTAGAAAATGAATAGTTGTATGATGTTCTGTATGTTATAATCAAGGCATAATACTGTTAATCAAAAATTAATGCTGGATAATCCCCAGTCCCCGCCTCATAAATTACACAAATAAAAGTCACGTAACACACAGAGAAATAGTTTCATGTTTTGCAGACAGATGGCAACGCTTCTGGTTCCCTCATCAAAGTGTTATAGGTCTAGCAAGCTGGGAGTTTGGCAAGGAGATATTCTTCAAACATACCATAGCAGACCTGACCTGGGGATGGAAACTGTTGTAGAAGAGAGAGATTATTAGTAAAAAGTACCTGTGCAACCGAGCTTTGCTCAATGTCTTTCAATTTCTGTTCAATATGCAACATTTAATCAATATCATTACAAATATTTATGAGATATTAATTTTACCTATATACAAGAGTTACTTGTATAATTATATTAGATATAGTGGATATATATAGATAGTATAAACTAGCTGGTGCCCACAACTTCATTCCTGTTTGTAAAGAATTTTGATTGACAGCTATCAACATATAACCACCACTGTGCATGATGGGAGACTTGAGGCTAATACCACACACAAACATCAGTGATCTGCGCAGGGTATTTATGGCTGCAAAGTGAAACATAACATCACACCTGTCTTTGGTTGAAATTTGAAAACACCCCCCATCAACCAATTTCAACCATCATATCACCCAGACCCCCATAGCTACCGACATGACACCACCAAGGTGCACGTTGAGTGACTTGAGGTTAATGTCACACACAATCACCAGTGGACTGTGCTAGGTAGTTTTGGCTGTGGAGTGAAATACAGACACACACATGCCTATTTTTATATCAGGTACACCACTTTCAACCACCATATCTACCACATCTCCACAGCTATTGACATACAATCACCACAGAGTATGGTGAAAGACTCCACACTACCTCCAGACACAAATGCCCGTGGTCTGCACTAGGTAGTTCTGGCTGCAAGTTGAAATATAGGGACACATATATGTCTTTAGTAGAAATAGGAAAATGCCCCACATCGACCACTTTCAACCACCATAGCTACCATACATATAACCACGATAGTGCACAATGGAAGACTCAAGGCCACTACCACACACAAATACCATTTTCAACCACCATATCTTCCACACCCCCACAGTTACCAAAATTCAGCCAACATTGAGCACAATCGGTGAATATATGCCACCACCACACACAAACACCAATGATCTCAGCTAGATAGTTTGGGCTAAAAAATGAAACATAGCAACACATAACTCTTTGGTTGAAATTCGAAAGTGCCCCAGATTGACCACTTTCAACCACCATATCACCAATTCCCCTATAGATACCAACATGTAACCACAATAGTGCACAATCGGAGACTCAATGCGGCTACCACACACAAACACCAATGGTCTACGCTATGTAGTTGGGCAGGAAAGGGAAGTTTAGGGACACACAAGCCTATGTTCTAAATGTGAAAATGCTCTACATATACCACCTTTAACCACCGTATCTCCCATACCTCCAAACCCTTCCACCAGCTAACGGCATTCGGCCAACGTTGTGCACAATAGAAAACTCCATGCTACTACCACATACAAATACCAGTGATTTGTGCTAGGTAGTGGTAGCTGAAAAGTGAAATATAGGGACACACATGTCTCTCTCTCTCTCTCTCTCTCTATATATATATATATATATATATGTGACGGATCTGGAGTATGGGACTTGCTACTAGATGGAGCCACAGACGCAGCGAGCAGGATGCCAGTGCCACAGTGACTGCAGTCACAACTACGAGGGGCTACTTAAAGGGCAGCACACAGCACACGAGGCTCTCTTCGTGCCTGACCATCGAGGCAACATCACTCCGCTATCTATCACTGTGTATTGTCAGACCGAGTCTAATAAACTGAATCCTCGTATCAGCTGTGTTCTCGTAGTTACTCTCCACTGTCTGAGGGATATCCACAGCTTACCTCCGCTAATGAGCCATCTACCTCGAGCGGGAATGCCATTCGACCCACCCAACTCCTGATTTTTGCCGAATGGATTCGACATCAGAATTGGGAATGCCCACGGACTGGGGGGTGCTGCAGAATGACACAGCCCAATGCAGTAACATTCCGTGCCTTGCTGGATGCCGAGCAGCAACACAGACAGCACGCTGCCAGGGCCATGCTGCAGATCAAATAGCCGTGGCTAATATTGGGGCCAACCTAACCCAATCGTAACAGATGGCACACAACAGGGAAACAACTACCATTAAAGCTGATTCGAGAAGTACAAGCAACCACTTGCCAGTAGAGGACGCCGACTTCGAACAAGCGCAACAGTAGCCGCATAGTACCATTCTGAATGCCACCGACTGCCTGCTACCACAACGGATCTGTTGGGGAAAACAGCTACACCGATCAACAACAGGCCGAGACACCTGCGACCCCAGCAGGGCAGCAGTATCAGGCCAAGCGGACAGCCAAGCAGTCTGCTACCATTGTGAACGTGGGGGACATCGGGCACGCAGTACCCACGAGAGCCGGCGGAGCCGCTACCCTTGTCGCTGCCTACAGACGGGTCAACTGGTGCATCAGGAGCTGTGAGGTTGAACGCTGAGCAACAATGGTGAGTCGCTTCCATTTTACTTTGGCCTCTGGTTCTAACGATCCTCCGTCAAAGAGTAGCGCTATCAAATTGTCCGGAAAAAGGATACACCTGGCCGTAGTGCCGCTACGCTTTGACGCTACCCGCGCTAACTGCCAGATCATCGAGCCAGGCAAAGATTTTATGATTGTAGACACGTTTTTTCACATTCCTTGTAACTACCAGCTAGTAAACAAATATTACCATGGCAAGAAATCTTGTAACAAGGAATCGACTAGTCACCTTTATCAGATGCCGAAAAGTGCTTGGATATTGCAAATTTGCGGAAACCCGACCAGCCTAATCACCACCAAAATAATCAGATGTCCCACCCCAATATCACCCGCCCTTACTAAATTGCTAGCGCTTTAGACATTCTTCATATGTAACGGAATATGCGCCATCATGGGTGTACCGTACAAGCGACTCATAGACCCGTGTCGCATAATACAATGCCGGCTGCATAAAATGACACTAAGCAACAAAACAAAAAAAAAAAAAAAAAAAATAGAACGCTACGCACAAAGCATAGGAACTATTAAGCGCAAGCATAATAGCGTGACCTTCGCCATTCGCTAAGGCCCATATTACCGGTCCAAAACCATATGTCCCAACAGCACATAATTAGACAATAGGCAGTTAAATGAGAATACCATCGCAGATTAATTTCCATTGCCTTCCAATTGAAGACCATATAGCAAAGGATTCATTTTTTTGCTAGGATATTCTAAGCAACTACCATCAAATACCTGCAACCGAGTACTCAGCTTAAATTATACCCGACGACAGGCACAGTTTTCCAAAGAACAGACGTAAAATTTTTAGGCCCAGTAGTGTATACCACAGCAATAGCACATATCGACTACGTTTTTATCCACCACTGACAGGATTTGACAGTTAAAAACACAGGCTGAAAATCGAAACCGCCGCGAGTTTCTTTAATACAGCACGATACACATTTCTTAAAAGCAAAATCAAATACTTAGGATTTATCATAACAGATGGAAACATTCGACCTTACCTAAACAGGATACCCGCATGCACTTATCAACTCCCTCCTCCCCTCTGTGGATCATCATGCAACTGAGACCGTTTATAGGGCTTGGCTTAAAATCTCGACAATGCATACTCCAGTTTACCAAGTCATGGCCACACTCTTCAAACTCGCAAGGAGGAAACACAAAGACGCTAAACGAGCAAAAGGACGAGGAACTCTGTGAACAGGGAAAGCATACCTACAGGCCTTCGATTTAGACCTACAGTACAGGGAAGGAAAACGAATGGCACATGTTTACTTCTGAACCAGGAACACAGTTACACCGCTGTTAACAAAAACTGCCCCTACATGCCACAGGAACCCAACTTTGCTAGCCAGTTGGCTACCCACAGAGTAAAACACCCTAAAGTCTAAAATGTTCATGCCGATATGGGTCCGAAAATCTCTGCAGCAAGCACAACAAAAGAGTGTTTCTACAATAATACAAAATTCGTGTTACTCAACCACTCAAAAAAAATGACAAACTATTAATTCAAAAACCAAACAGCAACAGATCATTGCCTTCCCTACCATCCAGGGGTACAGGGTTTTTTCACCTTTCATTTCTACACTTCAGAATATCCAGCACAAAGGTCAAATTCAGCAATATAATGCATGCACTACTTCTCGTTGAGTCTTCGGCATCTTGATTCATTTCTCAGCAGTAGCAGCTCGTATCGAACTAAAACATCTGGTCATTAATAGTGCCAAGAGCGAAAATTTACCAGTACACTAACATCAGCAAAGTGCTTCTTTTTCAAAATGTTACACATGCGATCCAAGGAACGAAGCTTCTCATCTATTATAAGGAAACAAACTTTTCAATCCATGTTGGACATTGCCATCAAAGTCAAATAATTTCCAAGGACTTCATTACCAGGGATGAAATTTTAAAATTTCTTTGATACCAACGCCAAAATTTTGTAATTTGCATCGGACCTCACCACGAAGAGAAAATTTTTGTAATTTGCATTGGACCTCGCTACGAAGAGCAAATTTTTGTAATTTGTATGGGACCTCGCCTTGAAGAGTAAATTTTATGATTTTATGAGGACCTCAACCTGAAGAGAATTTTATAATCTGGCACCATAAAACTTTACTGTCAAGACATCACTACAAAAAATTCTATCGATTGTCCAATCAGGAAATTAATTTCGCTCTTTTGCAAGTCTTGGAAAGAGAAAATTCTTTCACATTAGTATCCTGAAAACACTTTTCAAATTTCTCTTGCACTTCGCCAGGAAGAAAATGAGTTTCTAAAAACTTGCTTTGATGTTATGAAGATAGTAAAAAAATTTCTTTTTCATTTTAAATCAGAAAGGTATACATTAAACCTGGATTATCTTTGTTTTTTCCTAATTAATTTGATAATGTCATTATTCAACAAAATTGTTCTTTAAGTGAGGATAGCCGAACATACTGTGGTTAACCATCTTTTGTTCACAGAAGCTTCACACATTCGACGAATGCTGTGGGAAAGAGACAGCCATGAAGCAACGTCAAACCTCACCAAGCCGGGCAACCAGACAGCCGTGACGAATCCTACAAACCCTTCCGGGATCACAAGAAAAGCAACAGAGCACTGCCGGAGACAGGCATTCTTGAAGACTCCATTGCAACAACCAACTACAAATCGATTCCCGAAATCACTCCAGGCGAATGCCAGGATGGTTCCTTCCTAAGGCCATGGCCGACCATGTCGGTTTTTTTTTCATTTCTAGCTCTGACCTATCATAGCCGGGGCCTATGACCGACAGTCAGGGATGGCTGTCTTAGCAGGATGGCCATGTCAGATGTGGAGTATGGGGCTAGGTAATAGATGGAGCCACAGACGCAGCGAGTAGGATGCCAGTGCCACAGTGACTGCAATCACAACTACGAGGGGCTACTTAAAGGGCAGCGCACAGCACACGAGGCTCTCTTCGTGCCTGACCATCGAGGCAACATCACTCCGCTATCTATCATTGTATATTGTGAGACAGAGTCTAATAAACCGAATCCTTGTATCAGCTGTGTTCTCGTAGTTACTCTCCACTGTCCGAGGGATATCCACAGCTTACCTCCGCTAATGAGCTATCTACCTCGAGCGGGAACGCCTTTCGACCCACATGACTCCTGATTTTTCCCGAATGGATTCAACACTTATGTTACCAGGAAAAAATATGAGCTAATTAGCGAATGGATTTACAAAAAAAATAAAAGGATAGCGAAATGAACCACCACCTATCTTAGAAGATGGCATCATGGGGTGATCACATAAATAAGCACAAAACACAGGAAAAACAATGAATATTTTGGGACTTGGCCCTTTGTCAACAGGAGAACATCACGGAGGGAGGGTGGTGCAGGATACAGTCTCACAGAGACTGTGACTGTCATCTGTGAGACCATATCCTGCACCACCCTCCCTCCGTGATGTTCTCCTGTTGACGAAGGGCCAAGTCCCAAAATATTCATTATTTCTACTGTATTTTGTGCTTATTTATGTGTTCACCTCATGATACCATCATCTAAGGTACGTGGTGGTTCATTTTGCTATCCCTTTTATATATATTCACTATATTTCATACCTATTGACACAAGAGCTTCAGTCAGTTTAATACAAAATTCATGAATGCACTTAGTTCAACATTTTATTTTAAATAATAAGTTACATTTTTTTTTCATTTTCACTTTACAGTTATGATTAACTACAAGTTTTTTTAACTTAAACTAATACTTCCTTCAATACTATGTTGCAGGTTTGTTGAGGATTTTCCTTTAATGTACTTGGTCGCTATACTCAAGCAAATAACATGTCCAATATGACATGCATAAAAACTGATGATCTTAAGATCCCTCTAACAAATTCAAAAGTTTGGCCTTGAGCTCTGCATACTGTCATCATGACAAATGCAGATCTTACTGGAAATTGGCATCACTGCATGGTACAGCAAAGTTGACCTTTTGATGAAGCAAGAGTGATTACTCCTTTGTTCAGCAGTAATGATTTTTGACTTTTCTATGTCATTACACAGCCTTGTCACAATCAATCTTATACCATAACATAGACCTGATAATTTAAATTAGACAACAGCATTATAAATGCATTTTTTTTTCAATTTAAATTCATGTGTTGGCAAGTCTTAAATGTTGACAGTATTAAGAGATTCTGTTGTGAATTCGAGTGCTCCTTTATGTTGGTCATCGAATCATTACCATAATAGATTTTGTACTCTCAGGAAGTTTGGCAATGGTGTCATTGTTAATTCTGTCAACATCTTTATTGACTGGAGCAAGTATTGCTCAGTCTTTCATTCCCTCACAATTTTCACTGGCAAAGCAGTTACCAAACACTTCAGCAATTATATTGTTGAATGAAATCTTCAAGGGTTCTCCACTGGATGGTGTTATATATGGATGAGGTTTTAGCAGCTAGCTCGAGAATATTACATTTCAGCAACATGCCAGGAAACCATTCGTTCACACAATTACACTGAAATGATATTTTTTGGCAATTTGATTTCTCTTATTTTATTTAATGGCAGTTCGCTGTTACCTAACTGTATTAAATAATCAGCAAATTCCAATATCAATGCACATGTTTCCTAACAATATAAATGTCTTAATAATAGAGCATAAACATCGCTTAATAGAAAGATCAAATAACTCAGTTTTATTTGCTCACTGCTCTACAGACAGACATTGGCGAAAAACTTCCCCCAAGAAATGGATTGCAAAAATTGATAAATGGTCTGCAATCCATATTTAAGAAGCATCAGAGCTTCATCAATAAGAAAAGTAGCTATTTCTGCTACTCGTCTTGATTTTGAAGAGTTAGAATTGATATTAGTGTTAGTGGTACTTTCAGTCCATTGGGTGGCAATATGGAAGCAATACCTATAAAAACCATAGATTTCACCTGGTTAGCTCAATTTTCATCGAAATTTTCTTGAAATGAATCTTGACTGGGTGAAGTTCGAGAAACCTGGTTGAGTTAATTTTCTTCGAGGTTTTCTTGAGGTGATTCTTGGCTGTGGGAAATCTTGTTAAAGTTAAATTTGTTCTTTAAAGTTTTCTAAGTATTTTGAAGTGTAGTTTTCCTTGATCTAACGAAAGAAAACTTAGCCAACAATGATTTGTTTGATGCCTAATCTGGCAACAGTAATTTTATGGCATGTTCATCGGTTAGCACAATAATTGTATTGTTGCTAATGGACATAGTGCCGAGGTGCCAGTAGGCTTACTATACGATGGTTTTACATTAGAAATTTTTTTATGTAAAATTTAATTATTTCATGAATGATACCTATCTTATCAATTTTTTGCATTAAATTGCATGTTTTGAAGGATGACACCTATCTTCTTAAATTTGGAAAGAAAAATTATTTGAATATGAAATTTCATCCAAATATATAAAGCTGCTTCAGGTTGCTGGTATCTCAAGCTTTGTATAAGACAACTTCAGATTTTTAAAATCACAATTTTTCACGGAAGACACCTATGAGGATTGTTCGATAAGTCCTTAGAAAATCCAAGAGATGGTGCTTGTAATGTCAAAAAATATTTTTTATTAGTTATAATCAATACTCACTAGATAGCAGATAAAATCTCAGCTACCTCTGTCATGTGGTTACATTGTAGTGTTGATTGAAGCAGACAACTGTTGTTCATTGACAAAAATTGAATAATCATAGTTTCAAACAGTGATTAAACACTTTAATTTAAAAGGCTTAAAAACCAAAGAGATCAAAACTGAACTGGATGAAGTTCATGGTACATCTGCTCCTGCTTTTTCAACTGTTTACAATACAATAAATGAGTTTAAAGATGGCTGAATGTCCACACAAAATGAACAACGTTCGGGATGACCAACGGAAGTGACTACCCGCAAAATTACTTTCAAAATCTATGATATGGTTATAAGTGACTGACGAATAATAGTGCACAAAATATTAGAGGCCATAGGCATATCTCAAAGTATGGTATATTCAATCTTGCATGAAAAATTTGGTGTGAATTTTTTTTTTGGCAAGATGACTGCCGCATTTACTCCAATTGGAGACTAAAGCACAATTGTGTAGTTGATTCTGAGGCTGTTTTGGTGCTTTTCTATTGCAATCCTAACCAGTTTCTGTTTAGATACATAGCAGTGAATGAAAAACGGATAAACTACTCTACTCCAGAAACTAAGGAACAGTCTAAAGAGTACTATTTTGAAGGTGAACAGGCTCGGTAGAAGGTGAAGATGGTGAAATTGGCCAGCAAGGTGATGGTTTCAGTTTTTTTGGGATGTACACTGTAGCAGGACGCTATCACATCTCACTACAAATTATATTTCAGATTATTTTAATATTAATTTTGTTCAGGACCTAGGTTAAATTAATTAAACTGATCTCGGGCAGCCCAAATTGTATACGGTTAAATTGATATGCAAGGGTATTTATGTGAGAGGACTCAACGCAAATATGTGAGTGTAAGAATTCTGTTTTAAGCGAGGGCTGGAGACCTCGACCCAAGGGCAGAAGTAATACCGTTAGCCAGCCCGCCTCAGCGACGCCCAGGGACAATGGACTGGCCCAAACTGTCGCCAGTCAAGGCCAGGGCATCGCCCTTTGGCATGGGTAGCAAAGCTATGAAGGCCGACCAGCTCCTACCTCCCACCAAAATGGTAAATTTGAGTGTGCTGTGACATCACGTGATTTCTAGAAAGCTTATCCTGCCAATGAAAAGTATCCTCAGGGTTTTCATAACTTAAAGCAGGGCTTATTCTTTCTGCCCCCGCATGTTTCTTTGCTAAGAGGGGAGGCCATCTTTCCCGAGAGTGGAGAGGACACTTCTGGCTTGGCAGTGATCTGTGACAGTTCGACCCGGAGTGGTGTAACCATCCTATGATCGCAGGCTGGTGACGCTTGTCTGGTCGCTGTATCGACATCACACAGAGATAGGCTGTGCAACAGCCACCAGTGACGCCGTCTACGGGATGGTAATGTGCACTCGCCAGGTCTTGAATCATTGGGTTCTTGAGACTGTAACAGACCCGTAAGCGACTTGAGACTAAGACCTCTGCTCATCAAGCAAATCCAATCTGAGCTAGCTGGCATATTTTTGCAGAACATTATGTGTTGTGGAGGCCCTTGCATATTACAAGTTCCATAATGTTTTCGTATATTTAACAGCGCCCGAGATTAATTTTCATATTCATGTATTTATGTTTTAATTGCTGATTTTTGTCATCACGACATATTGTGCATATTTTGTTATATTTAATTATTTAACTTTGTTAGATAATTCTCGAATCACATTAACGCAAATTCATTCAATTGTTTGCTTGGGTAAATCGGCCAATTGTAACAGCCAGGCTTTGTGTTTGATATATTCCATTGATTTTATGTTAATAGTAAATTTAAATATGCCTAGCAGTGTAAAAGCCAAAAGAACAAAATAAAAATGAAATGTCCGTTTCCTTGTGATCTGGCAGTTTTGAGATTCTTGCCAACACAAAATTAAGTCTTAAATAAATAAAATTTAAAATCTCCCCCTCCCCCCTTTATCGCATGCCATTACAACAAGAATCATCTACATTGATTACTTGAAAAAAGAAACAATGACTGGAGCTTGTTATGTGTCATTATTGCACCCATTAGGTGAAGAACTTGATAAAAAAAATCCTCATTTTGAAATAAAAAAGATCCTCTTCCATCAGAACAATGCACAGGAGCACATCTGCACAGTTTCCATGGCCAAAATTATGGAATTAAAGTTCAAATTATTACTGCATTCACTGTATTCACCAAAAAAGGCTTGGTGGAGAACAGTTCATATCGAACAAGGTAGTCACCGCCCACTTTGTAGAAATTACAAAATCCTACTTTTTGGAGGGCACTGAGAAGTTAAAGAAGCATTCAGAAAAGTGTAAATAACTAAAAGGAGATTACATTGAAAAATTAAAAAAATCTACAGAAATTTGTTTTTTACCTTTTTCTAAGTACTTATTCAATGACCCTCATTTTTAGATAAACTTGAAAAGCAAAATGTTACCTAAATATGAAATTTCATCCAAATCATTAGAGCCATTTACGACATACCAATGTACATACATATATGATAATTGCTGGTTTAAAGTTATAAAATGAAATCTATGTAGTATTATACGATCCAATGTAACTTTGATTTTCCCTAGTCACTACACAAATTATTTATGTAAATGATATATGTGACCAAATAAAATGAATTAATAATTTACTAAGGTGATAGGGAAAAAAGCAAATTTCACTTACCAACATAGTACCTGTAAGACGGAATGATTAAGCGGTACTGTATAGTAATAAAAAGTACACAAGTTTCTGGCCATGAAAAAATATCATAATCCTTGGATATTTTGAGGGACCAATTCCTCATTATCAATTAATTAAACACCAAGCCAACTCCATGGCTTCAGTTTTTATCTGTAAGTGATATCATTTACTATGCAAAAACGAAGATGGAAGATTAATACAAGAAAAAATTGTTTACTGATAATAATAATAATAATTCTACAACACCATTTTTTCACGAAAAGCTCACTACCGTTAGACAAGAATATAACATACAAGAGGCAGTAAAATCTGAACCATTTTGTTGGACTGTTTAATTCAGAAATCTCTGGGGAAAATCTAGAATTAAGAAATCTAGAAATCGCTTAGAGGATCAATGCAAAAACTTAAAGAAATTGCAATACTAAAGAATAAGTTGCTGATTTTACATACCTTGGATACCATATTATTCACAACAAAAGAAAAGATTCATAAATTTATGTGGGAGCAACATTGTTTAACACAATTTCTTGCTTGGGGTAAAGGCAATATACTGCAGTTAGATATAACAGTGGATATTCAAGTCTCTCCAAGTTTCATTATCACCAGTCACCAATCTTCTTGTATTTTTACACTGCAATAGATTCTCAGTGGGATGGTGAATTACAGAAGTAAAAGTCAGTGTTGTAAATTCAGAAAGTATATTCCTCAAAGTTATGGTACTTAAAAATGGCATTAAGTGAAATATCAGATGGTAGAATAAAAAAAAAAATTGAAATGTAGAGAAGATTGCAGGTTATTCTTCGAAAAAACATACATTGAGATGAAGCATTCATTCTTATACTATTAAACTAAATTGCAACCCCATTAGAGTGAATTTGAAAGAACTGTTTGACACACTGAATACTTTCTTAAGTTCCATTCAGCTACCCAAAGTGTCTATCACTGGCATCTCGACTTTACAAAAATATTCCCAATCACAAAAGTTATATGATGGAAAAATTTTAGTTCTTGCTCCTTCCGCATTGTCAAAATGACTGGCATGGACTGTGCTTGATGTTAAACTGCTGGTGACGAGGAAAACTAGCTAGGGTATACGTACCCCCGTGACTGTGAAGCATTTCATTTTATTTACCATAGTACCTTATTTTAGTCTGATCTTTATGAAACTTGGCTCTAATATAGAACTAATTATTCTGGGAACTTCTGCCTATGACAACTCTCCTCCTAAACCTCACAAAATTACATACATCACCAGATTCCATTTCATTTGACATATGTCTCAGTTCTGTGCCTATTTTTATTCAGCTGTAATCTCCAATTTCCCTCTTATGCTCCAGGCAACAGCTTTGAACCTCAGAAAATCATCTCTCTCTTATTCATTTATGCCTTTAAAAGAAATGTGTATATTCTTCTTTGAATTTAATTCTCTATTTAACTATTCATATCCCACTTTCAACAGATTGCCATTTCTATTTGACACATGTTAAGCACACTATTTGAAGGTTAACATTAAAATCACCATTTTAGCTTAAATTTATTTCCAAACTGTTAACATATTAATGCTTTATTCAATTTTAGTTTTAATTTGATTATATTTACAGCTTTCTGTCCATTTCATTTAAACAGACGTATTTATTTATTCCTCTAAAAAACGTACTTAGCATTTACTTAAGAACTCTAATTTTTGTTGCAAAGTTCTTACACGTGCTGACGATGTGTTGCCATACTTAAATTCCATTTATCTATTTAAATAAATGTCATTCCTTTCTTCTCCCTGAAATTAGCTTCCTCTGCTCACACAACATCACTGTTGATTGAGTCATCATTTCCTTGTATGCATGTGGCAAATAAATTTTCAAATTTGTTTATCTTCTTAAATAAAATTTTCATTACATACAAATACTTCTTTAAAATGCTTGTTTTAAAATGTACTACGCGTGAGAATGTTTGTGAAGCTTTTTATATTATTTAATTTTACAACTTCAATCTTTACGTACTCACATGATATCAGTCCCATTTCAACATGAAATGTCCTTTATTATTAAGTTTATGTTTTTATAATTTACTTGCAGTGCTAGAAGCTTTAAATAATCTCTTCTTATGGTTTCTGTGAAGCTTGTTCCCACATTATATTTGAAAAATAAAGTAAGACTGGAGAGAACACTAATGAATAAGTTAGATACATCACTATGCAACTGTTTATCTGTAAATTGACTACTTTCCACAACCCACAGAGCCAGTCTCTTATATTGGGATCAATGGAAAATGAATGTATTGTATTGTATTGCTATTGCAACTGTATTGAAGTGAAACTGGATGGCAGCAAAAATAACATTAAAACATACAGCAGCAACAAAAATCAGATTTCTACACCATGTATCAGGCTATTTGTCACATGAACATAAAGGAGTAAAATAGAAAGAGAGATAGAGGATGAGAGTATTAGAAAAATAATGTCAGATTATAGTGTTCTGAACATCTCCACCACACACCTGAATCTAAGGTAACCAAAACAAAATGACATTTTCAGCCAACACGACAGCAAAAACAAGAACTGTGAAAATGGTGACTGGAATTAATGAGGTGGAATGGCAAGATGTATCAATTAAGTCTTTTACATTTCTACCTTTCTACATTTAAAACAAGTAAAGAAAGACAGAGACATTGTTTACCACAGGTGATGACAGGATGGCACAAAAAGAGAACTCTGACTCTCGCCCTGTTCACTCCTTGTTCTTCTGCTGAAGAAGGGTTTATATACAAAAATTATATTGCTGTCCTGTGTAAGTATTTTTTTCCTCATTCTGTGCTGTTCTGCCATCAGCTGTGGTAAGCAACGGTTCCTCTGTCTTTCCTTATTTACATTAATATTTTGTAACATGCATCTTTTTCTTCCATTAAACCCAATTAATCAACTTAAAAAAAAAAACATAAATTTGTGAGAAACTAGCTTATGCTGGGGTTATGCTAAAGCTTCAGTCTCAGCTATGACTGTTGATATTTCAGTTCTAGCTTTGCAAATGTACTTGGTCGCCATTTAGTTTAAATAATTCTAAACTAAGAAAAGGCGTTTGTAAATAATGTTCACAAGTCTATTGCTTGCTGGTATACATAAATTATATTCTTGAAAAGTTTTGCAAAGTTATAAACTGAAACAGCATCAGACAAATTCTCTGAAGATATAATTGCAAGTTTGACTAACCAATTCGAGCCAGACCACGCCCCATAGTTCAAAGTACAATTTGCTAATTTGTGAAAGTAAATAAAAGTCAACACACACTTCTCCATATCAAATTATTCACTGACTACCGACACTTAAGTAATAGCAATGCACCCCATGGCGTAATACTATTTCAAAACTGCATAGCTGCTATTCAGCCAGAAACTTTAAAACTTTGTGATGCCTACATTATGACATTGAGTAGCATAGGTGCGCTCTAACTGAAATTGGCTGGCTGATTGAGGGAGAGGAAAATTCCGGGCTAGTATTTATTGAATCTGATCGTGGGAACACTGGACGCTTCAGCATTCACATGAGAATATGCTGGGAACTTATCAGATTCACATCTCATGCCTGAAAGGCTTACGTCAGCCTTCTTGACCTTGACAACTAAAATAATCCTATCACTCTGATATTTCGAGAATTGCTAGATATTGTGAAAAATGTCAGCTTTAATCCTTATACAAAATTCTGTAAATTTAATAGTTTTGTCATAAAAAAATATTTTAATGAGATTACTAAAACCTGTAAATAACTTTCACAATCTTGTTATTACCAAACTGAAATAAATTTTATTTTATTCCCAAAAGACTACTCTTTCATTTACTATCAAGCAAAGCATGTTTACTATTATTAAAAGGTGAAATAAAATTCGTAATTCAAAAACACAATCTAACTAATTAATATTATTAAAGTTATCAATTTGAAAGAAACTTTAATCAAATCTACATATTCAAAAATGGTTAGTGTTTGAACTTAAAGTCTCTAACTTTTTTCCTCGATTTATTATAAATTTTCTAAATACAGGGCGTTCGCCGGGAAACGCAACCCACTGTTAGCGCTACAAGGAAGAAACTGCTCCCGGCGAGCGAGCGGTCAGCTTCGGGCATTGTTCGACCGTCGGCCGCGGACTATTTCATAATAATTACGCTTCATAAACTTCATAAACTTGTATGTGCTAAGCATTTGAATCGCTAAATGCAGAAAGGGAACATGTCCAGTTTGATAAGTTTTAGGGACATGACAAAAAACTGTATTACGTTCGTACGGTAGACTACTCAGTATTACATTTTGTGTTTGTTTGGGATGAGAAGCATTTATATGTTTTTTTAAGTGACTTTCTGCAGAGAACGAAAGGGCTAAGTTGAAAGATGCCTTTTCCGGAAAAAAAGTTTTTTTTTTACGAAATGGACATGTTCCCTTTCTGCAATTAGCGATTCATTTAAATGTGACGTAATTCATTAGCTTACCTTATAAAAGATGCTGGAAGTGTTGACCCTCTTGTGTAATGCACATTTCACATCTTCTGAACATATTTCGAGACACACGCTGCCTTAACTGACTTAATGATTTTTTGGGTGACTGTTCTAGTCGAAAAGCGATATCGTCAATTTTCTCCTCTGTGAGAATACGGTTGACCGACAGTCTCTTTTTGTTAAAAAATGAACCCGTTTCTCTTACTTTTTTAACCAGACGCAGAATTGTTGATTTAGCTGGCAGTAAAGCGCCAGGAAATTCGCGACGAAATTTACTGCGACACTTTTTAAACGACTTCTTCTTCACATATGTATCGTAGAGAAATATTGTTTGTTGCAAACTGTAACGTACCATAATTTTACTCACACTCAAACACGGTACAGATTAGTAAGAGTATGAAGCCCCAAACCAGCCAAACCGCAAAGAAACGTTTATTCACAACACTGATTAATAAGAGACTGAAGTCATAAACTAGCTACAATGCAAAGAAACCGTTCTTAACAATGTAAGGGTCCCATTATACTGCGTCACTGCACTGTTGGGGCAGCGGAGGTGTTAAACAGTGCGGTGATTCACGGTGCTGTGTGGCGGGAGTTGCTGGCACTACTGACCGAGCAAGTTGCCGACGGCAACAGACTGGGAGGGTAGCGTTTTCCGGCGAACGCCCTGTATTACTCCAGGCGAATGCTCAATTATGTTGCAATTGAAAATACTATCTTAACAACTGTAAAAATCTGATTTCTAGCCCGAATTAACATAGAAACTGTCTCTAAAAATGATATGCAATACTCTTCAATCTAACTCATGGATCTGAGAAAAAATTTTGTCACGCAGTTACAAAATGTATAAGATACGTGACACATTTTTATTAAGTAGCCAATTTTCACATTAATGCAGCTTAGAGGTCATAACTAGGGTTCGGATCTTTAGGACAAGTCATATTTTTTCCTGCCTTCTTTCTGAGCTGAAATGCTGACTTAATCACCGATTCAACATTTCTGATTGTATTTAAATGTATTTTATATACCACATAAAAGCTTATTCAGACCATTTTCCTAGTTCTGGTCATATTTTGGTAATATTTATGGTAATATGGTCATATTTTGAGGAAATATTTGATAGTTATTTAATAGTACTGGTAATTCACAAGATATAGATGAGAAGAAATTAAGATAATTATTTATAGAACTGTACTTCTGCTATACAGGTGGCAGAGAAAAACAAAATTAATTTTCACTGTGTTCAGAATTCACCAGTCAAGGATTAAAGTTATAATTTATGGTAGCTCTCTAAACGTGATGCTCCACCCGTCTTTTAATCTCAACAATGCAGCAGAAGCATGCCTATGCCTATCTTCGACAATCAATATCTCAATGAAATATCCTCAGTCATTGTTAAATTTGCAGTGGATCAGTGAATAGACCTACCACTGTGCTGAAAATAAAATTTTCCGAAAGTGCGAAGTTACGTAAGGAAATTTAGAGAGGAGAGTTTTAGTACAGATAAAAGAGGTCTGTTCTATAAATGATCTGAAATTAAAGTGACTTCAATTTAACATTTAATTTCTCAATGGTGCAGCGAGTTCACAGAAGCAAATTATGCTGTGTACATGAAAGCTACACTACTAGATAAAATAAGTGAGGCATAATTGAGCATGTTTTGATCGATAGCAAATTGAAATGTTTGGTCATATTTTGTCATTTTTAGGTCATATTTGCCTGCATATTTTTCTATTTTTTTGGTCACAAAGATCCGAAACCTAGTCATCACCATTTTCTTATGAACATTTTCACTTTCACGGGTCATTTGGTATATCCACTTCCAGATCTTGTACTTATCTTCAAAGCAAGGTTTCATCTACTCTGGCTTGCTATGCCTGTCATACTTTTGAAAGACGGATGTGATGCCATTGTCTGTGAAATGTGTGTTTTATGTTCTATGTGATAAGCATATTTTTGTTTGTAAAATGTGTAGTTTATGGTGCAGTGATTGGGGAACATGCTAACATTCATCAAGATGACTGTGGACAACCGCTTAAAAACCAAATTCAGGACAGCTGGTATGCAGGGTCTGGGATTTGAACCTAGGCCCATTGACTTAAATGGGTCCAGCTACACTGCTGGGTCACTATTTCAAGGTAATGACAAAAAATTGCTGCAATTCTCTTGCATTACTTCAGTAATCTGGTTTAAATTTTATTAATATAATCATATTTAAGTAAAATATCAAATTATCCAATTATTCTTACATTCTCAGAACCTTTAGAACATAGGTTAGTTACATTACAATGATCTAATAGTACTCAACTTTTAATTGTTTTTATAGCAGTAAATTCAAAACCATATTCCTTGAACAGATTTTTTTTAAATTTATTTATTTATTTACATATTTTGCCATCAGAATATCCAGTCATGAATAAACCATAATTTGTAATAGACGCTGCCTGGAAGTTTTGGGCGAAATGTCGGTACAATTAAACAGCAATGCAACCCAGCACCCAAATAAAGGAATCTTATATATATATATATTATAAAAATAGACGTGTGTTTTCATATATTTCACTTTTCAGCCACCACTACCAAGCACAGATTACTGGTCTTTGTGTGTGGAAGTAGCATGGAGTTTCCTGTTGTGCACAACATTGGCCGAATGTCGATAGCTGTGGGGATGTGGGAGATATGATGATTAAAGCTGACCAATGCAGGGCGTTTTCATATTTCGACCAAAAATTTGTGTCTTCTTATACTTCTCTTTCCTGCCACAACTACATAGCATAGAGCATTGGTGTTTGTGTGTGGTAGTATAATCATGTCTCCTGTCATGCACTATGGTTGTTATATGTCGGTAGCTATGGGGGTGTGGGAGATATGGGGGTTGAAAGTGGTCGACCTGTGGCAATTTCATATTTCTGCCAAAGACACATGTGTCATGGTGTATCACTTTTCAGCTAAAACTATCTATCGCAGATCACTGGCGTTTGTGTGTGTTAGTAACACAGAGTCACTCATCAATCACAACGTTGGCCGAATTTCAGTAACTGTGGGAATGTGGGAGTGTGGGTGGTATGGTGGTTGAAAGTGGTAGATCAAGGATATTTTCGTATTTCATCCTAAGACATGTGTGTCCGTAAATTTTACTTTGCTGCCTGAATTACATAGCGCAGATGACTGGCATTTTTGTGTGGTAATAGCATCGCGTCTCCCATCGTGCACTATGGTTGTTAGATGCCGGTAGCTGTCAATACAAATTCTTTACAAACACGAACGAAGTCATGGGTACCAGCTAGTAATATATGAAGTTTCAATAAGTTTATTCATTTTTAAAATGCAACAATCTAAACAAATACTTCATTAATTATAACAAATAGTAGAGAAAAATTCAGTCTTACGATGATTCTATTCCCTGAATTGTTATGTCTCTCTGCTTGCTTTCTACCATATCGTGGGTAAACATAGCATGAAAGTACGGTATAGTTGCAGCTAGAACTATGCGATGTGCACTATATGCCTGTTTATCAACCTGTAACAGAAATCATATAATCAACAGATTCTTAATTACTCAACAATTTCGCATTTAAATACTCAAGATCACACAGGTAAAATTTTTAATTTGTGAATTCTCTTTCTGTATCTCTCTCTCTTTAAAAGTGTAATGGTATAATAGAAGAGAAAAAAAGCAATCATTTGTCATAGCAAAAGCAATGATAGCAGCAAGACAAATACATTGTGAGGGTTTTGATGAAAGTAAATGAGGCTAATCCCAACCAAGCTTTAATTCTCCTTGAAGTGATGCAACCCACATCAACAGATCAGACTGGCAGAGTAGGCCTATTCTTAAATTTTCAGAACCTTTAGAAAGTAGATTGCAATGATTTAATAGTACTAAACTTTTAATTGTTTTTATAGCAGTAAATTCAAAACCTTATTCCATGAACTCCTGCCTAGAAGGTTTAGCAAAATGTTGGCACAATTAAACATCAACAAAATGCAGTTCAGCACCCAAAGAAAGGAATAATATATGAAGTTTCAATAGGTATATTCATTTTTAAAATACAAAGCTCAAAATTGGGCCCAATCCATAACATTATGTGGAAAAACAAAGGCAGAGCTCTGGAATTGTCTCCTCAACCTGTAGCATTAGTGGTGGAGGTAGATGGTCAACCTCGTTCTACAGACAATTTTGCCTTCCTCGCAGTTTCCTCCATGGCATTAATTTGGCAGCAGGCTGAGTGGGTCTGTGAAGTTGTTCCAGATGTAGGGCTTTAATGAAAAATACTCAGCTTCATCAAAGAATGAATCCTGGTCAACTGAGCTGTAGACAGATGCTTTAAACCAGAGCTATGTATATATTAATTTCAATTAGTTGTTAGAGTTGGTAGTCAATTTTTAATTTTAAATAATGAGGTTTGCAAAAAGAATTGTGCTGGAGGAGGTAAGAGACAAAGGGGAATGATTGTTTTGGATACATAGCAGCTCTATAGTAAAAATCAAACAACAAAGATGCAGCCTGTTACCTGAGGTAGGAGAGGAGGACCCTCTTGCAATTGAACAAAAAATGGGCTACCAACAGACATACAGATAAATTCTTTGAAAAGGGAAATCTTGCTGTTAATTAGCATTTGTTGGAGTGGCAAGGCTAGCAATTGCAGTTCAGATGCTAGGCTTTCACATTGTTGAAAACACAGAAACACACTGTGGAAACTACAGAGCATGTGGTGGTAATTATGGAACAGATATTATGGAAATGAGGAGATTTAAAGGACGAGGGTTATGGAGACAACACTTACCTCTACTGTGTATAAAAGAGTCAGGGGTGTTTTTTTTTTTTCCAAGATCAGCACAATTTTAATATAGTTGGGAGACATTTTAATGCTAGATTTGGTACTACCAAGAACTACAAAATCTTATATGCATGCAGTTACAGCTGACATAATCAGGACATGCAGCTTTATCAACCATCACTCGCATCTGAATATAAAGAACGACGATATGTTACCACAACAAAATAACAGAGAATTTAAGGGGAACCTTCATAATTCATGAAACTAGCTTCATTTGAGCAATATCTTTTCACATAAAAATTAAAATTCAGACTGCTGGTAGTTATAAAAATAAATATAATAAAGTTACTGGTCGGAGCTGAATAGAACAAATATTCAATTTAAAAACTACACTAAAATTTAAAGCACTCAGGAACAGCCCAGTCATTTGCTCCTTTGTAGATTTCAAAATGGCATATAATTCAATCCACTGGTAATCTCTCTTCAACATCCTCGAAGAGCAAGGGTTCAATCCAAAAACCCTAAACCTCATTAAGCGAACACTCACCAGCACAACCGCCAAAGAAATTTATGGACGAGATATCTTAACCGTTTCAGATCAATACTGGTGTTCGACAAGGTGATGGTCTGTCACCGATATTCTTCAACCTTGTTCTGGATAAAGTCAGCCAGGAATGGGAGAAAGAACTTAATCACCAGAACTGTTGGAAACCCATACAACTTGGACAACGCAAGAATGGTATTAAAATTTCCTGACTAGCCTTTGCAGATGACTTAGCCACACTAGCAGAAGACGAGACCACAGCAATTAAACAGATAGAAACTCTCAAAGAATGTGCTGAAAGAGTAGGCTTACATCTATCATTCCAAAAAACCTAGTTCATCTGCTCAAAACTCCGTACTCAAAATCTTGTCACAAAATATGGACAAATTGAGAGAGTCTTGTACTTCAAGTATTTGGGAGAAATAATTGAACCCACAGGAGGAGAGAAAATAGCACAGAAAGTTTGCATGCAAAAACGTAGGAGAGCTTACGGTAGAACCTACAACGTATATAAGAAAAATGTTTGTCCAAATAAACAAAAGGCATACATTACAACACAGTTCTCAAACCTGAAGCCCTGTACGCCAGCAAAACTTTAACACTACACAGGAAAGGTGAGCTAGAAAGCATTTTGAAAGAAGAACACAAAATTATAAGAAAGATCCTTGCCCCAGAAAAAACAGATGACACATATAGACTTAAATCTCAAAAAGCAACAGAAAGAGTGTCAAACCTCGCGGCAGACAACAGGAAACGTAGATTAAGATTTTATGGACACATCCACAGACTCCCAGCAACAAGACTCATTCATAACATTGTGATATACATAGAACAGCTAAAACCTATGGCCAGTGTCCACCAGATCAAAAAAGACCTGGAAAAAGCCCATATAAATGCTTCAGAAATTATAGACAAATGTATGACAAAAAATTAACAAATAGGAAGTACCGCCAGGGAATGAAATCATTAAGAGACCAGGGACGAAGTGGACTAAAGAAAGGAAGAAAATCCAAGGAGAAAAAATGAAAGCTGTATGGAAACCTAGAAAACTGAATCGTTAAGGCTTTGCGAGATCCAACGGGGTCCAATTGCTGATGATAATAATTCTATTAATAAAGTTACCGATCGGAACCCTCCAAGAGTATACAGAGCAAGAGATTCTCAGCAAGAAATGCCATGAGGTGGTGATATCTTTCATTTTCATATTGGAAAAGGAGATTATTTTTTAGCTTCCATCTTTTAGTAAGTAAAATATAAGGAAATAATTATTAAAGAGGGAACTGGTATCAGAAAAGAGATGAGCAAGAATGAAAATATACAAACCATGTATCAGGCTATAATTAAAGAAGTGTGGAAGTTTAATGAATTTGATAATTTAGTAAAGACCCACAAACAACGTGCAGGTATACAGGTTGAATCTTTATTAAAGGAAGAAGTATCACCCATGGTTTGTAGAATGTATTGTTGGGAGAGAGGAGGAGATGGTGTATTCATACTGGTGGTGAATGAGTGTTACTATTTGCTAGTGTTCCTAGATGATGATAATAGTTAAAGGGGTTATTGTTTTGGGGGATAGAAGTAAAAAGACATGGCTGGTTTCCGGAATGGGAAGATGAATGAGTAAGATGAGACTTTGCTGGATAAACTGTTGCATATTTTACAATGGTCATAATAGATGGGGAACTAAATGTACAAGATGTTGACTGGAAAGGAAGTTGTGCTGAGCAGCCCTCAGACACATTGGTATGGGCCACAACTGTAGTTTAATGTTGATTATGATTTGTTGTTACATCCATAATAAACTGTAACTTTTACAACCACTTTAGTGCATTTAATTCTGATAGTTTATGCCTTTGTTAACAAGAAATAGTTTGATTTCTTTTAAGCAAGAAGCTAATCATTTAGCATATTACATCCTGAAAGCAATGGCACATTGTAAAAGTATTACTAATCCCACAATAAATTTTTATTATCAATTTACTATTATTATTATTACTGGATTATGTTGTATTTATTTATTATAAGTATCCTGAATAATTGTATCAATGTTTGTAACTTGATTTTTAATATTGTTGGGTTCCACAGACTGCAGTTTGTTTAGGAAATGGGGTAGCATAGGGTTAATATATTTATATAACAATCTTTGAAGCCATCCAGCGCAGCTGTGCAGAAGCTGATATTTGATTGGGCGCCTGCATTGTAGCAAAGCAGGGTGTGAGAGAGTATGTGTGTATCTGTGTCGTGTCGCTCGGAGAAGGTTGTATGATGCGAGCACAAGCTAAAATAGCTTGTGCAATGTATGAGAAACTCGTTTCAATGTAACATAAGTGTCTTAAAAGTTATGTCAAAGGATGGTATTGATTAAATTCAATAATATTTCAACCAGGACGAGTTTTCCATTTCCAGACTATGGCAAAATACCTCTCTGTTTTTCTCTCCAAGTTAACAGCTTGCATGTGTTGAAAGAAGAGAATTAGGGCCATTGTCATCCAAATAACACAAGGTAATCCACAAAGGGAGTGGTTTACTAACACTTGGCTGATCATTTTCCGAGTATTTGGTAGCTTACATTTGACAACCAATTCCCGGATAGCTAATATATGGTGACCCTACTTCAGGACAAATGGTGATAATTACACCAGCTTGTGATAATGGTTATCTTTTTCCCTTCCATGCATTACTTTTAATCCTTAGACCAATATCTTCCCATGCCTCATCACCAATATATTCAATGTATAGTCCCATGACCCTCTTCATGCTTCCTCTGTCTTCCAATGAATCCCTTTCCAACTCTTTTATCATATCTGTTACTCACTGAATTCTCCGCTAATTTCCAGAAAAAAAAACTAGCAGCCCTTTTTTTGCACCGTCTACAACTCGTGTATTTGATACTCAAAATTTGGGTCCCATACTACACGCCATATTCAAGCAATGGTCTGACTAAAGATTTGTAATCAAATTCCTTCACTTCTTTCGTAACTCCCCTCATCACTCTCTCCAAGTGCAGAATTTTGAAACCATTTCTTACTAGCTGTCGAATGTGTTCTGCCCAATTAAGCTTGTTATCAAACGTAATGCCAAGATATTTAAATTTCAGGCAGTTCTTTCCCCACCTTATAATTATTATCAACCTTTAGTTTTTTATCTGTGTATCTAATAATCTGACTCTTCTTTGTATTTATTTTCATCCCATGTTTGTCAACCAAACTAGATATCCTGTTCAGATCACCCTGCAGCTGTTTACAGTCTTCTACCATTTTGATCCATTTATATAGCATTGTTTCATCTGCAAAAAATCTAATTTCTGATAGTAAACTATCAATGCAATTATTCTTTAAAATAATATACTAAACTATCCTGTGGCACTCCCATTTTTTACTTCGACTTCTTTTGATACTGCATTTCTTACCCTAACTTTTGGTTTTCTACCTTTTAAAAATTCTTCTACCCATCAAATTACTTTCTCGTCCGCTCCAATAATTTTTACATTATTTACTACCATTTTATGGCTCACTAAAAAGCTTTTGAAAGATCTAGTACTACTCTATCCATTTGGCCTCCCTCATCCATTTCATTCGAAATATCATGCATATATCCCACTAACAGATTCACATGAATATTCTTGCCTAAAGCCATGTCGCCTGCTTGAAAATCACTTACACTCCTCACATATACTTCTGATGTGGTTGCATATCAATCTCTCCATTAAACTGATTGGTCTAAAAAAAAATCCTGTATTTCTCACCCCTCCTTTATGTACCAGCCCTACTATCACACTTTTTCAGTCCTCTGGTAAGCGGCAAGTTTCCAGACTAAATTTAAATAATAATTCAAGGTAAGGTACAATGTCACATTCTACTTTAAGACATCTGTAGTAATATTATATACACCAGCCCCTTTTATGATTTTTTCAGCTTTCTTAATGCCTCATAACACTGGTAGGTAATGGGTTTACTTTCCAAATCACCTTTCAATTACTTTTTTTAGTGTTGACAATTTCCCCTACAACACTTTACCCCTCTAGTGATGTATTTCTTCTACTTCACCATCAACTTTCTACCTAAAGAAACATTGTCCTACCTCATAAATGAAAGTGTCCCTTTTATTTAAACATAGACTACAACTATTGTGAGATGTCTGGTATCTAGCACGTTTTTCTTTTTTTTTTCCAAAAATGTTAAGATACGTGTTTTCAAAAGTTCAGGATCTGCTCCTGGGTTCAAATTCCAGTGGCACCAGGAAATATTAAGAGCTGTGATTCTGTGGTTTGGAATCCATGTTAAACTATAGATCCCAGAAGAAAGAATCTGGCTATGCTACTTATGACACAATGGTTTAGTAAACTTCTTTTGGGTGGATCCAACCAACTTCTGATGTGTGGAGTAGTTTAGTTTTCTGGGTCTACTGGAATAATTATTCCGCTACAACAACATTCACTAATTATGCCATAATACTAGTGTAGTCAATAACAAGTTGTATTATATTTAAGCAATATTTCCGTAGCAATACAGCCTGGGAAATTATTTTCAAGCAGAAATTAGGTTATAATAAACCATGGCCCGGCATGACACTGTTAAAGATACTTTGGAAAATAATTCTAACGGTGTCTTGCATTTGACTACTGCAGTATTATAATGTCAATTCCTTGTGGAATCGTGATCCCTAATTATCCAAGCTTTCTTGTGGCTATTGCAAACCCACCTACCAATGATGTATGCAGATATAACCCCCATTACAGACACTGCACCACTTTCGGAAACTGCCAAAAACTGGTACTAACCTGTTGAAATTTACATCAGTCGCTTTGTTAACATGTCCTCTTCACGTTTTGCGATCATACATTTTAAGAGACTGTCACTGTTTTTTCAACTTTGGCGGCATGTAACGGCTGTTCATCATGTCATATTTCGGCATTTTTAATTAAATTCCTGGCAACTTTTCCAGAATTTAATATCAAAAAACGTTAACGAGGACATGTTGACGAAGCGACTGATGTAAATTTCAACAGGTTAGTACCAGTTTTTGGCAGGTTCCGAAAGTGGTTCAGTTCCCCCCTCTGCTTCCAAGTTTATCTGCCTCACAGATGTTTTTAACTGTGATCACTCATGTAATCGAGAACCTTCATTAGTTTCTCATTACTATGCTTTGCCTTTTCAACCACTTGCCTCAGTCACTCATAATAACACAATATTTCTATTGTTCCTGAAGAAAGTGGTTTCTGCACCATAACCCTAATTTCTTTCATTATTCATTATTACATCAGAATATCAGAGGGTTAACAAACAAATTGGATGAATTGCTAGCCCACATAAATGAATCAAATGATATCAATAGAATTGATGTTTTATGCTTGTCTGAACACCACACAACTACAGGAATAGGTATGTCAAATGTAACCGACTTTAATTTAGCTTCTCATTATTGTAGAATGAACTTGGAGAAAGGAAGAGTTGTCACTTATGTTAGAAATGGTTATAGTTTTGAGGATATAAGTATTAGCAAGTACTGTGTTGATCGACATTTTGAAGCTTGTGCTACACGGCTAAATTTCAATACTGAAATTTTCATAATAGTAACAGTATACAGAGCACCATCGGGAAACTTTTCTATTTTTATGAACCAATTTGAACTCTTATTAACATTTTTAAGCAGAAAAGAAGTCAACATAGTAGTATGTGGTGATTATAATGTAGGTTTTCTAAATAACTTACGCTGTAAAGTCATGTTAGGATCATTAGTCAGTTCATTCAATTTAACTCAGGTAGTTAATTTTCCAACTAGAATAATGAATAATTGTCACACAGCTATAGACAATGTTTTCCTAGATACCTCAAAATTCAGTTATACCATCAAGCCATCCATCAATGGCCTTTCGGATCACGATGCCCAATTATTAACCACCAACACTTCAGTAGGAACTAGCTCTAAGAGTAATGTTTTTAAACTTCAGTGTGTAATAAATGATGAGTCAGTTACTTGTTTTAGAAAGTGCCTGAATACCACAAACTGGGAACAGGTATACAGTGCTCAAGGTATGGATGAAAAATACAACATTTTTAGTAACATTGTATTAAATTTCTTTGAAAGTTGCTTCCCCCTGAAAAAGTGTCGTGCTTCTCAAAAAGAACAAAAGCCTTGGATAACTATTGGCATTAGAACATCATGCATTAATAAAAGGAAGTTGTATATTGCCTCCAGGAACAGTGAGAATGCTAATGTTAAAACACATTACAAACAGTACTGCAAAATACTGAAAAAGGTTATTAAAGAATCTAAAAGTATGTACTACAAACATAAAATTCATGATTCTGAAAATAAAATTAAAACAATATGGGACATTGTAAAAAAGGAAACAGGAAAGAGTAATAAAACAAGTAATGATATTTTTGTCAAAGAAAATTCAGTAGAATCTAATTTCTCAGTTGCTGATAATTTTAATAAACATTTTTTATCTGTTGCTGATAAGTTGACTGCTAATAGCTCAGTGACACACAGTATGGATTTTGTCAAAAAAGGCTTCCAAGAAAAATTTAACTCTATGTCTATAAAATTAGCTACCTACTCCAGAAGAAATAAGAAAAATTATCAAATCCCTTAAGAGCAAATACTCAAGTGGTTATGATGGGATTTCCAGCAGATTAATTAAATTGTGCTCCACAGAATTAAGTAATATACTAAGTTATCTATTTAATATATCTTTACTTAAGGGTACTTTTCCAGAAAGGCTTAAGTATGCTGTAGTTAAACCACTCTATAAAAAAGGGAGATAAGGCAGCCATATCGAATTACCGACCAATTTCATTACTAACAGCCTTCTCCAAAGTTTTTGAGAAAGCAATGTACAATAGAGTTCATGAACATCTAAAAAATAATAATATTCTAACTAAATCACAATTTGGTTTTCAAAAGGGTCATTCAACAGAACAAGCTATATTTGCATTCACTGACAATATTTTAGAAGGAATAAATGATAAATTAATTCCTGTGGGAATTTTTTGTGACTTATCTAAAGCATTTGACTGTGTAGATCATAAAATTCTGATACAGAAACTTAAGTATTATGGTATAGATGGCATTGTTAATAAATGGCTTAGTTCTTACCTTCTAAATAGAAAACAGAAAGTGTCAATGGAGAATTTTAAGGCTGCCTTAAGAGGTCCACTGTTTTCTGAGTGGAAATTAATCAGATGTGGAGTACCTCAGGGTTCTATATTGGGGCCACTATTGTTTTTAATATATATAAATGATCTACCCTGTGTTTCATCTAAAAACTCAAAATTTGTCCAATTTGCAGATGACACAAACATAGGAATTAAAAACTCTCCAGATTTATCTACAGAATATATTTCAAATTATGTCTTTGAACTTATTAATAAATGGTTTACAGCTAATGGCTTGTCTTTAAACTTTGATAAAACTCAGTATATGCAATTCAATACATCACACAGATTAACACCTGACATAAACATAAAATTTGCAGGCCAGTCCATTCAAGAGGTAGATAGTGTGAAATTTCTAGGTTTGTATATTGATCATAATTTAAATTGGAAAGTACATGTTTCTGACTTACTAAAGCGATTGGGAGCAGCCACATTTGCAATTCGTACAATTTCAGCTTTAGGTGATCTCCGTATGAGGCAGCTAGTTTATTTTGCTTATTTTCACTCCTTATTGTCATATGGAATAATATTCTGGGGCAATTCTACCCATAGAGACAAAGTGTTCAGAGCCCAAAAGTGTGTAATAAGAATTATGTGTGGGGTTAGCAATAGAACTTCATGTAGAGAGCTGTTCAAGAAGTTAGGGATTTTAACATTAGCATCTGAGTATATATACACATTAATGTCCTTTGTGGTCACAAATTATACTTTGTTTGAAACAAATAGTAAAATACACAATTATGGCACTAGACGTAAAAATGATCTTCACAAGTCTTACAAGTCATTTTCTTTTGTTCAAAAAGGGGTCCGATATTCAGGGATACATATCTTCAATATGCTCCCAACACATATTAAATGTCTAGTAGATGATAAGAATAAATTCAGGAAAAAATTGAAAGAATTTTTAATTGACAACTCCTTCTACTCTGTCGAAGAATTTATTTCTAAGGTATCTAAAAAATAACTGTCAGTATCTTGTGTAAATATAGTTCACTTAATTAATTTACCATGTATGCTATGACTGTACATCTCCTGGTGTATGTATTTAGTTTGTTACGTAATTGTTTACGGTACCATATATGTTATGTACATCTTGTGGTGTATGTATTATTTTGTTATTTTTTTTAATGTACCATATATGCTATGACTGTACACCTTCTGGTGTATGTATTATTTTGTAATGGAAGTGTTTAATGTACCATGTATACTATGACTGTACATCTAGTGGTGTACTTATTATTTTGTTATGCAACTGTTTATCTGTAAATTGACAACTTTCCACATCCCACAGAGCGTCTCTCATATTGGGATCAATGGAAAATGAATGTATTGTATTGTATTGTTGTATAATACCACAAACTGGAAACACGTTTACAGTGCACAAGGTATGGATGAAAAATACAACATTTTTAGTAGCATTGTATTAAATTACTTTGAAAGTTGCTTCCCCTTGAAAAAGTGTCGTGCTTCTCGAAAAGAACAAAAACCTTGGATAACTATTGTCATTAGAACATCATGCATTAATAAAAGGAAGTTGTATATTGCCTCCAGGAACAGTGAGAATGCTAATGTTAAAACACATTGCAAACAGTAGGTACTGCAAAATACTGAAAAAGGTTATTAAAGAATGTATGTACTACGAACATAAAATTCATGATTCTGAAAATACAATTAAGACAATTTGGGACATTGTAAAAAAGGAAATAGGAAAAAGTAATCAATCAAGTAATGTTATTTTTATCAAAGAAAATTCAGTAGAATCTAATTTTTCAATTGCCAATATATTTAATAAACATTTTTTTATCTGTTGCTCATAAATTGACTGCTAATAGCTCAGTGACACACAGTATGGATTTTGTCGGAACAGGTTTTCAAGAAAAATTTAACTCTATGTCTGTAAAATTAGCTACTCCAGAAGAAATAAGAAAAATTATCAGATCCCTTAAGAGCAAATACTCAAGTGGTTATGATGGGATTTCGGGTCTACTGGAGATCGCGATTCCGCTACAATAACATGCAGTAATATCGTTGGAATACTGCTGTATTCAGTCGCAAGACGTATTATTTTCAAGTAGTAATTCTGTTGTAATACAGCCTGGACCACTGTTTTATAGCAAAAATTAGGTTGTAATACAGCCTGGACCAGCATGAAACCGTTAAATGTAGTTTAGGAAAGAATTTATATTGGAGTCTTGCATTTGACCACTGCAGTATTATGATGCCAACTCCTGGCGGAATCGCGATCTCCAGTAATCCCGGGATTTCCAGCAGATTAATTAAATTGTGCTCCACAGAATTAAGTAATATACTAAGTTATCTGTTTAATTTATCTTTACTTGAGGGTACTTTTCCAGAAAGGCTTAAGCATGCTGTAGTTAAACCATTCTATAAAAAGGGAGATAAGGTAGCAGTATCGAATTTCCGACCAATTTCATTACTAACAGCCTTCTCCAAAGTTTTTGAGAAAGCAATGTACAATAGAGTTTATGAACACCTTAAAAATAATGATAAACTAAATCACAATTTGGTTTTCAAAAGGGTCATTCAACAGAACAAGCTATATTTGCATTCACTGACACCTCATCTACGTCGAGGGCATTATTGGCGGGGAAGGACTGGGGGCAAGGAATTTGTTGATGACCTTCGCCTGACGAGGTTCGAACCCATGTTCTTCTGAATGCGAGGCCAGAGCATTACCGCTAACCCAACAAGCTCAGTCAATATCATCTGTCTACTCTTGTACCCACAATAAAGTGCTAGATTTAAAATGTGAGTACATTTTTATTAAATACTGAAGAGTTATGAGCAAATACATAAGTTAAAAATTAAAATCAAGAAATGCCACAAACTTTAAGGGTCACATCACACAGTTTTCCTTGTCGTCGAATTTCTTCCATGATAGGAAATCCCTGAGAAAACATATCCAACTGCTGAAAAATAACGCATTCTTCGTTATCACTATCCACTTGCATTTTATTGTATTAACTCCTTCTCTGAAGAAATTTAACTACACTCTCCAAAGATTATAACACCAATTTATTAGACTGTCCAGAATTCAGTATTTGACAGTGCAGAGCTGCTGTCAAAACAATCTGTATCAGAGAAAATATAATGACCAGATTGTCACTCTCTTACCAATAATACATTAATCTATTTCGGGACATAATGCTAAAATAATTTATTACACAGCTGTAGAATGCGGCGGAAATATTGCTACTTATCGTGAAACAAATTCACTCAGGGAGATTGGTAAGTAATATTTCTAAGCGTATTTTATGCTATTAGTATTATGTGCATATCTGATTTAGAAACATCCTATCTCTAAATGATTGTGTTTTATCCATATTTGCTTTGCAGATAGCGTCTCTAGCAGCATAAATTACATTTAACCTCTTCAGTTTGGCCTATCTTTCCTGTGCAACGGATTGGCTGTGTACGTTATCGTTGCATACCAATTTTCAAATGTTTGTTTCTCTTTTCTAAATTTTGATCAGTGCCAGAGAGAATATCAGTGCTGTCATTCTGCCACACAAAATCAGCAAACACCTGTGTTCAGTTATTGAACTGTGCAATTAGTGCGGTGGTTACGTAGCGTGTAATGAATTGTAAGCGAATTAATAATTGTTGGAAAAGTTTTGTAGATAAATGTAGCGTGAATTTTTGTGAAAATCTGTTAATTCTGGCATGGTATTTATAAGTTTGTCAGGTATGATGAATAGATATTGTCAATAATCATTCATTGTTAGCATATAGTGTTCTAAGAAAATTTGAATCGCAATTGCGATGCAGTGAAATTGTATTTTTTCGTGTGCGATAAAAAAGGTTGAAGCGCCGACAGTAAGCATTGATTGCGATTAAATTTCATTGCGTTCTGGACCAGAATGTCAGTTGACATACTGATCTATAGCATAGGATTCGAATATTTTGGTACTTTCAGTTCAGGGTTCTACTAGAGATTGCGATTCCGCTATAACAACATTCACTAATGAAGTTATATTACTGCTGTAGTCAATCGCAAGACTTATTACTTTCAAGCAGTCATTCCTACTTCAGTATTATGACGCCAATTCCTTGCAGAACATATCTCTAAATCTGTACTAAACTTCCCACAGATATACATGAAAACATTATACTTAAACCATTCCAAGCTCTTGAATTTAACCATAGCTATGCCACCCTCTTTTTAACATTTATTTGCTCTGTGCAATCATTAGATCTGCTCGGTAAGAACACTATCATTTTTAAAAACATCAAACTCTGTGGGCTTTAGGTTTTATATTAAATCCAAGTAGCGCAAAATTGTGTAGTTGTTGCAAATTATCTTTTTTCATTTATCACTTCACTATCCAAATACACATATCCCCATTGTTCTTCTTTCTTCATAAGCTTTATGACATATACATATGATAACACTGCAATATAAATATCATCTTAATCAACAAGATTAAAAAGCAGTATGAAAACACAAAAGCCTTTGTGCAAATAGGCAACAGAGAGAGCATGTGGTTTGAGACAATAAGAGGAGTACAACAGGGCCAGTGCTCTGTCACCCCTACATCTTCATTGCTGTGATGGATGACATCTTAAAGAAGTTTATGGAAAAGAAACAAAAGCCCTAGTCTTTGCTGTTGATGTCATGATTTGGGGTGAAAGTGCAGAAGAGCTGCAGAAAAAGCTCGAGTCTGGAACAAGCTGTTTGCAGAGTATGGACTGAAAATCAGCCAGAGTAAGACGATGGTTTGTGGCAACAGGTACAGGGACTTCCAATGGAATATTTATCTAAACAACCAACAACTACAAAATGTTGACCAATTAAAATATCTTGGTAGTAATCTGAGTAAAGACAACACCAGTAAATGTGAGGTTACAAACAGAAATAATAATGCAACAGTCTTTTATAGCCCGGTGAGAACTCTGTTGTGCAACAACAAAGTTCTCAGAAAGTGTAAACCTATTACATCCCCATAATGTCATATGCTCTAGAAACGTGAACCCTGTCCAGAAGAGAGAATAGTAGACTTGAAGCCTCTGAAATGAAGATTTTGCATACCATGCTTCAGAGAACATGAAAGGACAAAATGAGGAAAGAAATCAATCGTGCAGAGGGCAGTATAAACATCAGTGTGGCAAAATCCTTGCAGCGTTCTCACCTGAGGTGGTGTGGACATGTCCACAGGATGGAGGAAGAAAGAAGAGCAAAGATCTATTTTAATATGAATATCCAAGGTAAAAGACATGTGGGAAGGCCCAGAAAGAAATGGATACACCAAATCAAGAAGGATATAGAAGACTTAGGGCTTGATTGGAAGACTGTTTATGAACATCAACTATTCATGGATAGCAAGAAGTGGAGAGTGCTTGTTACCAGCACCCAGCGTACTAGAGCTGGAGAATGATCATGATGATCTTCATTCTGTGGAGTTCTTATTATTTACCTACATGAAGTGAGTTTTTAGATCTCTGTTCATAAGTCTTTATGGGTGATCATATGTTATCAGCAATTACATATTTTCCCTTGAATCTTCAGTTGCTGTTAGTAAAATTGGAGCATGTCATGGATTTACTCTATTCAATTCAACTATCTAAACCAGGATCTGCCAACCCAAATGATCTTGTGTGCCACTTTGTAAATGCATCATATCTCCGTGAGCCGCATATAAAATTATATATCCCCATATTAGATTTAGACCTACTATAGACTCATATATATATATATATATATATACAGTGGATATAATGTAATTATTCTGTTAACTGTAAACTCAGAAATAAAACAGGCAATCAATATCTGTCATATATTTGCAAGATAGTTATTTTAAAATCATAATTTCTACAGCTAACTTTTGAATATATTGATGCATAAATAATGTATATTTAAAAAAAAAAAAAAAAAAAAAAAAAAAAAAAAAAAAACATTGGTTTTTCACTACTTAGGCCACTATAAAATAAATATATTTTGTAAAAGAGTGATGAATCTTGCAGGTTGCAAAAGTGTTCAAGGCCGGCTTGTGGGTTGGCCACCCCTGATCTAAACAATTGAGAGTTAACTTCATATTTTGACTGTCTTATTAGCTTCTTTCACATCAAGCATTAGTTTTCAAATATGCGAGCACACACTGTTTCCATATTTCCACCCATACAGCCCCTCTACGTGGCATGACATATTTGTTTTCATGGTGTTGCCTTATCCTTTCTTACCTGTTCCTTTTCTACATCCTCAATTATGTTTTTTTTTTTTAGATTTATTTTCTACTTCACGTGCACCTGTCTTGCAAAAATCATCTATTTTACTAAGTTGTGGTACTGTCCCAACATAGGATCTCAGGTCACCTCTGCAGACTATGACCAAAGGGTTTGCCTTAGCAGTCACCCCGCTGTCAGGGGCGATCTAAACCTGAAAGACGGGCCTAGCTAACGTCCTGAGGCTAGAAGCTAACCAGGCTACCATAGACCCAAGATCCCTGAGCGGTTGTAGGATGATGGGAGGATAGGTCAGATTTGCGAG
Source organism: Vandiemenella viatica (assembly GCA_031002005.1). NCBI lineage: Eukaryota > Metazoa > Arthropoda > Insecta > Orthoptera > Morabidae > Vandiemenella > Vandiemenella viatica. Next base: position 75,403,620 of record JARYHS010013630.1, read on the forward strand.
AGGGTAAGCACCCTGACAGGGATAGCACCCAAAAAGGGTTTGCCCCTATTATTAGTTAGTTTCCTCGAGATGGTTTTCTGGCAACAAAATCTGTTAATTGGAATTCCAACTTGGGAATTCTATTTGTTTGATCAACCCGAACAAGGTTCTCTTTATTTAAATAGAGAAACCTCTGAATCCTGTGTATTTCTATTTGCATGATAGTGTAGGTTTCAAGCTAAGTATCATCTGGCTGTCTCCAGAATCATGTGAGAACACATTGGAAACTTCATTTTCAATACAGTGGCTATAACACCAGTTCGTCCGTTATATCCCATAACAAAAATACAATTGGGCAGATTTTTTCTTCTGTCCTGACCCATCATGAAATGATTCAGTGATTTACTCCATGTGAAGTTGTCATAGTTTGCCAACTGGCAATTAGCAATTAGTGCCTGAGCATGATCAACATGTCAATCTAAAGCTACACTCTTTACTTTAGTAATAGAGATGCAGAAGAAAATACGAAGAAAAAAATTCTGCTGCTAGGTGGTAGCCATGGGAGAGATGTATGACCTCTTCTGCAGGATCAGTTAGACACAGGATACCAGGTCACAATTTTTTCAAACCTAGTACAACATTATGGCAGGTAATACAGGATCACTTTTTAGGGATGTATCTGTACCTTGAAGGTATAGAACTCTGTCACGTTTATCTAACTCTCTTCAAACTGCTCCCCTGCAGTACCGGATTAACCACGAAGCAGGAGGTAGCAAATGCTACGGGCCTTGCGCCTTCTAGGGGGGCCCCTGCACCTAGGCTAGATGGGTGACTTTTTTTTTTTTTTTTTTTTTTTTTTTTAGCTCTACAATTTTCCCCCGAACAGCAAAAATCAAGGGCCCCTTCTTCATATTTGCTACGGGCCTCGCGCTGTCTTAATCCAGCCCTGCTCCCCTGTAAAGTTAATTTTTAATTGAACATTTTTAACAAAATTTTATCAGTACCGGTACATTTCATTTACATTGTATTAAGAGCTACTTATTGTTTCTTTTAGTGTTATTTGACCACAGTAATAATTTTGTTTTGTTTTTTTCTAACAATTTTTATGGACATACTATTGTGTACCTACTATATCATATGAAATGGTTTTTCAGGCTATTCAAGAGATAATCAATAATTAACGCATTGCCAAGCACGTAAAGTTTATTTTGGTATACAGATGTTAGTTAAATAAAAGTTATAGTTATAAAAGTGTTATGTAGGGTCCAAATCATTATCTATGTTTCCTTCTGCATAGTCACTTGTGGCTTTTTCACTTGTATGTTTTAAATTTTTATATAAATCATGACAAACTGAGGGAACAAAAGGCAATAGTGCAATTAAATCATTGTACTTTTGACTAGAAATTGATAGTGGGTGTGTCAGATTTGAAATGTTGGAAGTGTAACTACTATTCTGTGGAACCTCATGAAGTTAACCTCTAGGTTTTCACCCTCGAAATGGGTTTTCAAATGTAGCATTCTAATATTTTGCTTTTGAGCTTGTAAGAGTACAGAGGTTGATAGCAGAACTGACTGTTTGTCAATATCCTTATTCCTACTTACAAGAGGGGGAAGAGGTGATTCTTTTTGTTTTTTGATTTTTTATATTTTTTTTACCGTAGAGTGTGTTGAAGCTTTTGAAATCTTCATGGTCCATATTATAAACAGTATAATTTTTGGATGTTTGTCTCATCAATTTGCCAGACACAGGGTGTTAAGATAGCAAAATTATTTAGTTTGTTTTTATTACTTTCTATTAATGCATATACACTGTCAGTTTCCATATGGGTGTGACCTTTGATTAAAAACCTTTGAGTTATGGTTTTAATTTGAGGACAGTTACAAAGCATCCAGAAAAAACTCATTGCAATACTCACATTTTTATTTTGGACATAAAGTTGTCTGACCAAAGTGTGATTTCTTTTATTTCACTACCAGGAATGACATTATCTGCCCATTTCAAAATTGATGATGCAATTTAATTTCCGCCATAGGCTCCTTTTATTTCATCCAAAATAATACAGTGAACTGAGGAATCCGATTCATCATACAAGGTAAAATTTAAGGCCCAAAGTTTCTTTTTATAGAAACTAATGCAGCTTGTTGTGAATGGTGATGGCAAACATTTCTGCATATCACCAGTTAATACTTTGTGTTTTGGTGAATCTTTGGTCATTTTAGTGTCAATACTTTTTAAGTTGTATCTGGAATTTGATCCATTTAGAAGTGCGGCATGGCCTTTTTCTTCTTCAGTATTTTTCAATTTAGCATGGAACAAATCACAGGTATCTATTTCAGGTGGTTTAAATGATAACTTGAACTATTTATTAAAGATATCTGAGTACAGCCAATTTTTAGCTCTTAATTTTGGATCAACATTGTTTTTTTTATTATTGTAGTCATCTACAGTAAGTAGAGTTCATATATTTTTTCTATAGATAGCTCTGTTCCTATATATTTCCTATTGCTCTTCTCTCTAATTTTTTTGACACTTTCTATGGTTTCATTAGGGGTTATGTTGCTTTGCATTTTCCTGCTCCTTTGATCTGTTTTTATAATACCTCCAGCCTCAATATTTTTAAAAAATATTTGCTACTACTGTATTAGATATAGAAAATGTGTTTGAAAACATAACCTTACACACCCTATCTCTTTGGTTATTTATTGTGAAATAGCATAATAAAGTGTAAAATTTAGATTTATTCGAGTTTTTTTTCCCTTATTCTTGATTGAGCTGTACACACACATGCAAAAATAAATTGCCTTTTAATATCCATTATCTTTTCTTCACTCCAGAATGAATCAAAAATCTTGTGTCTTTCATGTTCTGATAATTTTTCTGAGCACTTCATTCTACAAGGAGGTTTCATTACTTTGGCAGGAACAACTTCACCTTTTTTACTTAAATATTAATTACCTCCAGCTAATTTGCAGACATTACACGTCCAATCATTCGCATGCACTACTCGTTTTTTACCTTGCTTTGTAGACTTGGTTTAATTTTTATTTTTATTTTGGTATCTCTTTCCTCTTTTAAAACTGCTTGATTTTCACCGCTTAAGCATAAATCTCCAGCAAGTAACTTTTGTATTCATTGTTCACTTGCCATTGTTTTAGCACTAGTTTTATTTCTTCCCTTATTTTTTGAGAACTCATCACTGCCATCCAAATCTGAGCTTTCCCTTTGTTGTTCATAATTTGTGTCAGCTTCAGAATCACCGTCTTCTCCATCAAACAAAACATCACCTACATCCTCTTTACTGTCAATACATTCATAACCATTGACATTAGCATTTGTTTCTGAAACATTACTAGCATTGTAGTAATGATTGTAAACTATTTATTATTTAAGAACGAAGTCTTTCTCGGCGTTGAGAGCCTTGGAGCTTTATGGACTTCCAAAGATCCATAAAGAAGGCACCCCACTGCGTCCTATAGTGAGTACCATCGGTTCAGCTACGTACTCCCTTGCCCGGTACTTAACTGGGCTGCTGACTCCACTTGTGGGTAAATGACCTCACCTCTTGAAGAATTCCACGAGATTTGTTGACATCATCAAGGATCTCCGCCTGGGTCCACAAGACGTATTGGTGAGCTTTGATGTGGTGTCCCTATTCATCAGGGTCCCTATCGCTGACACGTTGGCTCTACTTGAACAACATTTTGAGCCCAGGTTGGTGGATTTATTTCGCCACACACTCCAATCATCGTATTTCCTATATGATGGGGAATATTATGAACAGGTTGATGGAGTGGCTATGGGCAGTCCCTTGTCGCCAGCTATTGCTGACTACTTCATGGAGCACTTTGAAGACAAGGCACTCGCAAGCGCTTCCCTGAAGCCCAGCGCCTTTTATCGCTATGTGGACGATACCTTTGTCGTCTGGCCACAAGGCAGGGACACCCTGGAAGCTTTTCTCCAGCACTTGAACAGTGTAAACGAGCACATCAAGTTTACGATGGAAGTGGAAGAAGACGGCCGGTTGCCTTTCTTAGACATCCTTATAGAAAGGAAACCCAACGGGACTCTAGGACACTCTGTGTACAGGAAACCTACACACACGGACCTGTACTTGAACGCGCGGAGCTATCACCATCCAGCGCAACGCAAGACGGTGCTCACCACACTAGTTCACAGGGCTCGGGCGATATGTGACGCTGACAGCCTACCGGGGGAACTGAACCACTTGTGCCAGACCTTCAGACGCAACGGGTATTCTGAATGTCAGATAGGACAGGCTTTCCGCGAACCCAGATGCAGGCTTAATAACGCCGATAAGGAACCACCGGATCGTCTGGCGTTCCTGCCGTACTCTGGTGCCACAACGTCGAGGATAGGGCGGGTTCTAGCAAAAGGTGGGATTAAAACCATATACCTTCCACCACCGAAACTAAAAAACATCTTGCGATCCCCCAAGGATGACCTTGCTCTGCGGACGCCTGGGGTATACTGCATCCCTTGTGAATGCGGGAAAAGGTACATCGGGCAGACAATACGGTGTATCAACCAGAGATGTTTAGAACATGCTGGGCACGTTCGTCTAGGGCAAAAGGAAAAGTCAGTGGTGGCAGAACACAGCCTCGAACAGGGCCACGGATTTGATTTTGAAAGCACCAGAGTACTGGCGCACGCTAGAGGTTTCTGGGACAGCATTCTCACGGAAGCTGTTGAAATTCGTCTTGCCTCAAACCTAGTAAACCGAGACAACGGGTACCAACTCAGTGATGCTTGGACGCCGGTCATCGAAGCGATGCGTCAGTGGCGCTGCCGAGGCCCGCACGACGCGAGGCGCCCGACTCAACTAAGCACCAGCTAGGCGCACCAGCACTACCCCCACTCCAGCAGCCGGGCGGTGCCTACGCCGACCAATCACGGACGCGCTCAACACTCCCGCGCACTGGGCCACCTGGCAGGGTATAAGAACTAAGCCTTTTCGCTGCACCCGGCACTTCACCAGAAGATGGCGGCAATGAATCTAGTCGCCGAAATATCGTGTGACAACGCACTCTTGACTTGGCTAGTCACCCGAGAGCAGTTTATATATTAATTATTTGATAAATTTATTGCAGTGGTAATTAAATGCCTTATGTTATTTAGGTTATGTTTTTTAAGTGAATAACATTATGGAATGAACAAAACAATACTTTACCTCTGGGCGCAGTAAAGTTAGGTGGAAGTAACTTCAGACTTTTATATCGACGAAAGTAAGAATCCATCTTGCTTCGGACTTACAAATTTGTTGAAAAACAAAAGTAAAAACCTCAGACCATAAGCAAATTGGCTGAACTGAAACCTTCTCCTAGTTCATAAAAATTCCACCAGGTATGCACAACACTATGACCAGAGAGTGTATTCCACTATCTAAATTTTGTTGTTGTACATAACTTTATGTCCACATGGTGTTGTATTCCTCTAAATAAAAATGGAGTTGGTGTCCTTCTGAAATCACCTAACTCCTTGTACAATTGATCTAGGACATAACATTCTCTATCTCTGTGTGAAGCAGAGGAAGTTAAATACTAAAGTGTAATAATACTATATTTGTAAAATAAAAAAGACATATTCTATATCTCTGAGGTACAGGCAGGTATATAGGATTAAAGAGAGATTTCAGAGAAAGGTTCAACATATGAAAGGATGGCACAAGTACAATGGAGGTGAAGTGGGTAGAGTTCAAGGAAATACTGAAATAGGGGGAGGAAATATTTATTCCAGAAGAGTAAACATGGAAGACAGAACCTACACTCTACTACAGGTAGGTGAGGAGATTAAAGAGGGTAATGAGAATAAAACACTACAGAATTAAGAGACATAAAGACAGCAGGGAATACTCGAAACAACTAAACAAGAAATTAATAATAACAAAGGTAGCTATAGATGGTTTTATGAAGAATAATATTCATGCAGAGGGACCACTGAACTATGAATCTAGAAATTAATATGGCTATGTTAGAAAACTGAGGGAAAGGGAAGGTATTCAGAAAATTGTAGATAACAATGACTTAGTTACTGTGGATTTGGATAAGGCAGATATATTGACTGGTTTAATGAGGCCATAAGGGACTCTCATCCAGTGGTGGGAGAGAATAAATCAGAAGAGTGTTTTCATATAAGTAGAACTGAAGAAACTACTAAGTTTGAAATAGATCCTCAGGAAATTATGAAAGAACTTGGAAAGCTAAAAAAGAAAAAAAATGAGCATATGCAGGCTGATGTAGTTAATATAACTACAGATGTATTAAAGATAGTGGGGCTCATTATTGTATACTAGTCCCAAAGCCCATCAAAAATTACAGGTTTATCTTAGTGTTATGGTAACTTATTTCTCTGCAGTTGCTTAACTAAATAAAACTGTTATAAAATAAAGCTCATTGTAATTTATCGTTCCTTGTGCTGTAGCAAAAAGCTTCAGTTGTCAACTTGGTCCAGGATGCATTTCAGCCAAACCCCAACTCCGCTAATAATGCCGCTAGATAGGCAAGCTTAAATCACATGTGAATTAATACATTCCCTGTATCGCATGTCAAAGTCATCATGCATCCAGATAAAAACTTTATTCTTTTACGAAATTTTCGTTCTGCGGCATCTATCACGGAAATGGCGTATTTGTTTACAATGGAAGCAATCGATTCTCTCTGCTTGCTCGTTTCTATGTAAGATGGCAGGCATCACAACTTGTATAAGTATTGTCTATTTGTCAATTTTGTGCAACTTTTTACAATGGAGAAGAGCTGAAACAGTAAGAAAACATTACAACAAAAGATTAATTCAACATTTTAAGAGACCGTCACTGATTTTTCAACGCTAATGGCATGTAACAGCTGTGCATCGTTGTCATATTTCAGCATTTTTAATTAAATTTCTAGCGACTTTTCTGCAAAGCAAGAGCACAAAACGTGAAGAGGACATTTTGACAAAGCAATTAAATCAAATTTCAACAAGTTAGTACCAATTTCGCGTCTGTTCCGAAAGTGGTGCAGTCCCCAAAATTTGGATTTATTAAACATTTTAGTTATGATGATTTTTGAGCAGAATCATTAGCTGTGCCTGTGAATAGTTTGGAATGTAGCCTAGACCAGAATCGACATAGCCCCTTCCTTTTGTAGCTTAATGGACTTTGTTTTATATAAAGTTGGTTTCATTTTCACCATTGTTGGTCATTGATGCATTTTGTTGCACATAATATTAGTATCGCTGGAGGTGAAGGAACGTTTGTGTTATCATTACATATCATTTTATGCCTTCTCCCAGTAGTTCACCACTTAACATTACGGCACTTTTCAAGTGAAGTTTGTGCGGGGGGGATGTATTTTACAATTCTAAGAGCAACGTATATCAAATAATATCACCCAACGAATGTGTGCAACAGTTTTCAGACCAAAACGAAAATTTCTTGATGGGTCCCAGTGACTGTGCAATGACCCTGACACAGTCACATGTTGCTGAAATAATAATCTCTGTAATATTACTCACTGAAAGCAAAGAAGATTAAATCTTATAAACTTACATTATGCCATGTAATATTTCTTTTAATTGTAGTGTAGGCTGCACAGTTCATGATCAGTGTGCAACTATTTCCGTTCAAACGATTTAATAATTTCAATAATTGGGAATAGTTTAAATTATTTTGAAAAAAGAAACTAAACTATTCATGCCACTGCTGTAGCGACAAACGCCAGTTGTAATTCTGACCCATGCTAAGTAACAATCTAATCAAAACTTTCGCTAACATTGATGTTCAAAAATTAAAACTTTTATCTTACATATCTGTGGACAAAGAATTTAAGGAATACTTCTATTTGCCAAAAGAATAATACGTAAATATAAGCATCTAATGATTGATATGACGATTTAAACGCAATACATACATTTTGTCAGGGTTCTGTCAGTTAATTTATTCATGGATGCTTGGAAATGTTAAAATAAGATGCATAAACAAGAAAAATGACCTAAAGTGTGACATCATTGTGCGACATCATAGTGATGTCATGACGTGACAGCTGACGTCATACATGACAGCTTGCTTATTATATTAATAGATATATTATATTGAAATTTTATTTAAAATGAATATGCAGTATTGCTGCTTACCAGCGGACTGGAAAAGAGGGATGGCAAAAAGGGTTGACGTCAGTGATAGGCAAAATAATGGAGTGTCACGAACAAGTGCTTACTGGGGTTAGTACATAAACAGCTTGTCATGAAACTCTGACCATAAAAGTTGTCTAAGGAGAATAGATTGTTAGTTCAATTTGGTCACAATCTAATCGGATAACCTCAATTGGAAAAGATAGGTGATGTATCATAAAGTTAAGTGTAGCCTCAAATAAATTTTAAGGTCACAATATTTTTTAGATTTTTTTTTTTTAAAAGTTCGTTAAACAACCCATTGCCATCAGAAATTCTTCTCCAAAATAATTATTGCAGGTACCGATAAGGGAATCAAGCCAGATCAATTCTCATGAACCCCTTACTGGTAGCAGCTACATGAGAATTTCGCAACTATATCAAACGCCTCGAAGATTTCAAAGATGGATACCAAAAGTGAAGGATATCCGGTATCGTGTGGTGCCTGACTGCCATATTCCACACCAAAACACTGATCAGTCCAACGTGCTCCTATCTCAGGCAATCACAACGAACTGACCACTTCCTCCACTCTGGGGAGCTCTTATATATGAGCCCATGGGAACCACCCATCTTCTGTGTTTCCCATGAAATCACTGAATCTTTTTGGGATAGTTTTTCTCCCTATCTACTTGAAATTTTTACAGCATGTAGTTTTTGTCCTAAATGTCGAAAATGATCCAACTGAAAATTTTTTGTATCTCTAATAAAAAATTATTTTAGTGCCGAGTTCTGAAATGTCTCTCATGCTTAGATATTTAAGTTATCAAGCTGAAATAAGTTTTAAAGTAACTTACTGGATTATCTCTATCCTCTGATATACAAATCTGCCTGGTTACAAACCTCTAACTGGGTGCAATAGAAACTACGTAATTTGGAAAATTGGTATCTCTGAAAGTACTGAAGTTACAATTCTGAAAGATGCTTTAAAAGATTCTACCATTTCCTATAAGGTAGTGATCCTTTTTTATAGTAATAACAGTTCTTTACTAGCTTTTCTTCATGTAGTTTAAGTTTCTGCCTAGTCATTTAGTTGCATTAGTTTTGGTGAGTCCCAACAGGAAGTGAGCTATTCCTTTCGAAACTATGATTTATTTACTTTTTTCATTTTGACCGAAATACTGTATGGATTTTAATAAAATTTATTGCAAAATGCTCATGATAAATCATTCTTTCCTTTGAATATAGTCTCCCCCTCTGAATTTATCTGTATTCTTCTACCTAATGACTTTCCTGAAACGCATTTTATGATTTTTGCTAAATCTTCCAAAAACAACACTTAAATTTTTAGGTATGTTTCTCAAACTTTTACATAATGTATAATAAAAATTTATGTATCTTTTGAGCTATGTATTATCCGCTTATCTTCAAAACTGTGGCTTCATGATTTTTTTTATCGTATTTTATGACTTACAAAATTTTTGAAAAGTTTGACTTAGAGATTCGTATCTCTCTTCAGATAAAATTCCTGCCTTCTAAGTTACATATTTTGTTTTATTCCTTGTGGCCTAAAGTACTTCCGAAAATAAATGCAGCATTTTCTAACACAAAATAAGCAAAACACTATATTGCAGCTTCGTTTACATTACGTTTTGACTTTATATAACTGTTTCTCTGTACTTAACCTTTGAAAGACTTGAAATGGATTTAAATATGGTTTAAAATTGAATTGGTGCCAGTTCGACATTCTTTAAACATTTTTTTTGAATGATGTGACAAAGTTTAGGTTATATTACAAGATATTGATATGTAACTACATTGGAAATGTCTGTGAGGAATGAAACTGGTTTGACAACATGGCTTTAGGCTAGGATATTCATATGAATCTCAGGTGGTGGGCTATATGCAACATATTTCATACGAATTTGACTAGGGAGGTCAAGTTAATAATGTGGCTCTAGATTTTTTAAGGCATTTGATAGAGTGAGCCATAATGGTATTAAATAAGTTGAAAACTATTGGAGTGACTTGCTGAGTAGAGGAATTCTTAGAAGGCTGAAAGCAAAGTGTTTTGGTAGGAAATCCAGTCTCGAAAGAGATGGAAATGAATATGGGGGTGCTATAGGGTAGTGATTTGGAACCACAGTTATTAATCATTCTAATGAATGATTGTGTTGATGATGTGCAGCCAGTATCTATGACGAAGGCTGTATGATGGCAGCGTATAGTTCAGACTATGAAATAAACATTGCGGCATAACCCAAAAATCTGTTAATCATGAAGGTGTATGTTGGTGATCGGGTATTGAAGGATAGTGATTGGAAGATTTAGAAGTAGTGCATGGAAGGAAAAAGACTACAATGGGATCAAGATTGTAGGCCTACATGATTTTATGCACAGGGGAGTGGGTAAATTTTCTTTTGTGGGTTGGGATGTTGGGGATTGGAATAAGTTGCGAAGGATAGCGATGAATAATTTACCAAAAGCTGAAGGAATTTAAAATTAAAATTCGTAAATCACATAAGTAAACGGACCAGGAATTTAACATTTAAAGTATATAAGATGATAGTAATTTTAAAAAATAGACACGTGTTTCCCTATATTTCACTTTTCAGCCGCCACTATGTAGCACAGATCACTGGTGTTTGTATGTGGTAGTAGCATGCAGTTTCCTATCATGCACAAAGGTGACCGAATGCCGTTAGCTGTAAGGGTGTGGGAGATATGGGGTTAAAGGTGGTCCATGTAGTGCTTTTTCATATTTCGACTATAGACTTGTGTATCCATATACTCCTCTTTCCTGCCACAACTACATAACGTAGACTATTGGTATTTGTTTTTCGTATTAGCATCGGGTCTCCCATTGTTCAGTATTGTGGGTGCATGTCAATAGCTATGGGAGAGTTTGAGATATGGTGGTTGAAAGTGGTGGACCAGGGGCATTTTGACCAAAGACATGTGTGTCCGTATGTATCACTTTTTAGCCAAAGGTATTCAGCGCAGATCACAGGTGTTTGTGTGTGGTAGTAGCATACATTCACCGATCGTGCTCAACGTTGGCCGAATTTCGGTAGCTGTGTAGGTGTGGGAGATATGGTGGTTGAAAGTGGTCTATCAAGGATATTTTCGTATTTTGACATAAGAAATATTTGTCCGTATATTTCACTTTGCTGCCACAACTATATAGTGCAAACCACTGGTGTTATTGTGTGGTAGTAGCATCGAATTTCCCATCGTGGACTTTGGTGGTTAATTGTCATTAGCTATGGTGTTGTGGGAGATTTGGTGGTTGAAAGTGGTCAATATAGGGAATTTGCCTATTTCTACCAAAGACTTGTCTCTCCCTATATTTCACATTGCAGCCAGAACTACCTAGCCCTGACCACTGGTGTTTGTGTGTGGTATTAGCCTCGAGTGTCCCATCGTGCACTGTGATGGTTATATGTCGGTAGCTATCAATCAGAATTCTTAACAATCACGAATGAAGTCGTGGGCACCAGATAGTAATAAATACAAAGAAAACTCTGATTAGATTACTGGGGAAATTGCCACTGGAGCATACATTAAGCATGCATTAATTTCAATTAAACTGTTTTAGGATGTCAAATTTTCGACACTGATTGAGTAAATTAGTTCACACAGCTCTTGTGCATCACAGTGAAACTTGTTTAGTTTTGGTCATGTGTTCAGTTTTTCCTATACTAATGATAGTATGATTTTAGCAGTGTATAAATAAAATTAAAGATAATTCAAGTGAATTCTGCATGCTATTTGAAGCACCTTTTTCATCTATTTAAGGTAATTGGCCTGTGATTAGTCACTGTAGTTCTTCATCGAGATTGAAATTTGGGACAAACATTAGTCATTCTTTACCAGATCATGATGAATGTGGTCGAAGGAAAGAAATTTGTCTAAAGCATTGCCTAACATAATCTGCTAGTGAAGATTTCATTAAAGATCATTTTTGCATGTTATAATCTGGATTTGACTTGTGGATGTATTGAAGATCTCACTGAGATCTGCTCAAGGGCAAATGTAGCACATCGAAAGTAAACAAGATAAAACAAAAATTAACAAATATGAAATCATGTTACAGAAAACAATCTCTTGTGTGCAGGGAATGTGAAATCTATTAAACCTGTGAGATGGATTAAGGAATAAACATTAAGTACATTCAAGAGCGGTTCTCTTTTTGGAAAGGGGGGGGGGGAATGGAGGCTTTTAATAATAATCCACAAATAGTTGGTAACTGATAGCACAGATCGGTACAAATTTGGCTAATTTTGATATCTAATTTAGCACTCTAGATACTATGTTAATGGAAATGTCAGTAACTACTCTTTTGCTCATTTAAAAAAAAGGGGGTGTGGAAAGAAAGAAAGGTGCTGTTGGACTTCTCAATTATTTAAGGAGGAAAAATCTGTGCCCATAATCTATTGCATACTTGAAGATGGGATTTCAAAACATATTTCACATAACATATTTTATTATAAAGGTTATCACGTTATTGTGGTGCTGGCAGTAGCTGATTCTAACTATAATTTTGTGTAGTTAGATACAGATTGGCAGGGTGTTATGTTGTGTGCCAAGTTGAAAGATGGAGGATTAAACCTGCCTTTGCCCATATAACTACTAAATGGAAAGAACCCCATTCCTTATGTATTTCCAACTTAATGAAGCCCTTGTGGAGCGTTGGGTTACCACATCATGAACAGATTTTTAATTACAGGTTGAGCAGGGCATGTAAGGTTCTTTAAAACTTGTTTGGAATTTTTGCCATCAAAATTCAGAGTTCTGTTGAAACCCGTTGATTTGTACTCTAATAAAGTCAAGAGTATTGATCTAGCTTGTGCATATTTGCATATTTTTCCTTGCAGAAACATGCATGTTGATAATCCACCACTTCCAATGCCCATAATTTGAAATTTTTTAAGGAACTGAATCAGGCACAGTGAAGAATGTGTTTACACTGCACATCCCATGTCAAGTGGTACTCAAATATTATGCACCACAACAACTAAGATTCAATGTCACAGACACATTTAAGAAGCAATTCTTTGTCGTGATTTATTGTCACAGATTCTCCTCAGACACACAACTGGGAAAGTGAATCGAGACAGAGAATCCCAGTGAGTACTAGGTTTAGAAATGTGATTAAAACTTTGGAAATACTATTTCATTTGAGTTGAATCATGATTTAAAAATATCTGTCTGAAGAGATTAGTGCACATGACAACATTTTAGTTCAGTACCGAACATGGTGGGTGAGCAGTAACATTCTGGCCTCGCTATGTGGAGGATACAGATTCAAATCTTGATCTAGCTGTCTACATTACAGTTTTCCATGATTTCTCGAAATCACTCTCTGCAAATGCCAGGATGGTTTCATAAAAAAGAAAGGCATAGTCGAATTCTCTTCTGTTCCTTGCCACTCTGTCATTTCCTGTCTGTAATGACCTTGATATCAATGAGTCGTAAAGCCATGAGGGGGAGGGGCCATTCTCTGAATAAGTATTTACACAGAATAAAATGCAAATAAGGCACTGTGTTATGGTAAACATTAATGGATGTTACTTATTGTTGACCTCAAATATTGTGGATATTGGAAGTTTATGGCAGCAAAATGAGGTTCCAGCAACCAGAATGCTCGAGCTGAGCCATGTATTCCTATGTTCTTCAAAAAGGTTTTTGTCCAAAATATTGTATTTTTTTTGTGTTCATGTATTATTTTTTGTTGCTGCTTCCCTTCGACTTTGGCAAGTATTGTAATTTATCATTTATCTCAGTAGCCTATGTAATGACAGTTTTTACATATTTCATTAAAACACTATTTTCTTATTTTGCGCATGGTGGTGTATCTTTAGTCAAATTTTATTGTGCACGAGATGAAAGTTTACTTGTGTTCCCAAATAAATTTTATGACCAGGTTGGACTATTTTGTGCATTGCAAGTTTTGATGTTTGGCTCTTCAGCGAAATTGCTAAAGCTACTTTGTTGAAGTGAAGTTTTAGTTTTTCATCCCTTGCCTTCAACATTTTTAATTTTTTGCTCCATTTCTTCATTAATTGATTTGTTGAATGCTGATTTTAGTTGAATTGTTTATTTATCAGGGCATCCATCACCTACATTAAACAACTTTTTTACTAATTCTGTATAGTAAGTTAGCCATCTGTTTGTTTCAGTGTACTAATTTAATTTTATCAGTAATTTGAAATGATGGTTCTGTAAATGTCTGCCAGTGCTGGGTTTGCTTTTATATTGTAAAGTGGCAACATTCTGATGTTCATAAAATGTTGTCAAGAAAAAACAGAGACTTGCGAACCATAAAAGAAGGTGTTGTTGGGAAGTATGTGAAAAAAGAGACTCCTCCAGAAATGCCAAGTAAGTTTTATTTGAGACTTTTTTCTTTATTTTCATATAAAAGATTTTATTTAACCAATGTTTGTTTATTACAGTCATAAATGTATGGACAACTGAACCAACAAAGAAATCTCATCGTCGAGGAAATCAGAGTCCTTCACCAAACGCAGTAAGTTGGTCTTGAGTAGATGTGTGTGCTAGATTAAAATAAGGTCTTAGGATAGGTTCTGGGAGTACTAGAAGAAGGATTCAGCATCAGAATGGGTACGTCTGCCATGGATAGCAGTGCTGTAAGGAAGGGAACATTTGATATGAAATGGGTGGCTACTGTCGAAGTTCCCTCCCTTACAGCATTGCTATCAATGGCAGACGTACCTCTTCTGATACTGAATCCCTCTTCTAGTACTCTCAGGACCTATACCAAGACCGTATTTCCCACTGTTACCCAGAAAATCTTGTACGTAAACAAATCTCCCGTGTCGTCACCCACCCTCCGCATAGCCACACATGCGTGGCACCTTCGAAATCCAATCATAGCCCTGCCTTTGCACCCAGTTGTCTCCTGGCCCCGAGTCCATTAATTTAATCTTACAACAGGGACACGACTTCTTTCCCTCCTTCTCAGATATGCGCACGCTTTAACCAAAAATTCTACCAACTGTTCCCCATACATGTTTCAGTAGACCACCTAATCTCAAAACATCTTGGTTCACAAATACCCTGTGTAAGACCCTCCAAAAACACCATATTGATCTTTTACCTTGCAATAGACCTCGCTGCAAAACCTGCAGCATTTATCCACCACTACAACGTATTATAACCCTATTACAGGGGAAACCTTCATTATTGGGCATGCCACATGCTCCACAACACATATTATATACCAGCTAATCTGCTGCCACTGCTCTAGCTCCTATACAGGCCTCACTACACAGCAACTCTGTCAGAATGAATGGCCACAGACAAACAATCCACACCTGCAACTTATACCTTCCAATTCCAGAACATGCCAATTGCCACAATTCTAACAACCTCAATGACTGCTTTGCTGTCTGAGCAATCAGTTTTCCCTCCCTGAAACCACTGCCGTTCAGAACTTCGGAGATAGGAACTTGCATACCAAAATATCCTGGATACTAGCCACCACCTGGCCTCAAGCAATCAAAGTTTTACCTGAAACTGCCATCTCTTCAGAACTTCCGAGATGGGAACTTGTATACCAAAATATCTTTGGTATCAGACATCCACCTGGCCTCAACCACTGGTAAAATTCTACCTTTTGACCCATCACTCGTTACTATTAGTTTTATCATTATCATTTGACTAGTAACAAATTTCTTTCAAATTTATTTATCGTCACCGATATATATCTATCTATATCTATATAAATGAGAAAATGAGAAAGTTTGGATGTACTTCTGGAATCAATCATGCCTTAATAACTCAACATATTTAAATGAAATTTCGCATGAAGTCAGTTAATTGTGTGCGAAGTGACATAGGATAGATTTTATCCCGCAAAAACACATATTTCTTTTAGAAATTGCCATTAATATCAGTTTGCAAACAACAAAGAGTTTCCTACTTCGCAGATAGCCGTGCAACGTTTACTCTTTGCTTTTTACGTAAATCACAAGCACTACTTTACAGAAATAAAAGCAAAAACTTTCTTACATATGCAAGTTTGTGTTTAGTTTAAAAGCCATAAAACCGACGCATTTGACAAATAATAGTTTGGAAGCAGGAAATATAATTCTGTACTTAACCTTAAATTTTTTTTTTTTTTAAATGTTGGTACTGTTGTTACTTTCGCCAAGAGATGTTTTCATTTGCATACATAAAATAGTATGACATAGCAAATATTACACCACAATTTTGTTTGTAATATATTCGTTGTAATAAATGTGACAAATCAAAGCTTGGGGGGAAAAAAACAACAACAACAACATAAAATGCAATTAGTATACCAGCACAAAAGTCGGTTCATTAAAAGTGCAAAATGGTCGTTCCCGAAATGTATTTATAAAAATGTAAAGGATTCCATTCTATCTCGGTATAATTTGTGTCCTGTTGCTTTTTTGTTATTATGCAGTCTCTGTAGTACAAATTATTTTTGCCAAAATTGAAAACTTAATTAACCCTTTTTATTTTTTGTTCCAAATTTTTGTACAAATAGTAGAGACTATTGTTAGGGTCTTCGGTGGTTTAATTTATTTATAATGATTAATTAAAAAGTCCACCAAAAGGTTATGTTGAAGATTTGTTTATTTGCTCAAAACGAAGTCAGCGATATTCACAAGCATAGATACAATACAGAGATGCACTTCCGAGCCGTCGCAAGGTAATCTTTATAAAATCTCTGTGAACTCCACTTGAAAAACTAACTGGATAAATGAATGAATCCTGAATCTGTCCAGCCGATCTGTTTATATAGTCTCTATCGAAATTACGAGAATTCTTCAAAGGCATCCGCCCGATATTTCTCAAACATTAGCAATCACTCAAACAATCAAACATATTAAAAACAATCGGAATTAATACAAAATTGCTTAACAACATTACAAAATGATCAGAAATGGTAATTAGAGATACTTAATTACAAAATTATTTGCAGAAATCATCTCAAACTGTAGAAAATTGTCCTGTAGACATCATAACTTGCATTAATACATGGAATTACAAACATTTAAGAAATTCTCTTGCACCATTCGGTTCTTAAACATATTAAATGGACTTTAAATAATTTCCTTTCATTAAAACAAAGTCTATATACACTGATTTACAAGAAATTACAAAACAAACATACCAGATCATATTCAAGCAAACTTTAGCTCACTACAAATACTTCATGCAGTACAATTCTATTCAAAATTCAGGTATGAGGGCTGTTACAACCCCTCCCCAGGATTCACTTAATTTTACACAGTTAAAATTGATTGAATCCATCATGAATCTAAGCAGGTTGAATGTACACATAATGCCGACACAAACAGATTACAATCAATCAACCATAATGACCTTCACAATGAACAAATATAATTCTTCATTACATACAACATCTGCACATAGTCCATGACACTGATTTTGGTTACAATAATTGTCTTTTTTCAGATCCAATCATTTTTTCAGTTACTGTTTTACACAACAAACATTCAATGCCATTATCTTAAGTTACAATTAATTATTTACTTAAACTTACACACTTGATGTCTGCTTGTTAACGGCAACAGTCTGTTTACATTTTCCAGCTGATAATTTGACACCACAATGTAGAAAGTCACAACATCATGCAAACACCAAAAGTTTCTACACAAAACTGTCACAAATTGCTTTATACAGTGAAATGCTTACATCTTAAACATTCAGTATTATTACATCTGCATCTGAGCTTAAGTACTCACACAAATTATTTACATGCATCAATTGACAAACTTATTTACAAAATTAGATATTTACACATATAGTGGCACATTTCATAAGTGACCACTTATTCATAAAAGGGTTTTAAGGCTTCAACATTATACACACCCTTACATTTACCACTCTCAGGGTCTATTAGCTCATAAAAGATTTTTCCTTGGTATAGACTCTATCCTGAAAGGGCCTTCAAACAAACGGTTAAACTTACGAGTCTCTTGTTGCAAAGCTGATGACTTACTATGAACTTCAACTAACACCAAATGACCCACTTTATATTCTATACACTTCTGACCTTCATCATGCTTTTTCTTTCTCCTTGTTGCCTTCTCCTTTAAATTTTTAAGAGCTAAAGCTACCTTTTCTTCATAGTTGAAACTCTTTTTATTTGGAAAACTAACAAATTCTCGAATTAATCTGTTAGCCGGTTTCTTAAACATCAGCTCAATGGGTGGTATTTCAGTTGTATCACTAGGTATAGAATTAATTACATTTTCAAAATTTTCTACTTCATATGCCCACTTACTGTGTTGGTCTGTACAATATGTCCTAAACCAACGTCCTATTTCCCTCATTAGGCGTTCTATGTGATTTCCTGCTGGATGATGAGCAGAAGTATGTACAACCTCTATCCCTTCTTGTTCAAGTTTTTCTGTCCACACTTTACTAGTGAATTGCGGGACATTGTCCGAAAGCACCCTTTTAGGTTTACCTACCTTCTGACAATATTCATCAATCACTTATCTAACCAAAATTTTAGCTGTAGACTTCTTTACAGGGTAAAGTTTAACGAACTTGGAAAAAACATCAAATAAAACTAAAACCTGGGTCACCCCTCCCCGAGACATGGGTAGGGGGCCAAGAACATCAGCAGAAACTAATTCCAATACACTACATGGGATAATATTTTGCATTTTCCCCACTTGTTTAACACTATCTATTTTAGATCTTTGACACACTTGACAAGATTTTAATAGCTTGGAAATCTTTTTTCTCATATTATAGAAATATGTATGTATCTTCCCTTAACACTCGGTAACACTTGGATGGCCCATAATGCCCATAACTATAGTGGCGATGCCAAACAATTTTTTCAACCAAACTTCCTGGAAGCCATAACTTCCAACCATCATCTTCTTCATTGGTCCTTCTAAATAATAGTCCTCCATGCAAAGTATAATATTTCCGAAGATTATCTTTGTATTCTGGGTTATCAAGATTAGTTTTTACTTCTGCTATAGCTACATCTTTGTCCTGTTCCTCGTTGATTTGTCTCAAGGAATACTTAACCTCAGTCTTATACGGTACTCCTTTTAGATAAGCAATTCTAACCTCAGTGTGTGGTCCTAGACATCTCTTTTCGGAATCTAGACCTAACGGTAGACGTGACAAAGCATCTGCAACTTGATTTGTACTAGGAGGTCTATATTGAATCTCTAAATTGTATTCCTGCAGAACCAATGCCCAACGGGTTAACCGACTGTGGACTAATTTACACTCTAATAAAAATGAAAGAGCCTTATGGTCCGTATATACAATAATTTTTCTACCTAACAGTAGGTACCTAAACTTACTTGGGAACCATCAGACCTGTTCAGAACGGATTTCGATCCCCCGAGTATATGTTGAAGGGTAATTGCTCCATATGTCTGTGTTACAATTATTTCTTCAAAATGAGCCATGGGTATTGAGAAATTAACACGGAAACATATGTGAATATATTTTAAATACTATAATTTCAGTATATTTTTTAAAAGCTTAAGTGTGGTGTATGCGGTAAGGCGCTAACTTCCCATTTTGCGAACCCGGGTTCAAATCCCCATATTGCCAAATATTTTTATTTCTTTTCTTATATGCAGTAATCATTGAGCATTGATTTTATTTCATTTGAAATTCATTTACGAATTTTTATCATGCGAAATAACAGACATTATGTTAGTTTCAAACATTTACATGCTACCACCACTGAACGATAATAAGTATTACTGTGGTAGGGAGGGAAAAACCCCGACCTTATGGCTGTAATATATTTACTTTACGATATTAATCGTAGAGATACAAGTATAGAAACGATGAACATGAAATATACCTGTAAAAAAAAAACACATAAACAATAAACAATGAAATAATGATTTTCTAAAAAATTGGGACTGTATATTCTGTAATATTTTGTTTTAAAAGTTATTTTGCATAATAAAAATTTGTAAATGAATTTCAAATGAAATAAAATCAATGCTCAATGATTACTGCATATAAAAAAAGAAATAAAAATATTTCGCAATATGGTGATTTGAACCCGGGTTCGCAAAATGGGAAGTTAGCGCCTTACCGCATACACCACGCTAATGCTTTCATAAATGTACTGAGATTATAGTATTTAAAAGATATTCACATATGTTTCCGTGTTAATTTCTCAATACGCAGGGCTCATTTTGAAGAAATAATTGTAACACAGACATATGGAGCAATTACCCTTCAACATATACTCGGGGGATCGAAATCCGTTCTGAACAGGTCTGATGGTCTCCAAGTTAGTCAAACCCCACACAGTAGATAAGGCCTCCCTTTCAGTAATTGTGTATCTAGTTTCAGCTGGTTGTAGTTTTCTACTGGCAAAGGCAGTGGTCCTAGAATCCGGGTCTCCATTGATTTCTACTGCCTGGAAGACATGTACTCCTAAACCGTAGTCAGAACTATCAGCGGCAAGGCAAAAATCTAAATCCGAATCTGGATAATAGAGGATATTAGCATTACATAATTCATCTTTGATTTTTTGAAAATCTCTTTCACATTCTGAGGACCACACCCACTTGACACTTGTTTTAACCAAATCTCTTAAGGCTGGACTATTTAAAGCTTGTCCCTGAAGAAATCTCCTATAATATTCACACAATCCAAAGAAACTCTTTAGTTGTTTCTTATCTCTAGGTCGGGGAAAATTCTTAATGGAATTTATTTTATCATTACTCGGCAAGATCCCCTGTGGTGTAATACGATGGCCCAAAAATTCAACCTCTTTTTGCAAAAATGTACATTTCTTTAACTTAATAGTCATACCCTCCTTTCTCAATGCTTCTAAAACTTTTCTAAGTAGCACCGAATGTTCCTCAAGTGTTTCTGACATTATAAGAATATCCTCTACATATATATCTACTCGTTCAAACAGTTCCTTTCCTAACACACTATCTAAAGCACGAATAAAGGTAGCCACTGAAATATTTAACGCAAATGGTAAAACTCGAAAATTATAACAACGGCCATCAAATAGAAAGGCAGTGTATTTCCGGGATTCTTCTGAAAGCGGGACTTGCCAATAGGATGCAGTCAGATCGATAGACAAAATATATATTTTACCTTTAAACCTGTGCAACAACTCACTGATAGGTGGAGGATGATCCCGTTCTGTTACTAAATGCTTGTTTAATGTGCGAGCATCCAGCACTAGTCGCACAGAATTGTCCGGTTTTATTACAACAACCAAGGGATTATTGCAAGGACTCCTTGACCTCTCTATTACCCCCCACTCCAACATTCGATTTATCTCCTTATTCACTTCATCTCTTTTGGTCAAAGGGATTGCATATGGCTTAATAAAGAAAGGCTCTTCAGACTTTACAGTAAGCTTGCACTCATAATTTTTGATCAGAACTGGTTTGTCAGAAAATATGTCCCTATATTCTTCAATTAGACATTTCAGCGTTTCTTGTTGGTCTGACGGCAATAGTTTCATACTGTTTGGGTAATTAATAACGTTTCCTTCGCTTATCTCCTGATCTTCAGACTATTAATCTCATTACTCTGCCTTAACACATTTACACAAATCTGTGGTAATAGTTTGTCACAAACTCTAGCTACACCAGCATTCTTATATTTAACCCTCACATGATCTACTTCTTGTATGCCTTTCCAAACAGTCTTCTCAAAATCAACCCAGTATTCCCCACTGTTTAATTTAATCCGTAAGTTACCTTCTCCACAGTGTACCAAAGCCTTTAATTTTGTAAGCCAATCCATGCCTAAAATGCAATTAACATTCAACTTAGGGACTACATACATGGATATTTCTACATTTACAGTCCCCATACACCCTTCCATCAACATTTCCTGCTTAATTCTCTTACTTCGAGAACCAGTAGCACTAACAGCTGTCATACTATTAACGGGTAACACTTCAATTTGATTGGTGCTTTCAATTTCATTAAATAATCCCACAGCAAGGCAAGAAACCTGTGACCCAGTGTCAATAAGAGCATCTATTTGTTTAATAAAAGCATTATTTTGCACTATGGGAACTTTATCTAAACCTTCATCCTTATCCTCCACCTCTTCCAATAAATCTTCTCAGGGATTATTCATAAAAATGGTATTAACTCTATAGCAGTTGGTACCTGGACCCAGATTCTTGTCCACCACTGCGGGGCCCATCACAGGGGTGGTCTTTAGTTTGCCTGCCACCCATGCTGCCTTTCCCTTTCAGATTGAGGGTTCTGTTCTCTCACTCCCCCATTATCATTCCTCCTCGCCTAATTATCACAACCCCATCCCCTAGATCTACCATCCCTTGACCCATTACCCCTTCTAGGGGGACTCCTGCTGCCCCTCCTATGGTGTTGATGGTAGTAATGTTGTTCATTCAATGACTCATGGGCATCCAAGCGTCTCAAAAATTCCGAAACCCTATCCACATTTACTACATCCAATGTGGCAATTAAATGTCTTGTTTGCTGAGGTAGCCTAGCTCCTATCAAATCAATGAATTCCTCCTCTCCATAAGGATGGTCTAAATATTTACAACGGATCCTACATTTATGAAAAAAATCATGCTGAGTTTCCCTACCAGGTTTATAGGGCCTACCAGTCATCAACTCCCTCTTTTCCTGAATCTGCCTGCTTGTCGACCAAAAATGTTTCAAAAAGTTTTCTTTAAACAGCTTGTAGTCAGTCACTTCCCTAGCTTGTCTATCACCCCATGTCCTAGCATAAGACTTTAGATGTTTACCCACAAGTGCAATTTTCTTACTGTCGGGTAACAAATTAAAATAGTCTGATCTTTCAAAATTATCTATAAACTCAATAGGGTGAAGTCTTCCACTGTCATCATTGAATTCAAATTCTTCCTTAATATCAGCACTAACAATTGTGTTACCTAGTGTGGGAGCTTGACTTAACTGTATCTGCAACCCAGTAAACCTTTTCTCTAACTGATTAACGTTACATTAAGTTACCTCCAATCCCTGGGTAAGTTGTTCCTGATGATTTACCAATGCATTAACATTTTTTCCTATACCAAACTCTTCCTGTCTCAACTCAGTAGCTTTAACATCATTAGCTTGGAATAAAGTAACATATTCCTCCTTCATCTTATCACAATTTTCACTGACTTCTTTATAAATCAAATTTACACACACAGTCTTATTCTGTTCACAAATTTCTGTAACCTTTTCAAATCTCTCCTGACTACCTTCCCCAATTTAGAATCTAAATTGTTAATATCCTCCTTGAATTGAGAGCTAAAACCCTGAAATTGCTCTGCGATTTTAACATCAAAACATTTAGTCAAGTCAGAGAATGTTTTATCATTGTTTTGTTGCAATTCAGAAAATTTAGAATTAATTTCAGAAAATTTGCCATCAAGTTCCATAAATTTTGCATTAAAACTGGCTACAAAAGACTCTAGAAATGCTTGTAGATTCTGACTATCAGCCATTTTCAATAATTAGCAAAATCAACATGAAAACAAAGTTAAGAAGAATTAAAAGTTTTCTAACCTGCCACAAAATAACATGCAAAAGCAAAATTTGAATATTCAGTACTTACTTTTGTATCACTTAAATACTTTTCATCACCTTAAATTTCAGCTAGCAGCACTTTTCACCACTGAACACCACGTTTTTCACTGATTAAAACACTTAAACACACTTTCCACACTCAAAACACTGTACTGCTGGAAGACTTGATCTTGAGGCCGCAGAAAATCTGCTTGCCGTAGGAAAATTATTGCCGATTGCAGACGTCGAAGGAAAATCTCCGATGAGTGCTGTCAGCTCGTATTCAGATTGAAGTCGACAGCATCCAACCCGTGTCGCCGTTCTAAATGTCGCGTCGCAGTCCGCCGATACCTCGTCGCAATTTGATGCAGATTCTATTAGAAGATTAACATCTCACAGATGTTAATGACTTCTCTTCGCTGTCAACTGTCGCCATATTAGGATCTTCGGTGGTTTAATTTATTTATGTTGATTAATTAAAAAGTCCACCAAAAGGTTATGTTGAAGATTTGTTTATTTGCTCAAAACGAAGTCAGCGATATTCACAAGCATAGATACAATACAGAGATGCACTTCTGAGCCGTCGCAAAGAAAATCTTTATAAAATCTCTGTGAACTCAACTTGAAAAACTAACTGGATGAATGAATGAATACTGAATCTGTCCAGCCGATCTGTTTATATGGTCTCTATCGAAATTACGAGAATTCTTCAAAGGCATCCGCCCGATATTTCTCAAACATTAGCAATCACTCAAACAATCAAACATTTTAAAAACAATCGGAATTAATACAAAATTGCTTAACAACACTACAAAATGATCAGAAATGGTAATTAGAGATACTTAAATACAAAATTATTTGCAGAAATCATCTCAAACTGTAGAAAATTGTCCTGTAGACATCATAACTTGCATTAATACATAGAATTACAAACATTTAAGAAATTCTCTTGCACCATTCGGTTCTTAAACATATTAAATGGACTTTAAATAATTTTCTTTCATAAAACAAAGTCTATATACACTGATTTACAAGAAATTACAAAACAAACATACCAGATCATATTCAAGCAAACTTTAGCTCACTATAAATACTTCATACAGTACAATACTATTCAAAATTCAGGTATGAGGGCTGTTACACTATGATTCATGAAACGGTGCTTTTTAGTTAGTTTTCAATACTCTGCAAATATCTATCGAATCCTACACTTAAAACGAATGCATTCAATGGGCTAATATAGAAACTAATTGTTTCATGAAGCAACACTGGAAGTCGTTTACGACACAATACACCTCATTTGCACGGAACATGTGAAAGCTGCTTACTTGTTACTAATAATAACTAAATTCCTTTTGCCTTATGCTGTAACAAAAATCATTCTGGTCCAGGCATCATTCAACCAAACCACTATCTCTGTTAATATTGCCGCTAGAAAGTAAAACGATACGAACACACCTCAACATATTAAATGCAATTATACGCCTTACTAAATCGCGAGCAGTAACAGTCACTTTACCGAGATGTTAACTCGACCAGCAATATTAAGGAAAGTTGTCTTGGAGTTGTAGAGAATTATGGTCTTCCGTTGTGCACTGTAAGTTACAAGCATTTTAGTATAAAAATTTTAATTACTTTACTCCAATAACTGTCTTGATGCTGATGACAGTTCATGTGGATGAATGTAGTTTCAGATGAAATCGGTAATTTACTGCATTTTTACGAGTGCCACATTGCCAACGCCATTATTCAGGTTCATTTAGTATCGTGATCTGAAATAATTAGTAAGTTTATTTCGCCATTCATAACACCACTAACATGCAATAGGCCCTATAGAGAATGTATTAACGCTCAACTGATAGAAGCTTTGATTTTCAAGCGGTAATATTAGCTGAGTTTGTGACTTGGTTGAAATGCAGCCTAGGCCAGAATGAGACATTATTAGTTATTTCAAGAGCGCCATTTTAGTGATGTCATGTGTTTCTTTGTTCCGATATTGTATTAAATGATTTATAATAAGCATGGATGATTTAGTAAATTTTTTTGAAATTTATAAATGTTTTATTCATATAGTGGAGTGGCAGACAAGCAGAGTGGTAATTTGCCGATAGACATTCAACTCTGTTGACAGATTGAAAAACCAATTATAAAGAAAGAATCAATTACTACTTAACATTGAAATTTATATTTTAGCACAGAATTAATGGATCGAAACGAAGGAACTATAGCAAACTGGTCTACAGGCAATTCAACTGTTTCTACAGATAGAGAAACCAACATTACCACAATACGACTGATCATAATGGATAAAAAAAGTATCAATTACTACTATACTTATTACTATAATATGTAAATTTCTGTTGATGGAACCTATATATCATCAAAACAAAATCAATATTCAAAGAGTAAATTAAGTTCTCTTTTTTAAAGAATTTTTTCAGATATTCAATACTAATCAAATATTCACTTTTAGTATCGCAATTTTTTTGACGGAAATGAACGTCCTTGGTCCACTTAAGTATTTATTTGCTGTTTGGATGTTAGTATTTTTTGTTGTTGATATTTAGTCAATTCCATCAATGTATTGCTAATATTTTGACGTTTTGAGCTTCCATTAATTAAAGCTATATTCATTTTTATTCGCGAGATGAAATTAGTAATTTTAAGAGATGATGGATAAACGAAATTCAAAGAAATGTAAGAAAACTAGGGCTATGAAAATATCCAAAACCTAGGAGACAAATCCTCAATATTGTATATACCAATATATTAAACTAAAAATACTCCTAACAAACAGAATATTTTTATTGTTTTAAAAATTCAATGAAGTATTTGTGGAACTAAACTAAATTTTTGTTATTTTATTGCAACATTTATTATTACTATTACTAATAAAAATAGCTCTAAAATAAATTGTACGGTCGTATTGACCTGGTGACAAGGCTTCTTTACGTCTCTGCAATCAGCCCCTTTCATAGCCTCTTAACGTAACCCAGTAATCCTACCGGACGTCGAGGACCCACAGTTCAAGGTGGAATCAGAACCAAGAGAGCATTCTCGCATAATTCACATCACACTACAACCTATGCCAGAGGTGAAGGACCTATGAAAATCCTCGCCGAGACTGGGATTCAAGCTGGGGACTTTTCCATTTTGCAGTTGGATGCCCTAATCACTGAGCAACCAGGCCTCTCAAAAAAATCTTATATTACAACACTCTTCAACATGGACGAAGTCGCGGGTAACTGCTAGTATCTATATAAATGAGAAAGTATGTTTGGATGTACTTTTCACCTCAATCACACCATAATTACCAAACAGATTTAAATGAAATTTGGCATGGAGTTTGTAAATTATATACGTAGTGACATAGGATAGTTTTTATCCCACAAAAACGAATAGTTCCTTTAGAAATTGCTATTTCGAAATTCGCAAATGCTGATGAATCTTATACTTCGTAGATAGCGGTGCTACGTTTACTGTTTGCTGTTTAGATACATCACAAATACTTCTTTCCACAAATAAAGCAAGAACCTTCTGATGTATGTAGTGCTGAAACTGATGTACTTGATAAATAATAAATCAGGAGCAGGAAATATAAATCTGTACTTTACTATAAATTTTTTTTTAAATCTTCCTGTCGGTAAGTTCACAAGCAGATGTCTTCAGTTGCTTAAATGAAATTGTATCACAACATAATTTCGTTTATAATATTTCTGTCATAATATATGTGAAAAATCAATGCTTGAGAAAAAAAAAAAAGGACTAAGAGTATACAAGCAAAAAAAAAAAAAATCAGCTCACTGAAAGTGCCAAAACGGTCGTGCGTGAAATATGGTTGTATTTGTATGGTCATGACAAATATGGAATGGTTTATATTCCACCTCGGTTCAATTTCTGTCTCTCTCCTCCGATATAAACTCTGCAGCATTAGAAATTATTTTGCCAAAATTTAAATCTTACCGAAGATAACTAACCTCCTATTTTGTTTTGTTTTTTTAAATCGGTATAAATAGTAGCCTATGATTAACAAAATTGCTTTGTTACTTAATGTTCAATATCCTGCAAATACCTATTAAATCCTTCACTTAAAACGAATTTATTCACTGGCCTAATGTAAAACTTTTCGTTTCAAGAAGCAATAGTGGAAGCACTTTCCATCGCGATACATACCGTTTATAAAAGCAGCTTATTTATGACTAATAATAACAACTAGATTCCTCCTGCCTTATGCTGCAACAAGAAATTTTTTGTCCAGCTAGCATTTCAACCTAACCACTATCTCCGCTACAAAATTAAACGATATGGACACACCTTAACATATTAAATACATCAGAACTACATTTCGAGTAGTAGCAACATTTTCTATATCAGGATTCCTATTCAGCATAAAATACGACAGTTTCATTACGTATCTTCAGTATGAAATGGAACAGGACTAAAACACGCGCAGTAACTAAGTCATTGTATTGCTGCGAAATCTTGACCCACAGTATTTACTTAAGTTGTATTAAGAGTTTTGATGAATTCCAAACTTTTCGTTGTACAGCATAAGTTACGATCATTTTTTTCTTGATGCTAACAACAGAGTTCATGTGGCTGAATTTAATTATTATTAATTATTTTTTTGTATTTAGATTGCTTTTATGAACACCGTATTGCAAGGGTCTTTATCCAGCCGGTTTTTAGCAGTTGCTTTTGTATCACAATCTGAAATTGTGGGTCAAACCATTCATGATGTCACTAATATGCATTATAGTGGATATATTAATGCTTTGATTTCTAGCGGCAATATTAGTGGAGTTTGTCGCTTGGTTGAAATGCAGACTGGACAATAATGAAAACTGAAACTTTGCTAGTAATTCAAGTTGCTTTCATGAATGCCAATTTAGTGACATTATGTATCGTGTTGTAGCAAAATTATATCAAGAGATAAATAATAGTCCTAGAGCAGGTAATATAAATCTATACTTAACCCTAAAATTTTTAAATTCGTATTATCTGTAAGTTAACAAGTGGATGTCTTCAGTTACGGACATATAATAGTAAGACACAGCAGGTATCACTCCATAATTCCATTCATAATATATGCGTCATATGTGAAAAATCAAAGTTTGAAACAAAAAGTGCCATTTTCAAGGAGGCATATTAATGATGGTTGTGGTTAAGTTGGAATAAGGCCTTGACCAAAATGACTACTAATATTCCATGGCGCAAGGTGGATTTTGAGTGAAGAAGGATGCTGCCATGCCGACATTTGGCTATAATGTCGTCTCCATCGGCACGAGACGTCTGTTGCAGCTAAGTGAGTAATGTGCGTAACGTATCTTTCGGCACACGGTACATCTTTGTAATCAGTTTTCCAGCTTTGATGAACACTTTTCTTTGAATATTAAAAGCCAAGGAAGTAATTTACCATATTTCCAACCCAAAAAGTTTCTGCTGGTCGTACTATGAAAAGTAAGAAAAACTTTTATACTATAACACACTGTTAAGCGTAAGAAGTCACAGGTAAATGCCACCGAGCGGGGCGGTGTAACGGTTAGCGTTCTCGCCTCGCATTCAGGAGGACGGCGGTTCGAATCCCCGTCCGGGCATCCAGATTTGGGTTTTCCATGGTTTCCCCAAATCACTCCAGGCAAATGCCGGGATGCTTCCTTCAAAAGGCCATGGCCGAATTCCTTCCCATTCCTTGCCCCCATCCTTGTCCCCCATCCTTTCCCGTCTCTAAAGACCTCGATGTTAAAAAGAGACGTAAAGCAGTTACAAAAAAATAGGTAAATGCTGGTACATATATATATATATATATATATATATAGAACCAAGTCTATAGAAATTCAAACCATCATCCACACTTGACCCTCCACCTTTTCCCCAGAACCATCCGCTCCAAATTTTTGATGATTTCATTTCCACCAGATTGGCCTCTCCCACTTTCCTTAAATCTTTAGCAAACACCGATATTCTTAGCCCAGCTGAAACCCGTGCCAGAAAACAACTCTCCAGCAATTCAGAACTCATTATCCTTCCAGCTGACAAGGGCATAACCACTGTAGTCATGAACAGGAATGACTATGTGGCTGAAGCTCTTCTTCAGCTATCAGACACCAAAACCTACTGCTGCCTATTGGAAGATCCAACTCCTGCTGTCAACAAAAAAATACAAGAATATGTACAGTTTAGTGGACCTCTCCGAGGTCTCACCCCACAATCCATTTCGCTTCTCATTCTTCAAAATCCACATACACCCACCCTTTATCTATTGCCCAAAATCCATAAACCTGGCAATACAGGATGCCCTATCGTTGCAGCCTACGGATCGCCAACTGAGCGCATCTCTGCCTTGGTTGACCAGTACCTACAGCCCATTGTTAATCAGCTCCCTCCTCATATAAAGGACACCCAGCACTTTCTCTTCCGGCTTTCTACCTTACCCACAACTCTTCTTTCCGACTCAATACTGGTTACCATTGACGTCACGTCCTTGTATACAAACATTCCACACTGGCATGGCCTCAGGGCCATGGAACACTTTCTGGACCAGCGCCCTCCCAACAGCCTTCCTATGACATCCTTCCTCATCAAATTAGCCCACCTTATCCTTAATAATAACTACTTCTCCTTCGAAGGCAACATCTATCACCAAACCTGCAGAACTGCCATGGTTACCCGCATGGCCCCCTCTTATGCTAATCTGTTCATGGGCCGGCTGGAACAGACATTTTTGGAGGAATTCCCTCTCAATCCCCTCATTTGGCTTCGTTTCACTGATGACATATTTATGATTTGGACGCATGGAGAAAATGAACTGCTAAATTTCCTGAACCATCTCAATAACTTTAGCATGCTGAAATTCACTTGGTCCTACTCCCACACCCAGGCCACATTCTTGGATGTGGATTTGTCCCTATCCAATGGCTATCTCAACTCTTCAGTTCACATCAAACCAACCAATCTTCAACAGTATCTCCATTTCGACAGTTGCCACCCATACCATACCAAACGTTCACTCCCCTACAGTCTTGGCACTCGAGGTAGTCACATATGCTCTAACCAACAGTCTCTCATGGATTATTCAAACAGTATTTCAGAAGCATTAATATCTCGCAACTACCCTCCAGCTTTGGTTAACAAACAGCTTTCACGTGCTACATCACAACTGAATCAGCCAATCAATCATCCCAGACCCGCAAAAACCAACCACAATCCAGTCTTGGTCACACAGTACTACCCAGGCCTCGAATCCATCAACAGAATCCTCCGGCAGGGCTATGATTTCTTACAAACATGCCCTGAAATGAGATCCATTCTTCCTAAAATCCTCCCTGCCCCTCCTAGAACTTGTTTCAGCAGACCTCCTAACCTCAGCGAACTTCTAGTCCACAAACACAGTCTTCCTCTTCCTAACAGTCAACCCCAAGGCTCTTTCCCACGCTGCAAGATGTGTGACATACACCATGCTTCCACCACTTTCATCAACCCGGTCACAGGGGAAAGCTTCCCTATCATAGGACACGCCACCTGTGAAACCACGCATGTAATATACCAGTTAACATGCAACCACTGCCTGGCTTCATATATAGGTTTGACCACAAATACACTCTCCATAAGAATGAATGGCCACCGTCAGACGGTGTTCACACAGAACCCAAAGCACCCAGTTGCTGCCCATGCCATAACCCATGACTTGAATAATTTCAACTCTTGTTACACAGTCCGTGCTATCAGAGTTCTCCCTAATAGCAGCAGTTTCTCTGAACTCTGAAGGTTGGAACTTGCCTACCAGTATAAACTTGGCACAGGCAACCACCTGGTCTCAACTTAAGATAATACCCGGTCATTATTATTAGTAGTGCATACATATGTTTAACCTTTTTTTATTACTCTCCTTTCCATTACCTATATCGAACCACCACTAACCTGCGGTGATGTTTACTTCATAAATATTATTTTTTATTTATTATTTTTTTAATAATATTTTATATATTTTTTCAATATATGTTATATTTTGATCTTCCCACCAACCAGAAATTAGTTTGGATATTTATTTTTGCTCGGGTATGAGCTCTGATTCACTGCCCCTCTACTTTTCCGATGTTTGAATTTAACCCCACCATTTTCTCGACCGGCGGTCTTTCTGTGAGGCAATCTCCGGCTGCACCCACCTCCCATAATGTTCTCTTGTTGACGAAGGGTTTTTTTCCCCGAAAATTTCCTTATTATTTGTGTTTGTGTCTTTTCTGTGTGTTCACGCCCCACATCCATCATCTAAAGGTAAGTGGTGGCTCATTTCCCTATCCTAATTTGATTCCTTTCCACTACTTAGCGTCTTTTTTTTCATTGTTATATATATATATATATATATATCAGTCTTTCCAAAAATATTGATAGTTTCACTTCCTAACATTTGGCGCCACCACCTCTTCCCCGCCCTGTCTTCCGCTGTCCAGCCAGTCATGTGGTAAACTTCAGTGTGTGTGTGCACCTCCCGAACCATATGACTTAAATGTTGGTAATGATACGAAAGTTGTATGTGGTCAGTTAATAAAACCAAGAGTGATCTTTGAGGCAATACAAGTAATTGTTCAGTTGTTTAGAAGAATCTGCAATATGAACAATGAACCATACATTAAGTTCCAAGTAGATGTCTGCCGATTGTTTCACTGCATGGCTCGAACAGCATTTTTCCATCCCACCATAAATGCGTCCTTTGACAGCATCTATACCTCATAATTTTTTTTCCACTTCCTGTATCATACTAATATACATTAAGTAACACTGTAGCAGAGACGTATTTACACACTGAAGATATTTGTCAAAAATAAACTGGTTCCTGAAACTAAAAAGGATTTTTTTTTAATTGTTTTGTTGGGGTTTCCACAATTTTATAGCATATGGTCTAACATAAAATCTGAGTTACCTGATTTTTCCACAGCATCTGGTGCTGGTGGAGCAGGAACTCTAAACTTTTAAAGCTGTAATCTCTCATTACAAAACAGATTTTGATGGCTTTAAAGCTTGGGGTCTGACAAAATCTGAGGTATTTATCTATCATTCTACCTCACATGGAGACAAAGCCAGATAGTTGAAATTTGGTGATAAAATTTTCAGAAAATTATTTGAGTCTAACGTATATGTATAAATAAACCTAAAAATCGGTCAATGTTGACAATTAAATGGCATTTTAGCATTGAAAATAGCTGACTTATATGGTAGGTCTGGTGAGTACACCACATCTTCCCTCAGCCATATGGCTTGCCTCGTGCATGATTTAAGTTGGGAACTGAAATATTGGTTTGTTGTGCTCAGTTGACCCTCCTGCCTTTGTCTGTGGTAAGCAGTCCCTATCCTGTCATATCTAAATAACATGAGATACATCCAGAAAGTAAGAACTAATTGGTTGCAAAAAAAAAAAAAATATAGTTTTAAAAAAATATTTTTTGCTAAATATAACTACATACATTATATTACTTTCCTACAGTCTCCATCTTTACTGAGGCTTTTGTCATATTGTAGTACCAGCATTTGTATTCATTCCCTAATTGAAAAAGCTTGCCACCAACCCATTCAGCTGTTTCTGCACTATGTCTGTTGTTTGTTGATCATTCTCTAGAAACTGTCATCCTAAAAATCTATTCAGATGATGAAACAAATGGTAATTACTTGGAGCTAGTTAGTTCTGCAGCATAAATGTACCAAAATTTCACAACCAAACTGTTCAAATAATAAACACATGCAGACGGTGATGGGCGGCCATCCTGATCTGGGTTTTCCATGGTTTCCCTAGATCGCTCCAGGCGAATGCTGGGATGGTTCCTCACAATAGCCCATGGGCACCACCTGCCATATCCCGTATATCCCTTTCAAACCATTACCTTTCCTGATAGGTGCAATCCACCCTCCGCCAAACACTTTTAGTGAATCGCGGAGTAATAGTAATAGTTACTGTGCCAGAGACAAACTCCAGCAGCCCATCAGTTCTTAATTGCCCAATACAGTTTCATCAGAGTTTAACAATACAAATATACAATACTTCAACAATTTGTCTATAAATTTCTGATGCACAAACATTTTTGCTTGAAAAAGACTTTCCACTTACCACATTTCACAGTCGGCAGGACTTTCAATCTTAGCATCCATTTTAAAATAATACAGCAAAGTGATAAATTCTTTTAGATCAAGATAACTCGCACAATTTTTTGCAGTAAACATTCACTAACCAGCTGAAGGTGGCATCATTGCAATGTTACATACATGTACTCTGTTGGCAATCAGTCAAAAGACTCCACCATCATCAGTTCTTTTGATATAAAATATTGAGTTTTTAAACACATTCAGATTTATCATGTGACTATGAGGTGAGTCATGTGGTAGGTCTGGACGTGTATACATCTTTCCCCTTGCCATTTGTCTCACCTGTTACATGATTAAGGTTTTTAGGTTTTTTTCTGATATATTGCAAAGTGTGTTCATGTTTTTGTGTTTGTCCTGGCTATCCTTCCTTCATCTGTGCTAAGTGATGGGCTAATTTCCCTATCCCTTTTTTTTTTTTTTCAAAGTGATTAATGTGTTACTGTCAGTGATGGGTTCTTTAATGGATTGGCTTCTTTAATTTATTCTAGCAGTTATTCCAGTCAGTTTGTAACTATAGATTTCCTGTAATAATTGCTATGGAACTGTTACTTGTGAAGATTGTTTTTATTCTGCATGGTGTATCATTTCAAATTAGTTTTTCAGCTATGTTGATAGACTGTCCTACCATCATAGGGGCTGCACACAGTCCTTGTGTTGCAACAATCACTGGTTTAAGTCTAGTCCCCCTAATCCCCGTCCAGCCATCCAGATTTGGGTTTTCCATGGTTTTCCAAATCATTTCAGATAAATGCCGGTATGGTTCCTTTAAAAGGCCATGGACAAATTTCTTCCCGTTCCTTGTCACCAGTCATTTCCCACCTTTAATAACCTCAACATTGATGAGGTGTATAGCCATAAGAATCTTGTCCCAGCCATGTATTAAATTAAAATGTTACATTGGTTTTGTGTTTTCATGTTATGGCATGTAGCGGTTGCAGAGTAAAAGTAATAACATAAAATTTGGAAATGAAATGAAGTAGTTGAAGCTGTCTAAATTGCTAAAAAATTCATGCACGATTAAGAAAGAAACATTAGTGATAAAATTAAAATGATGTGTTCCTTTACAAAATAAAGTGCATGCTTGTATTAAGCCTCTGTTGCCCTCTAGTATTGTAAAATATAATTCCTATTCTTTTAATTAATTATTTTTTTGATTACAGAGCATTGTGCAAGAGACAAGTATAACACAAAAATTTGGTAATAATCGAATAGTGCCTAATCTTGGGGGACATGAGGGAAAGTATACTCCAAGCAGTTCAGTGCCAGACATAGCTCAGAGGTACGCAGTTAAATAGTATTGTAATTTGTTACTGAATTTCCTTATACAAATTGTGAAAGAAATTAAAATTTCTATATAGCTATTTTGTTTAAAATTATCAATTATATAAACAAAGTAAACTATTTTGGACCATTTTAACTATAAAAAAAACTTATTTAATAGTCTCTATTCTAGTCTTGAGTCCATTAATCAAATTTGCATTCCTTGCCGAAATATGTATACCTGTCTCCATTGTCTCCCTTCCACTTTCTTACTCTTTTTACTTGTGCCTTAGCAGATCATCAAACCTCAAGCTAACTGTCCCTTCCCTACCAGAGGGGAAAGTTTTCACCTTTACTGGACATTCAGCATGCATAAAACACCTCACATAGCAACTCACTGGCCTCCAGACACCAGTTCACATACGGGGCTCACCATCAACCATCAGGATGATCGACTACATGTACACAGGTTACACTCGTAATGTAGATTATCCAGTGACAGCTCATGCCAGTTTCCATGACCTCACCCAATATTCTTCAGCGAAAGCTATCACTCTTTGCTAACTACCATCCCTCCTGCAGGGATGGCTTAAGGAATATCAGGGCCCCCTACTTCTTTTCTAGATGTACTTTTGCCTACTTTCGATAATTTTTGTGACTTTATATACACACACACAAATAATATATAGAAAATCTGTGTCTAGAGCTCAAACAACGATTAAAGAGATGGACTGAGGTTTCTCTAAATCTGTGTACAAACGGGCCAGCAGTTTATTGAATATTAGCTGAACGGGACCAACTTCGCCGTGTCTTTGGTGTTTTATCTATGCATCTCATATGGATCTCCCAACTACTGTCACTTTAATTTCTGGCTAAGCCCTGCTGCCCATTGTGTCAAATGAAATTGTTTTTGTATTCAATTTTATAGCTATTATAAATACACTTTTTGTATAAGACATTTCTTTTCTTGCCTTTCTTTGCTAGTACATACAGGTTTTTGGGACGGGGGACGCGTGAGCAGGCATACACATTTTAATTCAATAACTTTTTATATGAAATGTCAAAAGATGAACGAGTTTATTCAAACGAAATTACATAAATTGCTGTAACAGGTTGAGAGCAATTCACGCCTTTAAATATATAGGCCTATTGTAATTACATCAGATACAACTTTCTCAAAACTGAATCTGATGAAGGACTTCTCGTGGAACTCCACGCCTTGTAAAAGTCTATTGTGAACACAGCTTATTAACATTCTAAATTTGTAGATTATTTATTTTAGCAGAAAAATTGTTCATTAAGTAAGGACAAATTTTGAATGGGATAGTGGCGAGGCCCCCTCAAGCTTGGAGCCCCCGCAGCTGCATTTCTTGCAATAGCCTTAAACCGGCCCTGCCCTCCTGAACTAAGTAATTGGGAACAACCTTACCACCTTTGCTTTAATAAGAGCTATCTCTTGACCACAACCTGCAGTAAAACACTACCGATAAATCAATTACCATTTGTATTTTTTAAATAAATTTAATATTTTTGTCGCTTTTCAAATTGGTTTAAATTGTTGGTTTGGGTATATGATCATGTACTTTTGTATGTTTATTATTATTGCTATTTATCACCATTTTCAATTAAATATTTTCTTATAGTTATTGTTTGGCTACTTTGTAGTCCTTCAACAATCACCTTGTACCTTGTCCACAGCTGTCAGCTTTTATTTCAGTCTTATGGTGAGATTTTGTGCATTTCTCACCTCACCATGTGTCTTATCTTATAATAAAGAATTCGAATTTAAGCCTTGGGAAAATCCTCAGTCTTTACTAACACACAAACCATCAAGCCCTCAGACAAGGTATCCTACCTCAGGTGTAGCAGATGGGAGACAGTGAAAGGTTAGTTTCTGATCCTTTAAAACTGGGGCATTCTGACATGAAAGAGAGAGGCAAGTCACAAGACATAAAGGCATAGCTCAGCCATGTTATTTACTCAGTTATTGGTTGGTAATCCATAACTGGGAAAACTTTCTTCTATTCACAACCTTCACATTGGGAATAGAAGCTGGATGGATCTTTGTATGATGGAATAACTAAGGAAGCGGTAGCAAGTGGAACTCTAGAGGTCCACATAGTAAAGAAACAGAATTGCAGAAAGAATTAAAATATATGGATTCAATTGAAGAAATGAGGAAGAAATATAAAGGCAGTATAAAACTGAATGATTATAGTCTGTGGTTGCATGCCACAAAAGAGGGCCGTGTTGGGAGTAGCTATAATTATTAGGAAACAATGGCAATTGGCAATCAGTTCTAATTTTTACAGATTTAATGTACTGATAGTTATAAACACTTTGTTTCATATATAAAGATATATAAAAGTTCACATGGAGCTGTCAGGATAGTAGACCAGTAGTGATTAAACTTTATCAAATGAGAGGACAGTGTTTGTAAATGACACCAGAGTATGCAGATTCAAAGATGTTCTTGACAACCACTTAAGCAATGTCTGATAGATGTTACAAGAACAAGCCAACTACAAAATCTCTGGATCAGACATTTAGAGTGCATTTGTTAAAGGAAGAAGAACAAAGTCTTGATGATATTCTAGAAAATGTTCTTGTGCAGGATAATATTAACCCTTTCCTCCCTGACGGTACTTATAAGTACCACTGTATTTACCACCATATAATTCGACAATACCAGTCTCCACTGCATTGTTAAGCCTGTTGATCTATTGTTGTATGATTAGGTCAGAAAATGACAACATTTATTTTTAAATTCTGCGTGAAATTGAACAGAAATTAATTTTCTAAGTTGGGGCTTGACAGCAAACTGACCAGAGTAAGAAGTGCTACATTACAATGAATTTTTAGATGATAATTTACTTGGTAAGTGTCAATTTCTGTTATTACTTTTTTAGTTTGAACATTTAACCATATATTTTTTACCTATAAAAAATGTTTTTCTAGTTTCTTTACTAAATAATCTAGAAAAACCAACGTGGACTTATAAGTACCATCAGGGAGTTCTGGGTAGTTTTATACAGATTATTGGTCAATAGATTTAGCAAGTATACAATTGGTTTTATCATTGTTTTAGATATTTTCAAATTGATATTTTAATGAAATACGCTCCGACTGAAGCTCTTCTCTTAGAAGTTTATAATTTATCAAGGAAAAATGAAGAAATGACTGGAATGTTCTCAGATTACTCATTAGGTCAAAGAGTGGTCTTAGAATTTACTGGGAAAAAAATGGAGCAATGACGATGTTATCTAGTATTATCATTAGTTTTCATCAGTTTCATTATTAAAAAAGTGAAACAACTTTTGTTTGTGGGAGAATCAGATCCTACTGCAAGGGACTTTCTAACAATCTGCTGATGTAAAACTAAAAAGAGGAGATTGTGACAACGAATTTACAAACCTAGATATTTGCTACTGGAAACGGAAGGATAAAAAGGTCATACATTTAGTATCAAATTTTCATGGCAGTGATGAAACTCCACTATACTGGTTGGGGTCAATGGCAACTTCAACAGATGAGTCCTCTCTTGGGTTGGATTGGTGACCTGGTGGATCTTGGACCAGAGGGCCTCTCTGGCCGGTCATCGGGGGCCACCTCCGACAGTAGGTCCCGTAGCAGTTTGCCCATCCTGCCACACTGTTGTTACAACACTACTTATATGCAAAGAAAAAGATGGATTGAAGTCAACAATTTCATGCTCAGCTGATGGCTTTGTGCAATGCTGACAGAAGATTACCGAAATCATGGTAAAGATTGTTTTTGGGAATTCTGGATGTTGTATTTGTCAATGCCTATAACATAAATGGTCCCATATTTGAAAAAAGTCTGTAAAAAATTTTAGAAGATCATTTGCACAAGCTATGATGACTATGAAGGATATCAGTAAGAAGAAAAGGTCATCTATATATATTTCACCAAGCCCTCATCCATTCACACAACACAAGTCATACTATTCCACAATGAGAGATGTAAGATTGGGAAACAGAGGTATACACTGTCCCTAAATTGTAAAAATCAGATGAAGATGTGAAGTATGTAGAATGAAGAAAATACAGTCAAAACATCATTCCAAATGTTCCACTGCAATGTCTTTTGTGTCTGAATGAGCAAAAAGAATTGTTTTTAATATCATGAGGCAAACATTTCATACCAATATGAACATAATTGATTTCAATTGCTATTTCTGTACATCCTGTGATACACAAAGTCCCTGACGGTACTTATAAGTACCAGCTTAGTAATTAGCACTTCGAGTACCAAAAAAAATTTTTGAAAAAAATATATGTGTGTAATTTCAAGTACCTTTATACAAGTATATAATTGAAATTATAAATTTCCCTTTATTTCCAATAGCCGGTAGGAAAGGGTTAATCAGAAATGGAAAATTATTAAAATAGCATTACAAGAGCTAAATTGGAGGCTTTACAAAAATGTACACTAGAAGAGGATTAAAAATATTGAATAATAGTGTTGTAAAGATCATTAATGAGAAGAAAGAGGCATATCTGAAACAATAAGGAAAATTATCATTAGAAAATATAACTGAATACAAAAAGGAACAACTGTATTGGTTCAAGCAAGAAGGAACTTAACTTCATCTGGACACATTTTGAGAAAAACAACAAAAATGTATGCTACCATATCTACTAGGAATTTTTCAACCGAACTACCACAGAATGTTCATTAGGGGAAGGGGTATTTAAACAGGTATTGCTTTTGAACCTTGAGTAATTACAGTTTTAATTTTTAATCAAAGGGTATGCCTTGCGAGTTGGATTCTAGATGATGTGTTCCCTTCTGCATAAAAAAAATAATGGCGGCTTACATATCCATTAATGAAAATGTATGTTTTAACAGTTCCAAGCAATGCTGAATTCAATCTGAAGTGATGGAAAGTGTATATTCCAAAATATATAATCTTTTTCATGTTCCTCTCTCTAGTTTCAAGTGATAGGATTTCTCTTGAAATATTGAGAACACCATCCTTTGACGTCCAGTATGTCTCCAGCTTTAACTAGAAATTTGGTTAGGGGGTTTAGAGCTATGCAGGATTATGTAGGTTAGCCATCTCATGGAGGATACTCTGCCAATTTTTTTACTTGCTTTTTATCTGACTGAAATCATGATCACAATGCGAGAAACTGAGCCTTCTAATTGGTTAGTATTCCTCAATTTTAAAAAAATCATTTTATTTTAATAAGGGCAAGCAGTATTTTGACCAAAATTTAATTTTTATTGTGCCCTTCAGTTATTGCTGTACAGGTGCGGAATTGTCACAGCTGTAGGAATTTTGTTCATAGTGTATTACAATAGCTTTTTTTTCTCTTTTTTTTTAAAAAAACTTTTGTAGGTAACTAGTTAGTTCTTATCCACACTAGTACTTCCATCTTTATTTTAAAATTAATTAGCATAAGTTTTATTCATTTGTTCTTAAATACTTTTGTTACCTAGTTATTAGTTATGAAGAAATTATATATATATATATATATATATATTAAAAAAACAACAGTTGAGCCTAGAAATTTACCAGCATAGGTTAAATTCATTTTTCTGTTTTGTCGGAAATAAAAATTGTATTTAATTATTTTCATATACATTAAAACAACACCCAATATTTAAAAATATGTTCTTGTAAATAACTGATTAGTTATTATTCTCACATTAGCTTTAAATACCTTCGACCTGTGAAATTCAGTCTTCAGGTTAATTTTGAAGTTTAAAACTGCAAGTTTTATTTTGTTGGCTTCTTAGTAGTATCACTTAGTTATTATTTACAACAAAGCAATTGAAAAATAAAAACTTCAAAGAAATCTGTTAAGTGAAGATTAATTTTAATAGACTATTAATTAAATTTAAGATACATAGGAATTTCCTAATTTAATCCTTAAGGTTCATTTGAAAGATACCAGTAGGTTGTGGTGATTTAGTCTTGCTTACTTATGTATGTAGTCTCCACTTTTCACCTTTATCTTATATTTTTATATAGCTAGCATCTACCTATGAACCGATGTATAAGTCATTAATTGTTCTGGTAAAGCTTTTATTTATTCAGTTAATGGTTTAACAACTTCCACCAACACCAGTTCAAATACGACCGTTTATCTTTAAATCGGACTTCTCATATTAATATTTCTCAATCCACACATCCAACTTGCGAACTTAATATAACACCTCTACCATATAGGCTTTAAACATGTCGCTCCTGGCAACCAACATCATCTCAAAACAAAAGCAACACAAATGTAACCCAATCTCAAAGAGTATGCATATTAATATACTTGCATACTACATAATAGTCTACAATATATGCATATGATCATCACAAGGTGTTGTTTTGGGAAAAATTATGCCTGGAAAGTGTGGAGCCTGTTGCAGACATGTGGTGAATGGTTTGGGTTAAATGGATGTAAAGAATGGTTTCACTTGGAATGTAGGGCACTGGGAAAGAGGGAATTAAATGATGCTCTTCAGTGGTATTGTCCACTCTGTTTTAAGGATAGGAAACTTTCAGATCTGGATAGGAAAGTTTCAGAGCACGACAAAACAATAAGATAATTGCCTGAAAGTGTCAAGATTCTTCAGGCACGGCCTGTGGGGGCTCAGCCTGTAGATGCTCAGCCTGTGGAGGGTCTGCCTTTGGACGCTGAAGGTAGAAATGTTGGGTTTAGTGGGGAGGGTGAGAAGGATGGATGGGAACTGGTAACAGGTCATAGGGGAAATATAGTTAACAGGATGAAGATGTTAGACTCAACAAATTGTGGGAAGAAATAGGTTAGACCTGTTACCAGAGTCAAATGGGGAAGAGCCTCGTGTATATGTTGGAGTAGGTAAGGTGCAGCAGGCCTATAGGAATATAGGGGTAGAAGGAAAAAATAAGGAGAAAAACGGTTCTGCTGCTAGGTAGTAGCCATGGGAGAGGTATAGGTCCTCTTCTGCACGATCAACTAGGCACAGGCTACCAGATCACAAGCTTTTTCAAACCCAGTGCTACATTAGGTCAGGTAATCAAGGATAAAGGTTCACTTTGTAGAAATTTCACTAAGGACAATAGAGTAGTGATAGTGGTAGGCACGGGAAATAATATTTATAGAAACACGAGTTACAGTATAGAGGAGGGTAGTGAAGGAGGCACAGCATACCAGGGTGGAACTCGTGAAACTTCTAAATCACCATGATCGGCCACAGTTGAACCACGCTGCGTGGCGGGTAAACATGGAAACAGAGATGCTACTGGGAAGAGGCATTAGTTCTGTTTTGGGTGTTGTACCTGTGAACACCATTGGTAGGTGGGGTTTTACTAGGCATGGCCTACACGTAAATAGAAGGGATGAGGGAGTACTTTCTACAATTGGAAAGACAAAGGTTAATGCTGAAAATACCAAAAATAAAAAAATTGGGGTGTTATTGGTGAACTGCGGAAGTATATTGAACAAAGTGATAGAATTTGCAAACTTATCAGACTTACATGAACCACAAGTGATATAGGGGTAGAGTCTTGGTTAAAAGAAGAAGTACTAGACAATGAGGTTTTCCCTGAAAGTTGCAGAGTGTACCGCAGAGACAGAGGAGCAATTGGTGAAAAGGTATTCATACTGGTTAGCAAAGATTACTATAGTTCCCTAGTGTTCATATATAATGACCATGAGTTACTAGGGATAGATTTTTGGGGTGATAAAAATGAAATAATCTGGGTATTGGCTGCTTACCGTAGTGGAAGAATGAATCATGAAGATTAAATTCTT
Source organism: Vandiemenella viatica (assembly GCA_031002005.1). Lineage (NCBI taxonomy): Eukaryota > Metazoa > Arthropoda > Insecta > Orthoptera > Morabidae > Vandiemenella > Vandiemenella viatica. The sequence goes on from JARYHS010013630.1 coordinate 75,446,404, forward strand.
GGAGATGAACTAAATTCACATTCACTGTTAAAAGGTGAGTGTAGAATGGTTATTATTGGAGGGGATTTAAATTGGCCAGGTGTCAACTGGGTGGGAAATAAAATAAATAACATAAGGGAACAGATATGCATATACCTTAATAAGGGAATGAGGTTTTATACAAGTGGTAGAGCTAAATACGAGGATTCCTTTCTAATAAAATTTGATGAAAATCTTGTAGGGTGTCAAGTAACTGAAGAAATAAGTGCTCACTGCGTGGTACTGATGGATATTAAGGGATTCAGTAATCCAATGCCCAAAATAGAAGGGGGAAAATGTATAGTTACAAAAAGGCACATACTTTAGAATTAAAGAGATGTTTCAGGGAAAGGTTCAGCAAATGGAAGGATTGCACAAGTACAGCGGAGGCAAAATGGGAAAAGTTTAAGGAGATAATAAAAAGGGGCAAGGAAACTTTAATTCCAAATCAGAAAATAAAGATAAGCACACAACCTACATACTTCAATAATGAGGTGAGAAGGTTAAAGAAGCTAATGAGATGGGAACACAACAGAGTTAAGAGTCGGGAAGGCAGTAGGGAATACTTAAAACAGCCAAACAAGTAATTAATAAGAGTAAAGATAGAAGAAAAGGATGGGTGCATGAGAATATTTTTTGAGCAGGAGGACCACTGAATGATGCATCTAGAAATCGAGGGGAAGGGAAGAGATTCAGACTATTGTTGATAAGAATGGTGTGTAAGTCACTGGGGATTTTAAAATTGCAGAGATATTGAGTGACTGGTTTAGTGAGACAACTAGAGAAAATCATCCTGTGATGGGAGAGAATGAATCGGAGGAGAATTTCCCTAAAAGTATAAATGAGAAAACCACAAAATTTGAAATAAATTCTCTGGAATTTATGAAGGAACTCGGAAAGCTAAAAAAAACGTAAAGAAGCTGGTGTAGATAATATTACTACAGATTCATTAAAGATTGTGGGATACGACGTTGTACCTTACTTTGACATTTTATTTAAAATGAGTTTGGAGTCTTGCTGCTTATCAGATGATTGGAAAAGAGTGACAATAAAGGAGGGGTTACAAATAGGGTTCAAAATTACAAGCCAATTAGTTTGACATCAGTGACAGTCAAAATGATTGAGACATTGATATGCAACTATATCAGAAATGTCTTTGAGGAAAGAAACTGGTTATCAGATGGCTTTAGACAAGGATATTCATGTGAATCTCGATGGTGGGCTCTATTTCAGATGAATTGAACACGGGAGGCCAAGTTGATAATGAGGCACTAGATCTCTCTAAGGTGTTTGACAGAGTGAGCCATAAAATGGTTTTAAATAAACTGAAATCTGTCTGAGAGTAGGAGGAAATACACTATCAAAAGAGGTGGAAGTAAATATTAGGACTTTTGCTGTTCATAATTCTCCACCATGGTAACATAATATTTTAAGAAATTAATTTTTCATAATTCAACCCTTAAAGGGATAAAATGTCATACTTTTTTTTTCTCGAGCCATTTATCTTCTTGGATATATAATCAAAATCGATAAATGAAGAAGGATTATGAAGATTAGTATCTCAGCTTTGGTAACATCATATACTAAGAAAGAAAAAGAAATTTTTTTTTGGTATTAAACCCTTAAAGGGAAAAAGTACCAGTGGTTCTTCAACACATTTTTGTGTCACGAGCCATTTATCTCCATTAATATATAATTGAGATAGATAAATGAGGAATCATTATAAAGATTAAGGTCTCCACTATGGTCACATCATGTTTTAAGACTGAATTTAACTCTTAAAGAGCAAAAATATCAGTATTTCTAAAATGCGTTTTTGTGTCTCGAGTCATTTACCACCTTTGATAATTAAACAAAATTGATAAATGAGGTATCATTTTAAAGACTGAGGTCTTCGTAAGGTCTTCTGTTGGTTACACCACATTTTAAGAAAGGAATTTTCCAAATTCGACCCTTAAAGGGCAAAAGTATTAATATTTCTACAATCATTTTTTCTGTCATGAGCAATTTATCTTCATTGATATCCAACTGAAATTGATAAATGGGGTATCGTTTAAAATATCATAGTATCCACTTTGGACAGATCATATTTTAAGAATGAACTTTCTTTAAATTCAACCCTTAAGGGGCAACATTATTTCGATTTTTTTTTTTTTTACTTCGCTTGATGCCTAACCGAAATCGGTAAATGTGTTGTTATTTTAAAGGCTTAGTATATGATGTCACCAAAGCTGAGACACTAATCTTCATAATCCTTTATTCTTTTGTTTAATTCATATTACAATGGAAACTTAGTACCCGTATATTCTAAGGATCAAGCTTTTCTGAATGTAGCTGATCTATTGTTGATGAATGTGACGTAGTCAAATAATAATTAAATTTTCATCACATATTATGCAATAGATTTGCCAGCATGTCAGCTGGGAGTGGAAGTGATGGAAGCGGAAGTAGCCCACGTCTGGTACATCCTCCATATGGGACAGCGATGATTACATCAATGAACCACACTTATTTTAATCAGTACACTGGATCTGAATACAATCTGAATAAAATTCAGGTGAGTGTATTTGATTGGTGTTGTGTTATCACAATTTATTTTTGGAATCAGTGTCGAATTCTTAGTACAGGTGTTGCTCGGCTAGTAGTATCATTTTCTGAAAAGTCATATCTACAAAAATTAGAAGAGCTGTTGTCATTTGAAGATTAATTGTTAATGAAAAAACAGAAGTGTATAAGAAATGGAAAGAGATTTCTTGATCTACTTTATTTAAAAAAAAAAAAAAAATCCTCTGTAATAACAAGCGGTGGTGTTCTTAAAAATTATAGGCCGTATTTCTCAAACATCAAAAAGAGAAGACTGTCATTTCTTAATGCAATATTAGATCTATATCTAAATGCAAATAAATGTTACGATAACCGATCAGATCAAAATCATACAGGAAGAAAAGAACTGACTTTTTACCCTGCCCTTCACTTCAGATCTGATGAGTAGGATTCAGATATTTAGGAAAAGTCATATTTTTTTCCTGCCTTCTTTTTGAGCTGAAATGCTGAAATAAACACTGATTCAATGTTTCTGATTGTATTTAAATGTATTTTATATAGCCTATAAATGCATATTCTGGCCATTTTCCTAATTCTGGTCATATGTCAACAATTTTTATGGTTATACGGTCATATTTTGAGGAAAAAACTGGTAATTTTTTGATAGAAGTTATAGATGAAAAGAAATTAAGATATTTATTCAAAGAAATATACTCCTGTTATACATTGGAGAAAGAAATGAAACTAATTGTCTCTAAATTTTTCAGAATTCACCAGTCAAGAGTTAACGTTATAAATTATTGTCACGCTCTAAACGTTAATGTTCCGCCCGCTTTTTAAATTTGACTATGCAGCAGCAGCATGCCTATGTCGAGTCACGTCAATGTATGTCTCACTTGCGACGGTATCGTGGGAGTTAAGTCCACTGCAGTGACCCACCGATAAGTTGAGAGGAATCAATTATCTTCCTATGATTCAGTACGGCGAAACTGCTGCTTAATGGGAAACCCGTCCCTACCAAGGTCAGGTATTCCCCACATACCAGACTCTCCACGTCGAAACAAGCACAATACCTTCAGCCACTCACGCACTGTCACCAATGCTTTTAAAAATCATCCTGAACCAGTGTTAAATCTGCAGTGGATCAGTGAGTACCGCCATGCCGAAAACAAAACTTTCTGAAAGTGCAAAGTTACGGAGTTACATAGAGGAATTTGGAGAGGAGTATTTTAGCACAGATGAAAGACTTCTTTTCTGTAAATTATGTGAAACTAAACTGAATGCAACAAAGCGATTTCATGTGCAGCAGCACTGCAATACATCAAGACATAAGAATAACATAATATGACAAGCAAAGCAAACAGCGACTTTTCTTGGATAGATCTACAGCTTCATCGTCTTCAAAATTGTCAATTTTTTCTAAACAACTCTGTGAAATGATGGTATCAGCCAACATCCCACTTAATAAAGTGAACAATGAGCATTTCAAATCATTCTTGGAGAAATACACAACACAGACGATTCCAACCGAATCAACATTGAGGAAGAACTATTTACAGTCTTGTTATGAAAATGTATTGCAGCCAATCAGAACTAAGATAGGCACCAATAAGATCTGAGTATCAATGGATGAAAGTACTGATGCTTGTGGGAGATACGTTGTAAATGTTATCATTGGATCCCTACTTTCTGACAGACCGGGTGGTATATTTTTACTGGACTGTGAAGCGCTTGAATCAGTAAACTACTCAACTATTGCCGTCCGTTTCGACAATGCTATGAAACTGTTATGGAGCGGTAAAGTTAAGCGAGAACATGTCTTACTATTTGTGACCGACGCCGTACATGGTAAAGGCTGGGAAATGTCTGGAGATGTTGTATCCTTCGATGGTGCATTTAACTTGTCTCGCTCATGGATTCCTTAGAGTTGCTGAGGAAGTAAGACTCAATTTCCCTGATGTTGATAGGTTAATATCAAATGTAAAAAAGATTTTTGTTAAATCTCCAATGAGAGTGACAAAATTTAAAGAAGACGCACCTTCCGTCCCTCTATCACCACAACCAGTACTTACTCGTTGGGGCACATGACTCGATGCAGTTTGCTATTACTGTTAATATTATGAAAACATAAAGAAAATAGTTTCTAATTTTGATAGCAGTGAAGCATCTTCCATAAAAAATTGTCCAAGAACTCTTTTTCAGTAATTTGTTCAGAAATTTGGCGTACATAAACTCAAGTTTTTCAGGCATTACAACTGTGATTTCGCGTCTTGAAGAAATTGGTCTAGAACTGAATGAAAGTTGGGCGATCGTTAAGACTGTGGAAACCGAAATAGACCTAGCAGGGGCCAGTGTGGCTAGTTTGCTGAAAAACAAATTTGATAAAGTGTTGTGTGGTAATAAGGGATATAAAACAATTTGTTAAATTAGTGACATTTTACATGGTGGTGAATCTGTTTTGACTGAAGACGACCCACAATTAAATTGCAGTGACCTGACTCTGTTTAAGTACGGTCCCGTCACATCGAACGTAGCTTCTCACACTACAAGACAGTTTTAAGTGACAACCGGAGAAAATTCCTCTTCGAGAACTTGAAGATGCATATGGTGATATACTGCAATGCTGGCATCAAACATTAATAAAAAATGATATGTATACTAATTCGCAACAAATTTATAGTAAATTTCCATTTTTAAAAGCAAAATTCTGGTAATCAATTCTTATATAGGAACAAGAAAATAACTTTCAAAAAAATTAATTTCCCAATCGTACAGTGAGTGCATAGAAGCAAATTATGTTACCTACATGAAAGCGACACAGCTAAATAAAATAAATTATGTACATTTGAGCATTTTTAAAGTATAAAAAATTTAATGTTTGGTCATATTTTGTCTCTTTTAGGTCATATTTACCTATTTTTAAGGTCATATTTGCCTGTATATTTCTCTATTTTTTTGGTCATAAGGATCCGAACCCTACTGATGAGTCTCAATTTTCAATAGAATGTTTTAAAACTGTATATATATACTGGTTTTGTAAGTAAAATATGAACAGAAACTACTGGTGTATGGTTGCAATGAAACCTTAATGATTGTACAGCTAAAACGTGTAAAAGCACAATAGGGTATTTGACTACTTCTTGAAAATGGTTTTAAATTGTTTATTGGTACACCATATTCACCGAGTGAAGAGATTTTTTGACAATAGTGCATTATTTTGCAAAAAAATTCAAAGTTAAAATTTAAAGAATTTAAAAGCCCGCCAAAACACTCATTTGCTGCCTGGCGCATGCAACGGCAGTCGTGACGTCACCCGTCTGTAAACGCTGCCGCTGGGAATGGAGCGTTTCCTATTACCCAAGTTTTCAACTATGTTTTATTGTTTGTTGCTGGTTATTTCCTGTTATTAATGAAGGTTCGTTTGAATATAAAATCGAAAACAATTTGGAAAAGCCTACAGCGGAAAAATATTGAAAGTAGACGCCTTATTTGTGGACCTAGCTATAGAAACAACCACTGAGTTTTATTCTGTGGAGCTTAAAAATGTAACAACTTCAATTTGATATTGCAACAAAGTCACTTATGATTTTCTGTGAATCTCATTTACACCGCAATTTCGTAGAGTAAATTTAATACTTATTGGGGTTGGTCCTGAGGTTCGATCCTCGCTTCAGAATATTTTCAGTTGGTTTTCTTTTGTCATTTTCTTTGGATACTAGTTGCTGTTGGTTGCATTACATAATAATTTTTTCCTGAAAATCCACCAGAAAATCAATTTAATTTTTCTTTTCTTTTTTCTGAAGGCTTCACAAATTTTTGGATAACAAGCGAATTACAACCATTTGAAACAACCAAAGAAGTTTTCAAAAAGGAAATTGGATGTTACTTGCACACTGAAAAAAAGTTTTTTTTTGTTTTTTTGTTGTTGTTGTTTTTTTTTAAATGAAAATGACTTGCACATTAAAAGTAAATATAGCCTAATAGATGCAGTTATGTCAGGAAGGTAACCTACAGTTGTATCGTCACGTAAAAATTCCAACGAAAAGGACACAAAGCGTTCCGGAACTGTTGCAAGATTAGCATGAAATTTCTACATGTGATGTCACTTCTAAAATAAATTCCATTGTTCACGGCCGTGCACCTGTATTTTTTGCATGATATTCTCTCTCTGGTAAGTTTAAAAATTAAAACTTTTCATTTATGGTAGCAATTTGTTTCAAACACTTGCATGATGCTTAGCAACTATTATGAATTCGTCGAATAAAAATATGGTATTGCAAACAACAGCAAACAAATACCGAAAAAAATTCACACAAAAAATATTATCCCAACCAAGGTTCTTCAAACGTAGGACGTTCTGAATTCCATTACCACTCTTCAATCAGCTATCCTGACACTACTTCTTAATTGCTTCTCTTTATGTTAATACTGAACACTTCACAGTTTCTTCATGTGAGATGAAGTGAAACGAGGTAGGTAAATGAATAAACAAACAAATTCAATTTTAATGACAAAAATATTATTTATCAATAATCTTTAATCTGCAATTAAGAAAATATGGTCCACAACATCCAGTTGTTCCGAGCGCGGTGAGTGAGCGGTTAAAGCTCTGGCCTCGCATCCGGGAGGACACCGCACAGTGTGATATTTTCTAAATCTAGAGGGACAAAAGTCAGTTTTGATAATTGTCTATGCAGGCAAAATAGTTATTTATGTTCAAAGTAGATCAACCATACTACTCGGAACAAAGGTTTATTTTCAACGAATTCACGCCTAACAATAGAAAAAATAGTTTGAACTATGGGCTTCCTGTGATCCACTGAACAAGCGCTTCAGTCGGCCACGATAATCATTGAGTTTGGTCGATGATTACGCTGTATTTCTGCGTGTTAGTAGTTATTTGTGCATTGCTATTGCTTTTGGCGAGCTTCAAGGTAAGTTTACGCATGATTTTTCCATGATACAATAGCATCATTAAAACAGAACGAGATTATTTTTAATTAAAAAGAACTACTGAGCCAATTTCATGTTGAGTTTTAGTTCATTATACCACTTTATACCGATCTCTTACTATATTTATTTGAAAGAGCTGCTAATTAGCTACAAGAAATACGTTAATTTGTTTGTGCATATTTGCGACACCCATACAACTTTTCTTTATTTTCAGCATGACTGCACAAATTTCGAGTACAGAATTTTTCGACATATGGTTTGCTAACGCAAAACAATCAATCTCTACCTTTCAATTTAAATATAAATGAGTCTCAAATAGAAGCTGTTACATTTTTAAGCTCAGTAGAATAAAAGTCAGTTTTTTTTTTCTATAGCCAGCCCCACAAATAAGGCGTCTATTTTCGTTATTTTCCACTGTAGGCTTTTACATAATGTTCTCGATTTTGTATTCAAAATGAAATTTCATTAATAACAAGAAATGACCAGCAACAAACAATATAAATAGTTGAAAACTTGTATAATAGGAAACGCTCCATTCCTAGCCGCAGCGTTTACAGACGTGTGACGTCACTCAAGCGCAGGGCCGCCGTAAGCGGGCGTGCAAGGCGTGCACCGCACGCGGGCGGCACATCGAGGGGGGCGGCAAAACGAGCGATCGACAGTCGCCGCCACACGATAGTTACCACTCGATTGTCGCCGCGACGAAATTTGCGGCGTATAATGTAGCGTATTTTTAGCTCAACAGCTGCTTCGGGCGGCCGGCGACACTTGGAATGGCAACAATGGGGGCGGCATATAATGTTCAAAGGGGCGGCAATCTCACAGTTTTTTGACCCGGTTTGGAAATTTACTAAATCCACCACTGGCTGTAGTTAGACAAGGGGCGGCATAATCGGTATTGCACGCGGGCGCTCAAACAGTGAGCGGCGGGCCTGCTCAAACGACCACCAATCCTAGAGCGTTTTCTGTCACATGACCAGGGGTAAGAAAAGTATAATTTTTATTTCGCTTTTTTATTAAAAATAATCCACTTTTCTTTTCAAAATTTAAAAAATTAGTTTCCTGAAGCATTAATCTATGAGAATGAGTTCAATTTATAATATTTTTTTAATATTGTCAAATAGCCTATTACGATGATGGATTGATAAGTCCAAGACTTTTTATGAACAAATTTTTTTTAGAAATCACCTTTATCAACATAACCTCCTCTCAGTTCAATACACTTAGCCCAATATTTCTCGAAATTTTTTATGCCTTCCAAAACATACAGATTTTTTGAGTTCCACAAAATAAGAATTTGTTTCTTTCATGTCTTCATTGAACATGAATTTCTTCCCACCAAGTCCATTCTTCAGGTTCTGAAGAGAAAGAAATTGCTCGGGGCCAAATCAGAAGAATAGGTTGCATGAATAGGTAGCATTTCTAAGCGTAATTCCTGCAGGTGCTTGGCATGGTAAAAGATAATCTTTTTCTTCAACAAATAAGGTTGTTTCTTCAACAATTCCACGTGAAATTGAGCCAGTAATCCAGCATAATATGAACCTTGATTGTTGTAGGCTTTTCTAGATAATCGTTGAAGATCACACTTCTAGAATGGTCGTCATGGCTTTTCCTGTCGACGGAACTGTTTTTGCCTTCTTGTAGGACGTTTGTCACAGGAAATCCACTGTTTGGATGTAGTTTGGTCTATGGTTGAAAGTAGTGGATCAGTGTTTCATCAGCTGTGATATAACACCCCAAAACTCGTTTGGATTGCACTTGAACATGTTCAAATACACTTGTGAAATGGTCACACAATTCCCCTTGTTGTCAAGTCAGCAGTCATGACACCCATCTTGCCCAGAGCTTTCTTATACACAAATGTTCTTGCAAAATGTTTTTAACCCTTTCACTTGAGATATCTACGGTCTCTGTTATCTCACAGATTTTCACTCACTGGTCTTCCAGCACGATATCATGAATTTTGTTCACCATTTCTTCAGTTGTGAGCTCAGCCAGTCATTGGCAACAATAAAATTCTGTAAACCACTTATTTATTCATTTGAACAAAATAAACTACAAGGAATCATGGTGGAGCTAGTCTATTTCAAAAACAATAAGTCAAACTTGAAAGTCTCTGAAATTATTCTTTAAAGTCTGTGGCTAATGCTGGAATTGGGTGGGCAATACATTATGGATATGACAGTAAAACAGACTTCAACCAATAAATTGAAGATTACAAGTTATCCTTCGAACAAACATACACCAGAATTACAGTATTCACTCCTACAATATTAATTCAAATTGCAAACTCATTAGAGTGAACTTGTTTGAAGTGTTTGACACCAAAAAATTTACTAAGTTGAATTTGGTCACTAAAATATTCTAATACCTAACCATGATTCTCAAAAATTTTCAAAGTTCCTTACTTCGATCTTCCATGGAGCATAGGATCATCCTACACATTTGAATTCTGTTCTGTGACTGACTTCCCATGGTAAACCACCTTCCTACTGCAAATCCCAGAAATCCCCTGTTCTCATGACCTTTAAATTTTATCTTATCTTTCTGAAACTTTGACATTATGTATACTGAATTGTTCTAAACACTTTTACTTATGACAAAGTTTCTTGTATCCGCACTCATTTAGCCATTATTAGTTATGAAGTTGATGTTTATTAAATATTTATTTGCCAATAATTCCTAAAATACGAGGGTTGGAACTTAAATAGTGGGTCATCTTTATCAGTCAGCATCCCAGGAAGAGGCAACGCTAAGCCATTGTTCCCCTAGCAAGAAGCGACCCTCGTCAATGTCACCCGGTGGAAGCCTCAAGAGAGACATTTCTCTCAGAGGGGGATATTCATGTGCCTCCGGCACTCACCGTGAATAATTGTGCAGTCGTGACAATATAAAGTTTGTGCGGATTTATGGAGACAGACCGTAGCGAAATGAGACGTGGCTAAACAGATATTTGTCCAATAAGCATTTTCTCACGAACAGGGTCCACTAAAGCCAGAGAAAATCAATCAACACAAGTCCACGGAATGTAAACGTGGAGGGAGAAACAGGCAGCCAATAGGAATGAAGGAAGGGATGTGTGGGAGAAGAATGATTGTGACCATCCAATGGAAAAATTTAGTTAAATTACTATTTACAATAAATTTTTTTCTCATGTTGCTGCGAATCAAGAGAGCGGCCAAGGAGATCAAGCTGGGATTGGCGGAAGAGAACAGTGGACAATCCTTGAAGAAGGGAACAAGGATTCTGCAGGGGTGGAAAAGAGGTCTTATGTTTCAAACGGTCGAATAGACTGGTCGACTTGCAAGAAGGGGCTTGATAGAAGCTGCCATACTCTGAGTTTGGAATGCTGAAGATCAAACTGTGATATTTCCTTAGACGTTGATGTCTATACTGAGAGATATTCAGATGTGGCCGCGACTGTGAACGGCTGACAGTGTAATGTGTTGTGAAGACTGCAACAGACATATACAGTAAAGATTACGTTGGAGTCAATGTTTTGAGCTGATACTTGCTTCTTCGAATAACCCAACTAATGCCCTGAGTCAAGAAATTGACCCTGATAAGAGTATCTCAGCTCAAAAACGATTTGAGTTAAGTCGCATGCATTTATTGACCCCAAAAATTAAGGTGAAGGCTGTAAATTAATATGAACTTTAGCAAAGGGTATAACCATTGCGTGTCCTTGCCATTTTCTTAATGTGCTTGTTAGCAATCCTGTAAAATCGTGTTCTGAAACATTAAAATATTTCAATGTTGTCATAGAATATTTTCTTTCATAACATAATGACCGCTTATGTAGGACAGGGGTGTTGTTTTGCAAATTTTGATTGTTTATGACATTTTAAAAATAAATATACCTCAGGTCTGTTGGTCATGTTAATTTCTCAATAAAATAGTCAGGTTATGATTGTTAATTTATTTATGTTTGCAGAATTATTTTGAACACATTTTTCATTCAGTAATTAGTAATTATTCATAATTAAATAGAATATAGGGTGTGCCAAGAAACCTGGTACACTACAATACTATGAAATTTTCAGATGACTCCTCTATAAGGTATTTCTAATGTTTAATTTTAATATTCTGCTTAAAACAATGAAATGATGCTAGGTACTAATGAAGTTACTACAGTCATATGAAAATTCTGTTATTTCCCTTATCTAAACTAATACCTCTTCTATAACTTGGTATATCTGAAACTTGTTTAACTTATCATTTGAAAAATAATGCATTTTTAAGATAACAGTGTAAGAAAACATAAAAAAAGCCTTCTAGCACTTGGGTGTATGTAGTTAGGAAAGTTTATAACACTTCAGTTAAATTGTAAGCAGTTAAGTTTGATAGTGAAGTAGATTTCAAGCTAAAATAGAATCAGTATCTTTTAATGCAGGATAGCTAAATGTTTATTACCAAAAGCAACATTCACATGAGTAATTGAAATAGACAATCATTTTGGTATCTGGTTTATATGGACAGAAAAATTGATTTATATATGATTTGGCATATAAAAAGTTTTATTGCCCAAGGTTTAGTTGTTGCATGACATAAGCAAACTGGGAGAGGTGGGTTAAAGGATTTCTGTTAGAAAAATAAAATGGCCTATAAATGAATAAATAAAAGAGAATCTACCAGCATGTAAACTAATATTAATAGCAAGTTTCACCTTTGAACATAAAATACATTAAGACATTTTAATAGTAGTAAATTTTTTACTTATGGCATTATGCCTCATTGACATTGAGACCATTAGAGGCAGGAAAGGACAAGATACAACAAACAGAAAGGAATTTGGCCATGGCCTTTTTGAAGGAAACATCCCTGCATTCGCCTGGAGTGATTTGGGGAAACCATGAAAAACCCAAATCTGGATGCCTGGACAAGAATTCGAACCCTCATCCTCCAGAATGTGAGGACAGAGCATTACCATTCACCCACCAAAATCGGTAGCTGTAAATAGATGTTAAATTAAATAAATTTGACTTGGAAAGAAAGGGAATTTGATCTAAAACAATAATAATAATACTCTGCACAATGATAAAGGACATTTCTAAATGATTTTTGTTTAGAGAGATTTCAAAAGAGTCTTATTAATTAAATGAGAAGATTTAATATTAGTATGAATAGTAAATAATAATTCCGTGTGGTTCACACGTAAGAATAATGAAAGTCCTAATTAAAAGGATGGAAACAAATGAGAGAGACATGATTTTGAAATACTAATTATCATAGCTCTCATGGCACAACATAAGACTCAGGAAAACATTTGATGGAATAACTCCTAAAGAAAAAGAAATACAGCTTCAAACAGTGTGCTCAATTTAACTAAAAGGAACAAGTAATTTTCTGAATACTAAATCTATACAAGAGATAAAAGTTTTTGAAATTTTCAATCCACTCATTTAAATAATTAATAATTTGCAAACTAGTAGGAATTTGAGAAAGTTTGTCCCAATTAAAATTTGGTGGAGATCCATTAAATCGGTTGATATCTTGAAAACAGGGTACTTTAATATTTCACAGGAGAAGAGTGAATTTCTATGGGGTTTCACCATTGTTATGGTTGCTTAGGAGGGGAGACTATAAAAGGGAGCCAGAGCTGTTTTGATGGCAGTTTGTAAACCAGTTTGGTTTTGCAATCAAAATCTGTCAGTTCATGCAACGGCATTGCTATGCTGGAATAGAAATTACTTTCAATAATTCAGTCACCGTTGATACAATGTTTTCAGTTATGAATGTAGCTTGCAAAAAATTAGGTGGCAAACATTTGTTGGTTCATAGCAGTTTAAATTCAATAGGGCTCCGGTGATAAAACCATGTTTATTAATATTAACTATTTCTAGATTTCATGGAAAGTGAAATTTAACAATAGGCAGTAGTACTGTTGCACCATAAACTGTTGTGGATGAGTTTTGTCAAGAATATTTTGGGACTAGACGACCCGTGCGAAAATTTCGCAAATAAAATGCGATGAATAGTGAGGTTGAATGCTTGTAATATAATGAAGAGTAGAGCTGTACTTTTGTAGCAAATATTTTTTTTAGCGTAATAGGTACGCATCAAAATACTTAAAACATATAATGAAACAGATGAAAAAATTTAAAACACTCTTTATTTACGACAAAATCTCAATGACTTTAACAGAATACAACCAACCTGAACAAAATGTACCCAACATATCAACATATTTGTTGCTGTGTGAAAAAAATGTTAACTTTGGAATTGTATGGCAAAATGAAAGTGTTTATGCAACTTAAACAATATCCGATAAGCTACTTATTGAATAAAAAAACTTTAATGACATCTCTGTGATATTTGCTGCTGCAATCTAGGAACTTGACTCTGAACTGTCGCATACGAGCTACCACTTTAAGCTCCAAATTCCAATAAATTCTTTCTTAATCCATGATTTTACCTAACTGGAGACCTTAATCTTTAAAACGATATGATACTTATCGATTTCGGCTAGGTATCGGAGAAGATGAATGGCTTGTAATAATAATAATAATAAAAAACACGCTGTAGAAATAATATTGATACTTTTGTCCTTTAAGGGTCCAATTCAAAAAAATTCCTTTAATAAAATATGTGGTGACCAAAGCAACCACATTGGTCATTAAAATGATACCTCGTTTATCGATTTTGGTTAGTTATCAAGTGAGGTAAATAAGTTTTATAAATGATTATATTTTTGCCCCTTAAGGGTTGAATTTGGAGTAAGTTATTTTCTTAAAATATGATGTGACCAAAGCGGATAATTTAATATTTAAAACGATACCTCATTTATTAATTTCGGTTAGGTATCAAGAGAAATAAATAGCTCGCGACAGAAAAATGCATTGTAGAAATATTGATACCTTTGCCCTGCAAGATTAGAATTTTGAAAAATTTCGCTCTTAAAAAGTGGTTTAACAGAACCGAAGACATTACGAAGACCACAATTTTTAAAATGATACCTCGTTTATCAAATTTTTTTAATTATCAAAGGAGATAAATGACTCGAGATGCAATAAATGCATTTTAGAAATACTGATATTTATGCCCTTTAAGGGCCGAATTTACGAAAAATTCCTTTCTTAAAATATAATGTTAAGACAGCGGAGACCATGGTCTTTAATATGATACCTCATTTATCTATATCGGTTAGATATCAAGGGAAATAAATGCATTTTTGAACCATTTAAACTTTTTCCCTTTAAGGGATGAATTCCAAAAACATTCTTTCTTAAAATATGATGTCACCAAAGCTTAGACATCACTCCTCATAATCTTACTTGATTTACGATTTTGGTTAGATATCCAGGGAGATAAATGGCTCGAGGCACAAAAAACGCAATTTAGAAAAATTGACATTTTTGCCCTTTAAGGGTCAAATTACGAAACATTCCTTTCTTAAAATGTAATGTTACCACGGCAAAGACCTTTGTCTTCAATATGATATCTCATTTATCTATATCGGTTAGATATGAAGTGAGATAAATGGCTCGTGACACAAAAACGCAATGCAAAAATATTGATACTTTTCAGGCCCGCCGTAAGCGGGCGTGCAACGCGTGCGCCGCACGCAGGCGGCACATCGAGGGGGGGCGGCAAAACGAGCGATCGACAGTCACCGCCCCGCGATAGTTGCCACTCCATTGTCGCCGCGACGAAATTTGCAGCGTATTATGTAAGGGGCGACCTTTTTTTTTTTTAGCTCAACAGCTGCTTCGGGCGGCCGGCGACACTCGGAATGGCAACAATGAGGGCGGCAAATAATGTTTGAAGGGCGGCAATCTCACAGTTTTCTGACCCGGTTCGGAAATTTCCTAAATCCACCACTGGGTACTTAGACAGGGGGCGGCATAATCGGTATTGCACGCGGGCGCTCAAACAGCTAGCGGCGGGCCTGATACTTTTTCCCTTTAAGAGGTCAAATTCCAAAAAATTCTGGTCATAGTATATGACGTCACAAAAGCAGAGATCTTAATCTTTAAAATGATACTTCATTAATTGAATTCAGATAGGTTTCCAGCGAGATAAATGACCCTTAATACAGAAAACAGCATTTTAGACATATTAACATTTTTGCCCTTTCAGGGTCAAATTGCAAAAACATTCTTTCTTAAAATATGATATGATCAAAGTGGAGACCATGAGCTTTAAAATGACACCTCATTCATTGATTTCGGTTAAGTATGAAGGATGATACAGCCTTGTGACAAAATAATACCTTATAGAAATAAAATATTTGATACTGCATGAATTTCATTTTAATGAATGAATAGTGTGGTTCTTGTGACTTTGTCTTGTTCAGTTAAACTGCAATATTTCATTTTATTCAAAGTCTGATGAACATTCCTATTCAAGTTTGTATTGATTTCTTGTTACCATTGGTAACTTCAGCTTTACCATATACACTCAGTGAAAACAATTTTTTTGGATGAAAACTTCACTTAACAATAGATTACTTTATAATTTGCTCCCTATTATAATAATTGACTAGAAGAAGAATTTTAAAGAAGCTGGTGGCGATCTTGAAGCAAGAACATTTCAAACACAATTATTAGCACTAAGTATCAGGGAAAGAAAAATGACAGCATGGTCATAGTGAATGATAGAACCTGTCATTCTAACTGCACAAAGAGAAAATTGTCACAACAGGAAATCCTATTATATAAAACGCTAACGTGGCGTCTGCATGCGTCGTCTATAGCTGCTACACGTATTGGCTACAGAACGGTCACGTGACAGCCGTCACTCGCCAATCAACAGCCACCATATTGCATTCCTTCCTTCATGTTGCATTTTGTTATACGCCAAAATTCATGTAAGGAGAAGGGATTCAATATTTACACTATTTTATCTGTGTCAGTTATAAGGCCTAGGTTAAACCATAACCTAAGATTTTTTCGGCAGACGGTAAGAAACAGTGAAGTGTATTTAAAACTCGGAGAAACGTAATGATGTATTGGTCAAATAAATAACAGTTATCCGTTTTCGAAATTATAGTCTAGGTGATCTTAAGTAAATTGCATTTATTTATGCAAAATCCTAACCAAATACTCTGATTATCTGACCAGAGTAACGTATTCATATAACAAAAGATATCATTAAAAATGACTAATTCGTTTCTCCTTATAAGCTTTTCCAGAATAAATTCTTACTACCATTATATATGATACCATTAGTTTTTGATACATGTATTAACTATTAAATGAGATTTAATATAAACTTTTGACTAGATTTAAACCGTCAAGGATATGACTATTTACAGTATAAGCGATATGACACTCGGAATACAACAACGATATTATTGCCGCAAAATAGCAGTGAGCAGAGATATTAGAAATATGGAGAGCAGGGAAAAAAATTAATGTGAGGCACTTATGTGTCACAAAGTTACAATTAGTATGTTCGTTTAAATTTACATATTGCTTTTTATTTATCTATGACAACCAGATGCAAAAATTCACGTAAGGAGAAGGATATTGTATGTGTACATGTGTACATTATATTACCTGTATCAATAATGAGTACTAGGTTAAAATCCACAACCTACAATTTTTTTATTTTTTGCCGGAGATAAGAAACGATGAAGTTTATTAAAAACTCAGAGGAAGTTTACATGAAATGTACGAATCATGAAATATATCATTCAGATAAATCGCAGTTATCCGGTTTTGATATTATACTTCCCGTCGTTTAAAGTAAAATAATGTAAATAAATTGGTATTAGTGGAGATCGCGATTCTGCCAGGAATTGCTGTGGTAAAATGCAAGAATCCTCTAGAAATATTTTACGTAGTACATTTAACTGTATTATGCCCGTCCAGGATGTATTACAACCTAATTTCTGCTTGAAAATAATGGTAGTCAACAGGCTGTATTACAACGGAATCACTGCTTAAAAACAATATGTCTTGCGATTGATTACTGCATTTGAGAGTAGTAGAAGTTATGATTTTCGAAAGCAATATTAATGGAGGGTTGTGGTTAAGTTGACCAGAAAGCCCACCGACACATTTGATTACAGCATAATTCACTCTGAAATGAGTTTTACAAACCAAATCAAACTGCTTTCATATGCGCCAAGTTACTGAAAGTATTCATAAACGCGGGTGAACGTAGTTCGTACCTATCGTGCTGAAGTGTGCCTGGACTAGGAATAAAACTGATATTACATGGATAGCAAAAGTTTCTGGATTCCTAATTTATTTTTCATTTTATTGGTTCTATACATCCGCCCTCATTAATTCAGTAGAAGTTACTACTGTATTGCTGTGTAGAACATTATCAAATCAAGGCCATTAGCATTATCTAATAACAATCCCGTATAATTAACCAACTGCAAAATAATAATAATAAAATGAACTGCCAGATTATGGCGTTCAAACCGTCATTATTGACGGGCTAGAAGCTTGTATTTTATAACAGGAATTTGTCAATTACACATTTTTAGTTTTTAATCTATCTCCACAATGGAATATTGTATCTGTAATTTTAATTCAATGTAAATGAGAGTATTGTTCACAGTAATTTCCTTATTTCCAGGCACCTCAGCTTAGTCCAAGCTACGTTTCAATTAATGGCTCATGTGAAGGTGCTGAATTTCATGATCGGCATCCTGTTCATCATGAAGTTAGTTATGGAAATTCCTCTGCTTACCATTCACGAGTGGAAGAATACAGACCCTCTCACTATCAACAGGTATCCTGCATGAATATTAATTCCAAATTGAAAGAATTTTTAAGTTGTGTACACATGATACTGCTGTATAGTTTTGTTATATGCGTTGCATATAGTCTAATGAATTGGTTAAGTTATGAAAAGTTTTAAGACATTAAATTAATTTTGAGCAAAAAGCTCTATGCTCTTAACTTTGAAGAGTAGCATAAAATTCTGTGCGACTATTTTAATCTCTTAAGTTACAAATGCAACAAAGGCCAATAACAGAGTCACTCAAAATATTGAGCAATTAAAGCAACAAAAGGAATTTGGGAAACCTTGCACATGTCCTTTGGTATAATTTAGAAATTGGTAGTCCTTTCATTACCTTCGCACCTCAATATGATGATGGATTCTTATAGAATTCTACGAAACAAATCGAAAGTAAAGAATTTTGATGTCTCGCTCGGTTCTCGTAGTTATGCTGATATGTACCTGGACTAGAAGGGTAATTGGAAGTGCCATAGCTTTATAATTTGCAATTGAATACATACTTCTCTAGAAAAAGTGTATATAAAAGTAAAAAGAAACATTATATCTTGACCTGATGCGAGAGATATTTTATGATGTGGTACAGAATTAATAGTACAGAACAACCATCTCCAATATGTCATCCACGCCAAATATAATATCGAAGTAAAGAACAAAATCTTTCGATATCTAACCTAGGTTTCTAAATATCTTAATTAAAAATATTCCTAAATTCATGGCACAGAGGGAAATATTACTTCTTGTCCAGGTTGCACATCATCCTAATCACATCGCCTTTGACAAAACATATCTCTGAAACTAAATGTCTTGTATTCTTGCATAAGAATGCTCATGGCCACATTTTACCAAATTAACAAAACCTTTGGCACATGATATGGCTGGAACTAAGCGAAATGTCGAAATGTCTTGCCTTAAGAAGACATTGTAAAATTGCGGTGCCACGTAATTTTTTTCTTCTGATAGAGGCCACATTTCGACCTAACCACACAATCAATGTGATATCTACTACATCTCCAGAACTAAGCGAAATCTAGAAACGTTTCATCGAATTATATAAAAATGCATCCTCAAATTGCAGCGCCAATGGAAATTTTTCTTCTGGCACAACCAGTGTATTACGGCCAAAAAATCAAGCGAGCTTAAACTATCAAAGAAACCTTAAAACCACAGAATATATACGAATCATGTAAAATAAGTCAAAATATGGATAGGTGCATACTTTGTTATTATGCAACGAATATGCTTTATTAAATTTATTTGCATACTTGCATCTTGAAAACTTACAACATTCTTAAATTCATTGTTACAGAGTGCAGATACTATCTTTGGCGTGAATAATGAATTGATTCCATGTTGCTCCCGTCAAAAACTCAATAGCACATTATACGTTCCAACTCTAAGGCTATAAAAGCTACAACTTTACAAAATTAGGGGTATGTTGGTTATTTAATAAAAAGAACAGTTTATTCTACCGGCTGTGGTTCGAACAGCAGCCAAAATTTGTAAACACTTTCCTTGTGCGATATTATTACAGAATATTTGCACATAAGACATACGTACCTTCACCTGTTAATGTTTATTGTAGGCACCTTTCTTCGAGAAAAAACTGATTTCTGCATCCATATCACACATTAGCGGTTTTCATTAATATTGTATGGCATTCAGCGAAAATTTAAAAACATGTCATACCAGAGACAAAGTTCGTTAACTGTAAAAGATGTTAATATTCATGGCGACTGTGCTTACAGTAAATTATGTACTAATGATGCTTGATACATTTGAGTCTCATATTCCATTAATATTAATGTTTTAAATTTTGTATAAAAGATTAGATAAATACCGAAAGTCGAGAAACGAAACATGATCCTAAAAAAAGAGATTGTGATTTTATTGTCAGTTTTTCTGCAAGGAGTGAACATCTCAACTACATTGTGATCCATATATTATGATTACCGATCTAGAAATGAATTTAAATATTTTCTCCTTCATTCGGTACATATAAGTAATTAGCTATTTCCGCAGATTTTTATTTGGACCATTAGCTGTAAAAAATTTGAAAACACCATCCTAATTGCTGCGGTAGTTTATGCATGGGCCCATTCAAGTAAAGAGACACCAGCTTGCTTACAGACCTATAATAGTATAGATTATTGAATCTTTTAACTCCATGTTTCAAATTTGTAAGTTTGCATTTTCTCAGTTATTTTCATTTACTGTTTCGCCATCTGTCTTTTGAATCGGTATCTTTTGACTCATCATTACTGATAATTTTTATTGAGATTCAAGCAGAAAATTACTTAATTCTAACCTACCTTACAGTAGGTTATCACTGGATTCAATTGATCAGAAGTATTGGTTATGATAACTTAAGATCTTTTCTAGCTGTTAAGGTTCACTACCCAAAGCTTGGAAGAATATGTTTCTCACTCTTGTATAGATTCTTTGAACTGTGTAATTTATTAAAATTTGTAATCTACAAAAAGTCAACTATGTCAGTTGAATACTTTCTTAACTATGTAACATCAGACTTGTATTTTTCCTTTTGTGCCACTTCATTGAAGCAATAATTAGGATAACTGTCACCTATCCCATGTCACCGTTTCCATTGATTACATATCAATATAAGAAATTTAAATTCCCCATTAATACTACATTTTCTTCCAACCTGGTGAGGAATCAAATATGTCAACTTTCTCAAATCATAACCTTTTTTTTAAGTTTATTTTTGTAAGAGAACTTGATGATTGAACAAATTCTGGGATAAGAAGTAATCTACTGCTTCCTATCACCCTACTGGTCACATACAGTAGCCCAAGTCGCTGGTCTGTAGATACCTCTTGCTTTTTGGGTGGAAAATTACCTCTAAAAAATGACAACTCTACAACAGCAGCTTGATATGTGATGATGTGGGAAATCACTACCTTAAAAAAATGGACTATTCCCCAAGGAACTGAAATTCTTCACATTATAGGTATTTTCCTATATGAAAATTTAACTACCTACGTCAGGTACTTACTTTTGACCTACTATCTTATTCCCTCATTAATTAATTGATTATTGGGCATTCTTCCACAGTTGTTTGTTAAAGATTTGTAAATGAAAATACTGTCTCTTAACAACTGTTATTTTATTCTTATATATGTTCAGATGTGTTTCACCCTTGTGGAATGGGGCATCTTCAGCTTTTGCCCACAAGCTGTGTACAAAGAAAATGAGATTAAGAAGTGTGGCCATTTAAAAACATTAAAATAATGATTGTAAGAGACTTAGGCCTGATACCGGGGGCGGAGTATAAGCCTAGTACCTTATCTGAAAGTTCACTTGATTATAAAAATGTTCTCTGACTTTACGTTAATAATTTTAAATGACCATGTAACCTGCCTGGAATTCTCAACTGAAATACTTAAAGGTCGCCACCTAGTTTGTTTAACCCACAAACTTAGAAAAGGTTTCAGTCTAATACGAAATCACAAAAGTTCACTTGAACAAACATTTCCAGAATATTGCAAATTGTGGAGAGAAAAGCACCAACTGACAGGAAAAAAAACCTTTTTGAAATTTAATAGTTCATGGTAGATGTTAACCACACACTCTTGTAAAGAAAATAATCAAGGCCGACACACATTCCTAGCCATGCTCAACCAGTTCCGGCTACAACCCGACACACACCACCACTACATCGCGTTCCCAGAGTAAAGACCAAAAGATGGAAGACAAAAGACAGCCCTCTCTCCTAGGCTTCTGATTATATACCACCATCCGCACACCACATTTGTATGGGCACTTATCAGAAATAGTGAAACATGATTGTGATTATAAAAGGTGTTCAAACTTTAACTGTATATAGTCTTGACATAAAAAGTGCTTAGTGAGAATTCTCGAATGAATAGTTTACTTAAAAATGAATTTAATTTAAATGGCATATTGATAAAGAGTCAGCGACAGTAAGTAGGGATTCCCCTACTTCTAATTGAATTTAGCCAATTTTTTTTGTAATCCTGCTGGATTGCAAATTATCGCAATAAAATTAGTTCCAAAGTGGTTTACGTTAATTCCTGATTCCAGTGATGTAAATTTTGTTGCAATCGATCTTCCCATCTTCCCCCCTTTCCTGCACCCACCTACATTTGCCCTCTACAAATTTTTAACTTTAAATTCTTTCAACGTTTTTGTTAAGTTATTCATCATTTCTCTTAGTAACTTATTTCAATCCCTGGCACCCTTACCTAAAAAAGAGAATCTTCCTACACCATTGTGCCTGAAATCAAATGCCAGCTTGTGATCATGGTCATCTTTTCCCTACCAATCATTACTTTTCATTCTTACACCAAAATCTCTCCATGCCGCTTCACCAATATATGCCTTGTACACTTCCATGACACTCTTCACACCGAGCGTGGCGGTGTAACGGATAGCGTTCTCGCCTCGCATTCGGGAGGACGGCGGTTCGATCCCCGTTCGGGCATCCAGATTTGGGTTTTCCATGGTTTCCCAAATCACTCCAGGCAAATGCCGGGATGCTTCCTTCAAAAGGCCATGGCCGAATTCCTTCCCATTCCTAGCCCCCATCCTTGCCCCCCATCCTTTCCCGTCTCTAAAGACCTCGCTGTTGAGAGACGTAAATACATTTAAAAAAAAAGACACTCTTCACCCTCCTCCTGTCTTCCAATGAATCCCATTCCAGATCTTCTATCATATCTATTACTGATTGCGTTCTGTGATAATTTCCATAAACAAATCTAGCAGCCCTTTTCTGCATCCTCACCAACTCCTGTATTTCAGCAGAGGCAATAGTGAAGTTGAAAATGTTGCTTATTTAATGTGCACATAAGTAGACAATGAGCTAGCAGCAAGCGTTCATTGTGACAATTTAAGAATGACAGACATTGTAATTGATGAAGTGTGTACTCACAACTTTAGAGGCACTAATCATTAGATAATTTATAATTTTATATACACCCAGTTTCTTATTTTCTTATGCTTCATTTTAGAGATCTTCCTTGCTGTCAAGTCCCTGATCCCCATCAACAAAAGGGATTGTGTTGGAATGCACTTGAGTTATTGCTCCAGTCTCTAATATAGTTAATGCCGCAGTATCATTGGTCCAGTATTGACATCATTTTCATCGTCATCTACATCTGCATCAATCTGAGAAGAACAAGTCACTCTATTAGAATTCACAATTGCGCTGTCATCCAAGATTGTGTTAGGGATGTGGGAGATAAATGAATGGTCATAAATAATACAAGTAATTTCATCCAATATTTGATCTCATTTTTTTTCAGCGGCACATCTTCAGTTTTTACCGTAATAGGCCATAGTTGCTTCTACGCATGAAACTTTGATCAGTAACTAAACTCCTCAAATCAGTTAACATGTAACAGCCTTCCGTGAGAGTCAACTTTATTGAAAATGTAATGACACTTTTTTTTTTATTGCTTTCTTAGAAGATTAAGTGATATAACATTGGTTAATTTATATTCTCTAATTTTTTCTAAAACTTCTTGGTCCACTGGTTGGAGAATTGTTGTCACGTTTGGTGGAAGATACATCACTTTAAAGTTGTCATTTATTATATTTAGTTTTTCAGCAGAAAATGTGATGGAGCACTATCCAGAATAAGTAACACCTTGCCAACTATGCCTCTCTATGATATCTTTTGACGTTAGAAATGAAATCATTAGTAAACCAATATGTAAAAATTTCATCATTTATCCATGCACTTATCTGAGTCTTGTCAGTATTGCTATAAGCTCAAAAAAAAAAAAAAAATCTTATTTAAATGACTGTGCTGCACTAGGAAATTTCTCCTTCACCTTGAAGTTCTGTCATTTCATATCGTGATTTGAAATTTTGAATCATCCTGTACTGGCCATGAAGTCAGAAGGGTGTAGAATTTTGTTATAATCCAGTGCCTTTCCACATAACAATGGTCCAGATATTGGTTCCCCTTAGCTATGTTTCTGTGTGAACCACAAATAAATAGCATCTTCAACTTGCAGTCCTTAAAGTTTTTCTTTTCTTTGAACCATCACATGATTCCAGTTTTGACACACAATCCAAAATGCTTTCCTTCTTTTTATGTCAAATATGGTTGCCCTTCAAAGGTAATAAATTTTAGTAAATGATGATCGACTTTCTGTCTTTGAAATTTTATCCAAAATTGGAAACTTAATTTCAAATGTCAAACACTTATACTTCCTTTTAGTGATGAACACAATGCCTTTGTAGGTGTATAATGTTGGTTTAAGATAACAGAACTCAGCACAACAGAGCTTACACCTGATTTAATTATTTTGCTTTAAAAACAGTTATTTGTTAATTTACTTACTTACGATATGGCTAAGCAACTAATGTGAAATATACAGATATATACAAGGACAAGAACATTTCCAGCATTCAAAAGTCAATGTCCAATTGGTCAGCCAGTCCAAGAAGGAAGGTGCAGCACTCTGTACTTCCTTAGAGAGTATTCTTTAATGATGCACTCCACAGTCTGGGAAGGAGCTCTGCAGTCGCAGACTGGAGAGTCTCTACTTATAGCGCATGGCGTTGCATTTAGCAGGTCTTGTTCTTAGGTGGTTTAATTTAACCCACTGGTCTCTCTTCAATGGAATACCAAAAGTCCAGTTGTAAGATCTTGAATATCTTGGTGTTTCACAGGTGTAGAGTTCCAGTTTTGTCACTATTTTCACTTGAGGTTGAAGTCACATACTTTGTGCCACAATGGACTCCTTGATTTAAGCCAAATGGGGGTATGTCATTAAGGACCTCATGAATAGGAAGATTGTAACAGCCCTAATACCTGAATTTTGAATAGTATTGTACTGTATGAAATATTTGTAGTGAGCTAAAGTTTGCTTGAAAGTGATTTGATATGTTTATTTTGTAAATTCTTGTAAATCAGTGTATATAGACTTTATTTTATGTAAGAAAATTATTTAAAGTCCATTTAATATGTTTAAGAACCGAATGGTGCAAGAGAATTTCTTAAAAGTTTGTAATTCCATGTATACTGTAAGTTACGATGTCGGCAGGACAATTTTCTACCGTTTGAAAGGATTTCTGTAAATAATTTTGTATTTAAGTATCTATAATTACCATTTCTCATCATTTTTTAATGTTGTTAATTAATTTTGTATTAATTCCGATTGTTTTTAATATGTTAGATTGTTTGAGTGATTGTTAATGATCGAGAAATATCGGGCGGATGCCTTTGAAGAATTCTCGTAATTTCGATAGACTTTATATAAACAGATCGCCTGGACAGAGACATTCATGCAGTCATTCAGTTAGTAAGTCAGTTTAGTTGACAGTATTCAGTGTTACAGAGAGTTTCATCCAGTTGAGTTCACAAAGATTTTATTTGCAATGACTCAGAAGTGCATCTTTGGATTGTAACTATGCTTGTGAATATCGCTGACTTGTTGTTTTGATTCAAAATAAAACAGCTCTTCAAAAATAACCTGTTTGGTGGACTTTTTAATTAATTAATCAGTAATTAAACCACCGAAAGAACCTTAATAAGATCCATGCAGGTTGGCTGATAATCTACATAACAGGCAACCAAACTAGATCCTGGATCTCTAATGATCATGCATAGCAACATTAAACGATGAATGTAAAAATTTTCAAATCAATAACAAAGGTGCAGGATGAGCACAGCAGGTTTCAGAAACTGAACACTACTGTTGTTCCATTGCAGCTACGAAGATATTGCGGCAATAATGCAATAACAAATACAAGGTGTAAGAATTGAACTCAATGTACCTAGTTAATTCTTAGAGGTATTCCCCAACATAACAAGTGCAAAGATGTAAAGATGTACTGTACTGTAAATTTGTAAATAGAAACAAAGTTGATTCTCCTATCAAATAGCGCACAGTTTGTGAAAAACAGATCATCAACATTCTACTATATTTTGGAAAGTATTACTAATTTGCTAGATAAGTTATGTACTTCTATGCATTTAAGTCATAAAGCAGATCATATAGATGTCTGACAAAGCTTAACAGGTTATAAAGATGATGTGTCTAAAGGAGTACACAACATTTACTTATCGACAGGCATTAAAGTTTGTCACAATTTTTTAAGGTATATAGTTTATAGAACATACTATATAATAAAAGGCAACTTTGGTCACTGTACCAAGTTGTCCGTAATGTGGACGTCATGCATTATGCCCTGATAACTGTACTAACTGTGGCCAGAGATGTTACAACAAAATCGATGTTATTACGAGGGTAGGCCAAGAAGAAATGCACACAAGCTTGTAGAGTGTGAACGAAATGACATTCAGAAGTGAACCTGGTGACATGGAAGTAATATTTCCCCTCTATATGAATGCACAGGTTTGAAGTCATTGAATTCAACCATTGTATTTTGAGAAGCAGAAGTATGGAGACGTGTTCTAGTGCTATGTCAATGAGAGTTAAACAGTGTGCTGTTATAAAATTTTTAACTGTTGAAAAAGTGATTCCTACTGAGAATCATCATTGTTTAAAGGGTTTTAACTGCTTTACGTCTCTCAACAGCGAGGTCTTTAGAGAAAGGAAAGGATGGGGGCAAGGAATGGGAAGGAATTCGGCCATGGCCCTTTTTAAGGAAGCATCCCGGCATTTGCCTGGAGTGATTTGGGAAACCATGGAAAACCCAAATCTGGATGCCCGGACGGGGATTCGAACCGCCATCCTCCCGAATGCAAGGCCAGAACGCTATCTGTTACACCACCACGCTCGATTTAAAGGGTTTTATGGTGATTGTGCTATTTATAGGTCTGTAGATGTTTTTATAATGTTGAGCAATACCACTGTTACAGTTAACTAAGAAATGTGTACCACATTTCACTTTTTAAAAAGATTATGAATATTACTGAATAACAATATTGAACTTATGTAATAAAATGTGAGTAAATTAAATGATAGAACACTGCATTCAATGTTATTTTATGACATTTATGATGGGCTTAGAAGCTAGTGATAAAATATTAAGTTATATGAAAGTGGTCTTTGCAAATTTACACTGGAGATTTGTAGATATAAATAAAATGTTGGTTTTACAACTGTACACCACAGTAGATAAAAGTGTTTTGGTGCCAATATTTCAATTATGTATAAAATTGGCAACTTCTCCATTTTTCCTTTTCCAGAAATAATATTTCATTGGGTTTAGTACATGCATTGCTACAAAACTGACTACTTAGTCCCATGTTTTTGAAGTATATATATTATAGCTTTCAGCACTGATAATAAAAAAGGGACACACAATATGTTCTGTACCCATGCTTTTATAATTTGAGAGCTATGCAATGCAAAGATAGTGGTGGTAGTGCCAGTGTTCAATAAACTGAGAAGGGTTTGTAAATAAATATACTGTCTCTTAAGAACTGTTATTTTATTCCTATACGTTCAGACCCATTTCACCCTTGTAGACTGGGGCATCATACAAACAATCACATTTTGGTTGGGAAGTAGTCCCAGTTGCACTTTTTTTGTAGAACACAACATCTTGCTGTTATTCTGCATTACTTTTTTTTTTGACAACATCATGTAAGCACCTTAGAATTTGAGTAAATTCTAGTTTGCTTAGCTTAAAGCATAAGGGAGGGAGTAAGCTTTCCTTTAAACATAAGGTTTCATTTCAAGTACAGGTTATGGGAGGAACGTTTCATATAGAAGCTGATACTACAACCTAATTCATTAAATAAACCATTTAATAAAAGTGCTAAATAAACATTTTTTTAATAGTAAAGAAACTTTAAACTAACCTGGAATAGGGTAATCCATTATTATCCAACTTGCAAACAATAGATTTTGGCTACGTGACCATTTCGCTATTTATGAACACTTTTTGATGTAGTAAAATAATTTTAAAATAATAATAATTCGAAAGAAAGTTAAATTCACTAAAACTCTGTAGTTTTAGACTGGGGAAATAACATAAATAAATTTTTAAACAATTCGATAAACATACTTTCACTTCCAACATTTTTTATCATATGTTTCCAGTAATTTCTCGATCTAAAAAGTAGATTTTCTAAAAGAACCAAAATTCTAGTATAACATATTTAAATTTCAGAACATTCCATGCAGTAGAATAGATTTTATATACATTTTTAAAATTATTTCATCATTAAGCACACGTGGTTTCACTTGAGATTTATTTGCAAGTAAACCAAGCCATTTCAGTAAATAAAATAACTTTCAAAACACGTAACTAAATTCAAAGAAAATTCAGATAACTTCACCTTTTCGAAGTAAAAAAAACACTTTAATAATAATGAACCAGAAACCAAGTGTTTGCTAAACAGTTTTCAAACCCGATCTTGCTAGATTCATAACTTTAAATATTACTATATTTTTATTATTATTATAAAAATAAATGTTAGCTTACAATAACTTTCCATGGTATTTAAGTTTCTGAAATCTTTCCTTACTGCCCATCAATTAAATGGAATGCTGGAGAAGACTTGTTTCTTATATAAACATTTGTAATTATAAGTACACTTTCCAGCACACCTGGTTGCTCAGTGGTGAAGCCACTTGCTATGAAAACTCGGGTGCTTGGTTCAAATCTCTTGGGCGTCAGGGATTTTTAAGAGTTCTGATTAGTTATGTGAGCTACACCAGGAGGTTCCATGGTTTGAATACCACGTTAAACTGCAGATCCACTGCAGAGGCAGAATGTGTGGCAAATTGAAATTCTGTCACCAGATTGCAAGAATGAATTTATTTACTCCGCACAAAATTCACTTTTCATTTTTGTGTAAATATTGTTTGAGGAAAGTTTCATCCCTGCAGAACTCTGCAGAGCAGAAATCGGGGTTTAATGGGGGAAAAAAATTCCCCAATGGATGCCATTTAAAAACGTTGTTTGTTTTATGAGTTGGTGATCTAAATTAAATTATGGATTGACTTGAAGCCTTTAATAAATAACACACACACTGTTAACAGAAGCTAAATATGTGGGGGAAAAGTTAATGTTACACTATGGTTGGTGTTCTACATGACTAACAGACATATTTTCACCCCTGTATTTTATTTAAAATATTATATTTTAAACACTTAATTGACAAATAAAGTAGATATTTTGTATTCTTACATCTTACACTATCATTAGCAATTAAAGTGTCATAGTTTCCTTTTTAGTGTCGAGTACATTATTGTTTGATCATTTTTTTTATGTTTTTTATGCTACTGGCAGCTCTTGCTGTACTTCATACTTTTCGGAATCATACTAAAAGTCTATCAAGATGAAATGTATTGAAATTACATAATGCACAATATTTATGAAAATCTTACATGGCATCATCAGAGAGGGTTTAAAAAAATATGATGATGGATCCATGTTAATGAGTAAGAATTTGTCTAGTGTTTCAGGGCTGACATGAATAAATACAAAGTAATTCTGTTTAGAACCATCGAAGAATAGTCATTTGTGAATATTTTGAAGACTAAAATAAGGGCTCTTTTTCCATTCAGCAAGGGCAGAAGTAAGCTATAGAAAGCCCCAACAGAAATCTTTTCTAACAATTATTCATCATTTTAGCTACCTCATATTTTTTTTTTTTTTTTCAAACAAACAATGAAAAAATATTTTGTGAATAATAAAGCTATTGAGTGATCTTGAGCTACTAACATTTGTAGAACAAGTTACACCTAACATTCTGGTACATTTATTTACAATATCCTGTCATTCGTTATTAAATTTTTTTTTAGCAGACATAATTTAAAAGAAAATTAAAGCCATTTTCACTGATCTTAAATCCTGCTAATAAGTCTGGTGGGTAAAATACCAAAAACTAATAAAATAGTAATACTATTTATCAATTAATATCATTCATCTATACTCTTAAATGTGAAAATACTCATAAGTTAGGATAAGTCTGTGTCTTGTTATTCTTGATATTGCAATAGCATATTTACTTTCAGTTTAAAAACAGTGTTTGTGCAGTGTGTGGATCATCATTACACTTAAGTACTAGTTCTGATTGTGCCTCAGACTTAGTGAATACAACGATTTCTTAAGTTTTTACCATCTGTTTCTTTAGGTACCAGTGTCATACAACCAGCATGTGGTTACTCACCATTCACTGCATCCTGCAAGACATTCACACCACAGTTTCCATAATCTGCCGGCACCAGCTCATTCATCATCACACCAGCAACAGCATGGAGAACAATCAGCATCACAAGGTACAAAAGTTGCCTTTGTATCCAAGGTGAATATTCCATCATTTTGTGACATTATTTATACTACTGACAACTAGTAAGCAAATGGAGTTTTTTTAACCACTGAAAAAAAGCATGTTATTGTGGTTGCTTGATTACATGATGGTTTTTTTTTTCAATTTTATATAAACATTAAAATGTTTCAGAAATTGTATGGCTGCCATTCAATATTTGCTTGAGAAACTTCTTGAAATTTCTACTCTCTCATGAAAGGAAAAGGCTGAGAATCAAGTTTTCTGTGGTTTATTTCATTATTAATGCAAAAAATTCTGAGCACCAGTTTACACAATGTTAATATTCACAGTTGTTAAATTTCTCTGTTCTAAAATATAAGTCGCAGGTTCCTCTTCAGTCATTATTTATAATTAATGCACCAACACTCATTGACCAAAAAACCAAGTTTATCCTCATTATTTCATGTACATTGCCTCAGACACTAACAATGGACGATATTCACATTACGTGAATTTCATTTTTTAAATAAACTTAATTTCTCCCCCTCACCAAAAATCCTTTTCCAAGTACAAAATCTAAGTACCTGCATGCTCATAGTTCTTTAACTACCGTGTTATATTGCCAACAGCCACAGATATTCACCAGCACAAACAACAGAACATGCATATTTTGCTAAATGCAGCAAATTAAAAGCTTGTAATAGACTGACTGACCTTGTTCCTCACTACTCCTGTTTATACTTTTGTCGAAATGTTTGACTGTTCCATTTTTTGGTAATCAGTTTGATGACTTGACCCTCTTGCATTATCACCAGTTCTTAAATTTTTTTGTTCTCATCAAAAATCTTTTAATCTCTCCCAAATTTTTACATTAGATACTTCTGATTATTTTAAAACATTTTTGCTATTATTATAATCCCAAAATATAGCTTTAGTTCCAAATAATAATTATTCATAGTTTAGACTTCTCCATGTGGTTTCACAAAGTTAACTACACACTCAAACTTTTACTTAATTAGCAAAATTGTTTAAAAATATTGTTCCACTCATCTTTCTTAAAATCTTGCAATTTTTCTTTCTGCTGGAGACCACTTAATTGTTAAAATATTATAGATTTATACCTTCCCTCCAAAACACATATCTTTGTTATCCTGAACCACTTCATTTATACGATACTGTCATCTGTTGCATTCTTTAAAGCTCTACTATTTTAAAAATTCTCCTTTCCAATTAAAAGAGAGCTGTTGTTGGATTCCTGGAGTGGACCAGAACTTTTATGTACATCTATTTTGTTCTATACCTCTGGGAAAGCTTGCTGTATTCATGTGAAGTATGCTGAGTTCCACATTAAACTGTAGGTCCCAGAAGAAGAAAAAGAAAGCAACTGGCTACCCTACATATAGCACTGACTTAGTATGCTGCCTCCAGAAGCATCCAACAGACCTTTGCATTAGTGACTAAGTCATGTTTTTAATTAGTTACTTTACTGTCTGATGCAAAACTGTATTTCATCTTATGACAAAACACGATTACCTTTTTTTGTGTTGGGAATTGTTTCCAGAGATATTTGCAAATTATGATTTCAGAAATCTACATATTCCTAATAAAAGAAAGTACACATTGAACTAGATGACCCGTGCGAAAAATTCGCGAACAAAATACGATTACTTTAAAAGTGAGGTTGAATGCTTGTAATATAATGAAAAGTAGAACCACGCTTTTGTACCAAATATTTATTTGTTTAATGTAATAGGTACGCATCAAAATACTTACAAAATATTACAGTAACAATGAAATCAAGATGCTAAGTAGCGGGAAGGTATCAAAATAGGATAGGGAAATGAGCCGGCACTTACCTTTAGATGATGGATGTGGGGCATGAACACACAGAAAAGACACAAACACAAATATTAAAGTAATTTTTGGGATAATCCCTTCGTCAACGGGAGAACATTATGAGAGGTGGGCACAGCTGGAGACTGCCTCACAGAAAAACCACCGGTCACGAAAAATATTACGAAACAGTTAGCGATATTTAAAACACACTGTATGTACGACAAACTTTCACTGACCTTTACAGAATACAACCAACCTGAAAAAAATGCACACAGCATATCAGCATCTCTGCAATATGTTTTGCTGTGCAAATAAAATATTTATATTGGAATTGTATAGAAAACAGTTGTATATATAACAGTTTATTGACACCTCTGTGATATCCGTTGCTGCAATCTAGGGACATGACTCTGAACTGTCTCATACGCGCAACCTCTTTAAGCATCAAATTCTCAAAAATTCTTTCTTAATTATGATTTTACCTAATTTTACGTAATCTTTAAAATGATATGTCAGTTATCGATTTCGGTTAGGTATTGTAGGAGATAAATGGCTTGTAATAACAACAACAAAAAAAGTTGTGAAAATAATATTGATACTTTTGCCCTTCAAAGGTCGACTTCCAAAAAATTCCTTTTATAAAATATGGTGTGACCAAAGCGGACACCTCATTTATCAAATTGGGTTTGGCATCAAGCGAGGGGGGAAAAAAAGTTTTAGAAAGGTTGATATTTTTGCCCCTTACGGGTTGAATTTGAAGAAATATGATGTAACCAAAGCGAATACTTTAATCTTTAAACTGATACCTCATATATCGATTTCAGTTAGGTAGCAAGGGAGATCAATCGCTCATGACAGAAAAATGCATTGTAGAAATATTAATACTTTTGTCCTCTAAGGGTTGAATTTTGAAAAATTTCTTTCTTAAAATGTAGGGCAATGAAACCAAAGATCTTACGGTGACCTCAGTCTTTAAAATGATACCTCATTTATCAATTTTGTTTAATTATTAAGGGAGATATGACTCGAGACACTAAAAAAGCGTTTTAGAAATACTGATATTTTTGCCCTTTAAAGGTTCAATTCAGAAAAAATCCATTCTTAAAATATGATGAGACCTTAATCTTTAGAATGATACCTCATTTATCTATTTCAGTTAGATATAAAAGCAGATTAATGGCTCGTGAGACAAAAATGCGTTGTAGACTCATTGATACTTTTTCCCTTTAAGGGTTG
The DNA here is from genome assembly GCA_031002005.1 of Vandiemenella viatica. Lineage (NCBI taxonomy): Eukaryota > Metazoa > Arthropoda > Insecta > Orthoptera > Morabidae > Vandiemenella > Vandiemenella viatica. The sequence goes on from JARYHS010013630.1 coordinate 75,479,873, forward strand.
AAATTCCAAAAAAAAAAATCTTTCTTAATATATGATGTCACCAAAGCAGAAACATTACTCTTCATAATCCTACTTCATTTATCGATTTCAGTTAGGTATCCAGGGAGATAAATGGCTAGAGACACAAAAAAATGTAGTTTAGAAATACTGATATTTTTTGCCTTTAGGGGTTCAATTCAGAAAAATCACTTTTTTAAACTATGATGTGACCACAGCAAAGATCTTAATCTTTAGAATGATACCTCATTTATCTATTTCGGTTAGATATTAATGGAGATAAATGGCTCGTGACACAAAAATACATTGTAAAACCATTGATACCTTTTCCTTTTAAGGGTTGAATTCCAAAAAAATTCTTTCTTAATATATGATGTCACCAAAGCTGAAACATTAGTCTTCATAATCTAACTTCATTTATCGACTTCAGTTAGATATCCAAGGAGATAAATGGCTCCAGACAAAAAAAAACACATTTTTTGAAATATTGACATTTTTGCCCTTTAAGGGTCAAATTACGAATAATTCCTTTCTTAAAATATTATGTGACCACAGCGGAGACCTTAATCTTTGATATGACATCTCATTTATCTATGTCGGTTTGATATCAAGGGAGATAAATGGCTTGTGACACAAAAACGCGTTGCTGAAATATTGATACTTTTGCCCTTTAAGGGTCAAATTCAGAAAAATTCCTGCCTTAAAATATGATGTCACCAAAGTGGATATCTTAACCTTTAAAATCATACATCAGTAAACGATTTCAGATAGGTATCCAGAAAAATAAATGACTCGTAACTCAAAAACAGCATTTTAGAAATATTTTATTTTTTGCCCCTTAAGGGTCGAATTCTGAAAAATTCTTGTTTTTAAATATGATGTGATCAAAGTGGAGACCATAAGCTTTAAAATGACACCTCATTCATTGATTTCGGGTAAGTATGATGGGAGATAGTGGCATGTGACAAAAAAAAAAAAAAAAAAAACACCTTATAGAAATATTACATATCCAATTCTTTGGAGGTTATAGTGTAGTTACAATATTTTAATAATGCTTCATTATCTGTATCATCCATTATTTATTTAATGTTGGATATTTTAGGTACCTATGTTTACTGATCATGTTGGGAAAATGAAAGATGACATGTATTTTAACGCAGTTATTTCAGCTGTCAAATGCACACAGCTAAGTATATTTATTAGGTATAGGAGAATTTAAATGTTTAGTCTCTTCCAGTTTTAAACAAATTTTGATTAATTTTTATATTTCTATATATATTGTAGCATATTGGATGCATGCAGTTGGTGTTTATTACAAGCTGTATTTTAATTAGTTGGTTTGTTAATATAGTCTTCCAAGGAAAAATTTTGCTAAGTTGTTTTATTTTATTTTATTAAAATAACAATTACAAGTCTTCGTTTCCTGTTAAAAATAAATACATGTGATATTTGGAATTGGTCACAGAGTTTCAAATTATGCACATTCCACCTCTGCACGGTCAGTCCTACAACCACTAGCATCCAGAATTACCCCATGTGAATAAAATTAAATCCATTAAATTCCTTACAAGACTTAGATTTGAACTCAGGATCTTTAATTTTCAAGTTAATTCGTCACCAGACCACCCATTTTGTTGTGTGATGGTATAACAAACACAGTTCTCTTTTCATATTAATTTGTTTACATTACTAGCATATATCAAAGTAACTAGGATCCTTTGTCTAAACCAGTGATGGGCAAACTTTTTAAGGGGAGGGCCACATAAAATAAAAAATTATCTCGGCGGGCCGGATTTCTTTTTTTGTAAGTGATAAAGTTTATTTTTGATTTTTACATCACACACAACTTATATTATTTGCAACAATGGTAAAAAAAGTTACAAAAATAGAGAGTAGGAAGGTGCATGTGACAGATGAAACTGACTGAGCTTCTAAAAGTTGTTCATAATCTGGTAGAAACTGGGATAAGCTGATTCGCAGTAGTGAAGCTAAATGGTGATCAGTCAATCGGTTTCTAACGCTGTTTCTGCGAAGCTTCATAGTAGAAAACGCCTGTTCACACAGGTAGGAAGGTGCAAACATCGCAATTATCTTCTGAGCGTGAGATTTCAGGTTTGGGAAACTTGATTTTGACAGAGCCTTGTAGAACTCAATTTTAGAAACATTGAGAAATAGTTGCTTCAATTCAGTATTACATTGCAACTCAATCAGTTCGAGCTGCAATTCTGGTTTGACTGATTCACAATCCAGATTAAATGGCATGCTAAAAATGTCCAGGTCATGTTCGATAACTTTGAAGTCTTGGAATCTTCGTTCAAATTCTTCATGAAGACATTTCAAGCTTTTCTCAAAGCTCCTAAGTTTGTCTTCCCTAACTGCAACAGTCTTTAGTCTTGGAAAATGAGTAAAGTATTTCTTGACTAGTTGTTTGGAGAATAGATTCAATTGCATTTTGAAACCCTTGATATGACTCCAACTATCATGGATTAATTGATTTCTTCCCTGGAGTTTAAGGTTCAATTTATTGATGTGACTGAAAAGATCTGGAAAAAATGCAAAGTCCGAAAGCCATACAATATCTTTCAAATGTTCACACTCGTCCATTCCTTTTTCTTCCATGAAAGAGATTATTTCGTCTTGTAGAGCCCAAACTCGTTCGAAAACCTGTCCTGCTCTGAGCAACCTTACTTTAGTGTAGTAAAGTACATCAGAATATTCAGATTGCAATGAGTCAAGAAACTCTCAAAATTGTCTATGGTTGAGTGCTATTAACAAGCTTAACAACAGCATCAAGCACATGTTTCATGTCTAGGGCAGATTTACACAGAGCTTCTTGATGTATGACACAATGAAAAAACACAACTTCGTTCCCAGGAAATGATTCGTTAAACATGCCTACAAAAGCAGATTTCGTCCCTATCATATTTGGTGCTCCATCAGTTGTAATGTTACAAATATTAATCAAAGGTACTTTCAAAGACGTGATAGTTTCTTGAAATTCTTGACAAATGTTCTGATCCTTTTGTCGTTCCCTTTAATGAACACATGCAAGCCAATTCTTCGCTAACACAAAAGTTGTTATCAATACCTCTTCTAAATATCAGTAACTGTTCTGTGTCAGTTATGTCCGTACTTTCATCCAACGCAAAAGAACAGAATTTAAACTCCCTTATCTTTGACTCTAGTTGTGAGACAAACTGCTTATAAATTACTTCAATTCTAGAAGTAATTGTTGTTCGAGACAAACTTACTGTCTCAAAATCCTTTGTTTTGTCAGGACACAAAATGTCACATACTTGGAGCATACTAGTTTTAACAAATTCGCCGTCAGACAATGCTTTGTTACTTTTTGCAATATTGTATGCTACAACGTAACTAGCATGTGTAGCTAGCTTTTGAGAACAACTTTGTTTCTTAAAAATATTTTGCTGACCTGACAGTTTTTTATGTAGAGCTCCAACTTTTTGCTTCCGATCTTCTTCGGTCATAGATTCATAAGTGGCGTTGTTATGTTTTGTCATAAAGTGACGTGAGAGGTTGAATTCCTTGAATATGGCTACAGCTTCATTGCAAATGAGGCACACAGGTTTATCCTTAATAGGCCTGAAAAAGTATTTCCAAGTCCACTCAGATTAAAAACACGACATTCTGAATCGACTTTACGCTTTTATATGCCATTGTAACGATCAAAAATATAAAAAAAACACTAGCAACAAAGGAAAACTATAGAAACACAAGCCAGACACACAGCCGCAGCACTGACTACGTGACTGTCCGAACTGCACTGACCTTGAGAACAGACTAAACGACAATGGTAGCGCCCGAGTCGTTCCAAACTTAGCCGAGCAACATGCGCATTGTACTCCACATCGCCATGCTACTGATCTACAGACATATACTACGTCACTACGCAAACTCAGTTAATATTAGACGTTAGTAGCGTTTGAACAGTCAGCGAATGCAGTAGCGTATTTTGTTGTTGTATTTTATCTGTAGTGGTGTGGGTATTTGAATAGTGTAATCTCTGAGTGTTTACATTTTGTAAACAGTGGTCGTTAGTAGCGTTTGAACAGTCAGCGAGTGCAGTAGCGTATTTTGTTGTTGTATTTTATCTGTAGTGGTGTGGGTATTTGAATAGTGTAATCTCTGAGTGTTTACATTTTGTAAACAGTGGTCGTTAGTAGCGTTTGAACAGTCAGCGAGTGCAGTAGCGTATTTTGTTGTTGTATTTTATGTGTAGTGGTGTGGGTATTTGAATAGTGTAATCTCTGAGTGGTTACATTTTGTAGACAGTACTAGTTAGTAGCGTTTGAACAGTCGTCGGGTGCAGTAGCGTATTTTATTGTTATATTTTATCTGTAGTGGTGTGGGGATTTGATTAGTGCAATCTCCGAGTGTATATATTTTGTAGGAAGTACAGGTTATTTCGAGTTTCTGTTCCCTTTTTCTGTACTTTTTTTGTTTCCTTTCTTTTTGCATTTTTCAAAAGCAGTATGACTAGGGACTGTGATTGCTGTGTGCAGACGCGAGCTGAGGTGGCTGATCTGCGCGCTCAGCTTGCAGCTGTGTTAGCGAAAGTTACGCAGCTGGAAGCTGCCGTAAAAGGCTGCAGCAGATGTGATGTTGGGGAGACTGATATAGCCAAGCCTATCACAGATTCTCCCATATTGACTGTCGTACCTGCAACCCAGGCTGAAGTGTTGGATGCTGTGCCGCAGTCGCCTGTTGGTGACTGGCGTATGGCTTCTAGACTTCGAAGCCGCACACGGGGGCAGTCGAAACAGGCTTAAAGGCCAAGACGCTAAACTTGTTCATCTGTCCAACCGGTTTGATGTATTGTCGGAGGCTGACTCAGTCCCACAATTGTCATCCTGCGAGTTGACGGCCCCCCAGCCCGCCAGGTCTGAGCAAACGCAGAAGGGCATTCTGGTAGTCGGGAGCTCTAATGTTAGGGAAATGGCGGATTCCTCGGGAAGAAATCCAACGTCCATTCAGTGTGTATTCCGGGTGGCCTGATCCGAGATGTGGAACAGGCCATCCCGGATGCCATAGAGGGGACGGGGTGTAGCCAACTACAGATTGTGGCTCATGTCGGCACCAATGATGCCTGTCGCCTTGGGTCGGAGGTTATCCTCTCTTCCTTCCGGCGGCTGGCTGAAAGGGTGAACTCTGTGGCCAGTGACCGCAAGATATCGGCAGAGCTAACCATCTGTAGCATCGTAGACAGTGTTGATTGTGGACCTCTGGTTCAGAGCCGTATTGAGGGGCTGAACCAGAGGACTACGACATTTCTGTGATGACATTGGCTGCAGATTTCTCGATCTTCGCCATAGGGTCGAGTCTTGTAGGGTTCCCCTTAATAGGTCAGGTGTGCACTACACACGTGAATCGGCTACACGGGTGGCAGGGGCCGTGTGGAATGCACTGGGTGGTTTTTTAGGCTGAGGGAGGAAGACCCGAAACACGAAATTCAGTTACGGCAACCCAATCCGATACAACACGAATGTAGGAGCAACGTAAAAGAATCTCGTCAGTTAAAAGTTCTCGTAATTAACTGTAGAAGCGTTTGTAACAAACAACCGGAACTTGAAAGCGTATTTGTAGTACAGAAGCGGATATCGTTATCGGTACAGAAAGTTGGTTGAAACCGGAAATTAGTTCCGCCGAAACTTTAAAGATAGCATGAACGTTTTTCGTAAAGACAGATTACATTCTCATGGAGGTGGGGTATTTATAGCTGTGAGTAAATTCTCCCATGTAATGAAATAGACGTCGATACGATCTGTGAAATCATATGGATTAAACTCAACGTTGCTGGGTCAAAACTCATCATAGGCGCCTTCTACCGTCCACCCGATTCCGACATAGCTATCGTCGAGGAGTTAAGAAATAATGTAAATAGTATAGCTAGCCGTTTAAGGATCATGCTATGATTCTAGGAGGCGACTTCAATCTGCCTTATATTGACTGGTCGTAATTACGTTCACATCACAGGTAGCAGGGATAAGGCAGCTTCTGAAGTAATTCTCGAGTTGTTGTCAGATAATCATCTCGAGCAGCTAGTTAATGAACCTACGCGGTGTCATAACGGTAGCGAAAACATTTAGACTTGCTGGTTACCAACAGGCCAGAATTATTCACCGACATTTCAACGACCACAGGAATAAGCGATCACAAAGCGGTAATTGCGACTATCAAATTAATGACCAAGCGAAAAGGAAAAAAGGGCGGATTGTATACAGATTCAGTAAGGCCTCAAAGGAGTGTTTTAGAACCTACCTGAGGAATAATTCCATAACTTCAAGTCAACAAAGGACACCGTTGAAGAGATGTGGCATCGTTTTTATACATATAGTCCGGGAAGGCATGGAAATACATATACCAAAGCGGACATAAAGGGGGAGAATGATTCCACCGTGGTACACATGCGAAGTCAAAAGATTACGCAAAAAAACAAAGGAAAATACAAGCACGGCTCAAGAAGGAAGGGGTGTCCGCAGCGATTTAGAAACCTTAGCTGATTTAAGAGGACGTATTAAGAATGTAATGCGCGAGGCCTTTAAACGATTTTCACTCCAACTCTCTCTCTAAGAGTCTCACAGAAAACCCAAGAAATTTTGGTCGTATGTACGAAAAGTTAATTGTACCAACAGCAATATTCCAGCACTAATTCGTGAAGGTTCCGAGGTTAATGAAAGCCGCGATAAAGCTAACGTACTAAATACTGTATTCAAAAATTCATTACAAATGAACATAAGGATAGTATTCCGTTTTCCCACGCCGTGGCGAGTCGGTGATGGAATCATTACGAATAGATACTGCAGGTATCATTAAGCAATTAGAGCTCCTGAAGTGGGGGAAAGCACCGGGCCCGATGGAATTCCAGTAAGAGTATTTTCAGAGTATGCGGCGGAAATCGGGCCATTTCTGTCTGATATATTCAGTAAATCATTAGAAGAGCGAAAAGGTACCTTCAGACTGGAAAATCGCGCAGTAACTCCGATTTCAAAAAAGGTGATCCGAATGATCCTGGGAAACTATCGTCCCATATCTATAACCTCTGTTTGTAGTAGAGTTATGGAGCATATTATATGCTCGAACATTATGAATTTTCTAAGATGATAATAATTTGCTTACAACAAATCAACACGGATTTCGGAAGAAAAGATCATGTGAAACACAGCTGGCCCTATTTACACACGACGTAATGAAAGTTATTGATGCAGGCTTCACAAGTAGATGCAATTTTTTTAGATTTCCAGAAAGCCTTTGACTCTGTGCCACACAACACGCCTTTTAGCGAAGCTTCGAGCGTACGGTATATCGGATCAGCTTTGTGAATGGATAAAGGATTTTCTAACTGGTCGGTAGCAGTATGTTGTCGTTGAAGGAGAAAGTTCTTCTAATCTAGATGTTACATCGGGTGTACCTCAAGGAAGGGTAATAGACCACTTCTTTTCTTAATTTTATAAACGATCTCGGAGACAAAGTGAAAAGCTTTTTAGATTGTTTGCTGATGATGCGGTTATTTATAGGGAAGTAAGAAATTTGGCCGATTGCTTAGAAATTCAGTCGCGATCTGGATGTTATTTTGGCTTGGTGCGCTGAGTGGCAACTTACTCTAATTGTAAAAAGTGCAAGACAATGAGCATAACTAACAAAAAGAATCCGATTGTTCAGAAATACGAGTTAAACAATACAGTTATTGATATGGTCGATTCTATGAAATATTTGGGAGTAACAGTACAAAGGAACATGAAATGGGACATACACATTAATTCTTTAGTAGGTAGAGCAAATTCTAGGCTGCGATTCATAGGTCGAATCTTGAAAAATTGTAATGAACAAACAAAGGAGATAGCGTACAAATCTCTTGTGCGTCCACATTTGGATTATTGTTGTGCCATTTGGGACCCGTTTCGTAAGGGATTGATCGAAAGTATAGAGAAAGTACAGAGAAGAGCCGCTCGATTCGTGACCGCTTGCTACAGTCCTTATGAAAGCGTCACAGAACTGATTAGTAGATTAGGTTGGGAGTCTCTGGTAGATAGACGACACACGTTTCGTTTAAACTTATTGGAAAACATGCGTACTCCAACTTTCACTCATGAGTGTAGTGAAATACTTCTTCCACCAACCTATTTGAGTCGGAAGGACAGGAAAGATAAAATTAGAGAAATAAGGTGCCGGACTGATTCTTATATGAATTCTTTTTTCCCTCGTACCATTAGGGATTGGAATGCACAGCAAAGAGATTAGCTTTGGTGCTGAGCACCCTCTGCCACCCACAATTTTGTGAATTGCAGAGTATATATGTAGATAGATGTAGATGTAGAGATAATACCGTACTGAAAACGCAATAAGAAGGAAACATTATATTCTAGCTACGCAGAAAATACATTTTGTCCTATGTGTAATTGTAGGGGTTATTCGAAACCATGTCACGGCCGGATTGACTAGCCCAAAGGGCCAGACTTGGCCCGTGGGCCGTACTTTCCCCATCACTGGTCTAAACTCATAGAACGTATGGTAAACTTAGTGGTAGACTACACCCCACAAAGCAGTACAAGATATCTCCTGTTAGTATTGTGTCAAGTAGATTGACTTACCTCTTAGCATACTTCATATAGAATTAGTCTTCGATATTATTTTGTGACCAGATTGCTTTGAATCACACACATGATGTAAACAACATTCATCCCACCTAATTTCCTTACACAAAATCCTTCTCCTTGCATTCCCTGGTTGCATTCATTATTTACATAACATCCTTAATCATTGCAACCATTTGTTAACCAAACAAGCACAAAAACATCTTTCAAAGCTCTCTTTCCTCTGCAAGAGCCTTTTTTTTGGGGGGGGGAGGGCCTTCATCTCCCCAACCCACATTAGAGGCAACACATTACCCCTCCACCACTTATCGCCACAACGCCATGTATTTCTCATATACTCAACTTTCCCCACCCAGCACCTCTGCCACCCACTCCCGTCACTCCCACCCCTACCCATTCCCCACCACTGGAGAAACAAAAATCCCTATTGTGAATCTTTCTTCCATCCCCCTCACCGAACCTGAACTATCAGTTCTTTCAAAGGGTCATACTTTCTCTCCCGCCCCTAAATTTGATCGGATTACTCTTATAAAGGACTCCCTTTCATTCTGCCGCACACTCAACTGACGGTATTATTTCAATTCTACAGGCAGGGGAGACAGCCGTAGTGATAACCTGGAACTCGGCCTCGAACAATTCCTACCTCCATCCCAGTTAGATCCACCTCCCCTCCCTCAAAACCATCCGCTACTCCTATTCCAGGAATTTCTCATGTCAACCTTCCCATCACCTTCCTTCCTAAATTCAATCCCCCACTCCAACAACCTGACCCGTACTGAAATGCTGGTGATGAGTGAACTTTCAAAAATTATCAACGTCATAATCCTCCCAACTGAAAGGGCTCGACCGCCGTGGTCATGGATTGAAGCGACTACACAGCTGAAGCCCTCAGGCAGCTCTCTGACACCTCCATTTACTTACCTCATACCACTGACCCTACTAATTCAATCTGCACAGAAATCAGCTCTTTCCTGAGTCTCCAAGGTCCCTTACAGGGTCTTTCACACCATTCCATTGCCTTCTGACTCCTAAGACCCCCGGACCCCCACTCTGTATCTTCTGCCCAAGATACTCGTACATAAGGCAGGCAATCCTGGATGTCCTATTGTTGCTGCCCTTGGGTCTCCCACAGAACGCATTTCTGCGTTCGTTGACCAGCACCTACTACCTTTCGTCCAGGCTCTTCCATCCTATGTCAGAGACACCCCCACTTTTTAAAGCGTCTGTCAGCAGTCCCTACACCCCTACCAGAAGATTGCTTCCTGGTCACTATTGATGTATCATCGCTCTCCACCAACATCCCTCATGGCCAGAGCATCAGTGCCATAGAACATTACCTCAACAGTCACTCCCTGCACACCTTCCCTACCACTCATTTCCTCACTTCTTTGGCTCAATTCATCCTTACCAAAAATTCTTTTCCGTCCAGTCTCAGATTTCCCATCAGATTTGAGGGCACTACTATGGGCACTCACATCACACCTTCCTATGCCAACCTTTTCATCGGCAGAATAGGAGGTACATTTGCTTCAAAGGTTACCTGACAACCCACCGTGTGGTTCAGGTATATAAATGACATATTTATGATCTGGACCCACTGAGAAAACCTCCTTCTTGACTTCTTGTACTCACTGAATAACTTCTCCCCCTTAAACTTCACCTGGTCCTACTCACAGACTGACATCACTTTTCTGGATGTAGACATCTCTATACAGAATGGTCACTTACACACCTCTGTCTACATAAAGCACCGATTGTGGTGGTGTAACGGCTAACGTTCTGGCCTCGCATTCGGGAGGACGGCGGTTCGAATCCCCGTCCGGGCATCCAGATTTGGGGTTTCCATGGTTTCCACAAATCACTCCAGGTGAATGCCGGGATGCTTCCTTAAAAAGGCCATGGCCGAATTCCTTCCCATTCCTTGCCCCCCATCCTTTCCTGTCTCTAAAGACCTCGTAGTTATAGGAGATGTAAAGCAGTAAAAAAAAAAAAAAAAAAAAAAAAAAAAAAAAAAATCCACATAAAGCCCACTAATCTAACACAATATCTCCATTTGATAGCTGCCATCCATATCATACAAAACGTTCCATTCTATACAGCCTAGCCATTCGGGGCAAACATATCTGCTCTGATCATGAGTCCTTTACTCTCTACACCAACAATCTGACCCAGGCACTTATAAACCGCAATTATTCTCCAGAACTAGTTCAAAAACAGTTATAAAGAGTCAGGGACTGTCCCCAACACTGTCATAAACAACCTAAAGCCAACCAGAACCCTGTTTTTCTCACCCAGTTTTTCCCTGGCCTGGAATCGCTAAACAAAATTATTAAAGTCGGCTATGACTTTCTTATATCCTTTGCTGAAATGCACCGCATTCTTCCCACTATCCTTCCCACCACACCCCGAGTCACCTTCAGGAGACCCCCTAATCTAAAAAACATTCTTGTACATAAATATCAACCCTCTGATGTTCCTAAACCACCATTTGGATCCTTCCTTGTAAGAGACTCCATTGCAAAACTTGTGGTATGCATCCACCTACCACTACCTATAGCAACCCTACTACTGGTGAAACCTACCCCATAATAGGTCATGCCACTTGCACAACCATCCATCTCATTTACCAGCTCATCTGCCTCCACTGTCCAAGTTCCTACATTGGCCTGACTTCAAACTCAAAATCCATCAGAATGAATGGTCACAGACAAACAATTTACTCCCAAAACCTGGACTTCCCTGTTGCTCAAAATGCCAGTACTCACAACACCCGCAACCTTAATAACTGATTCACGGTCAGAGCCATTAGAGTACTTCCAGACGCTACCCTCCCAATCTGAACTCCGCAGATGGGAATTGGCATATCAACACATCCTGAAAACTAGACATACCCCATGCCTTAATTTCCATCCTCACCCCTATACACCAATCTCAATAGATTCATATATTTTTCAAAAATTTTCAATTATATTTTTATTTATTTATTATTACTATTATTATTTTTTAACCGTTTTAATCTTTCTTATACATGCGTTTATATTATCGTTGCTCCCCCCAACCACCTCTGACGGTTTATTGTGTTCTATGAGTGGCTGCGTCCAATGCAAGTATTGCGCAAGACCAGCCACCTCTTTCTTAACTTGAAAAAGGGATTTTCACCCGAAATATTGTTTTTTCTTTGTTTGTGTGTTGTTTTGTGTTGCTGCTGCCCTCCTCCCTTCAACTTTGGTGAGTGTTACGTGTATTTTCCTTTTCTTTTCCATGTAAACACAACTATTTGTTATTTATTGATATAAACACTTCTGAAGGGAACATACACTTTGATAAGCACTTCAAATAAAAGATGTTATTTTGTAAAAACACTAATCACATGACAATTATGATAGCACTGATAGTATTATGATGTGTGTTGCGTAAATAAGGCACTAGGCGTGGAATTGAATCTGTCTATAGAAATCTGCTGAAGGATGTGGCATTATATTCAGGGTGGTGTACATTAATGGTCATCGGTGGTGGGACAAGACATATCACTGGAAATGTTTGCAGAAACAAATTCTTCTGACATGATCACGAGTGATTCTGCCTATTAACACATTTTATTGTTCAGATGAGAGTCACAAAATAAAAAATAAGTTCTAAAATTATCAGTTGAAAGTTTAATGAAATGTTTGAAGTCCTACCCATATCAGTTTGAATCAAAATATTTGTCAGACTTCAGTTGTATCTGGAATTGGGAGATTCTGAGTTAGAACAGTTCATAACAGTAGTGTATTGGGACCATTGCTATTCATTATTCTAATGAATAATTGTGTTGATTGTTTACTATCTGAAATTAGATTGTTTGCAGATGACATAATGCTGTATAAAAGAATCAAAACGATAGAGGATTGTAAACAGTTGCAGGGTGATCTGGACAGGGTATCTAATTGGGTTGGTAAACATGGAATGAAGATAAATGCAAAGAAGAGTCAGCTTATTAGATACACAAATAAAAAACAGAAGGTTAATTATGAATATAAGGTGGGGAAAGAATTGCTTGCTGAAGACTTGAAATGTAAATATCTTGGCATTACTTTTGATAACAAGCTAAGCTTAACTGGGCAGAACACACTGGACAGGTGGTAGGAAAGGGTTTCAAAGTTCTGCACTTGTTGGAGAGAGTGATGAGGGGATGTACGAGAGAAGTCAAGGAATTGGGTTACAAAACTTTGGCCAGACCATTAGTCGAATATGGTAATGTAGTATGGGACCCTCATTTTACGTATCAAATACAGGAGTTGGAGAGGGTGCAAAAAAGGGCTGCTAGATTTGTTTCTGGAAATTATCGCAGAATGCAGTCAGTAACAGATATGATAAAGGAGCTGGAATGGGATTAATTGCAAGACAGGAGGAGGATGAGGAGGGTCATGGGAGTGTACAGGACGTATATGGCGATGAGGCATGGAAAGATATAGGAATAGGTATGAAAAGTAGTGCATGGAAGGGAAAAGATGACCATGACCACAAGCTGGCACTCGATTTCAGGCACAAGGGTGTGGGAAGATTCTCTTTTTTAGGTAAGGGTGTCGGGGATTGGAATGAGTTACCAAGAGAAATGATGAATAATTTACCGAAAACGATGAAAGAATTTAAAGATTAAATATGTAGAGGGCAAATGTAGGTGGCTTCAGGATATGGGGAAGATGGGAGTGTAGGGAAATTGCCACCGGAGCCTGTGCTCCATTGCAATTAAATTAAATTAAAACAGTTTTTATCATTCACACATGTCCAATGGGCACACAAATACAAACATTTATAAATAATTCCAAATGATTACATATACGTGTTGTTTGCTTCAAAAGGTGCTTCAGGTGAAAAGAGGGAACCAAAAGCATGTAAAATTATCTGTGACATATTTTGCATTATGGACAGATGATCTTATGGTTGTGTAACATGTCTGATCATAACAGTAGCTCCAGGAAGTCTGGCGGGAGCCAGGATCCTTCTGCTACACATGTGCTGGTTTTGCAGTCAATTCTTGGCAAACATCGAGGAGCAGACATGTGTCCAGGGTCTCCCCAATATTTTCAAGGACTTGCAGTAAATTTAATTATAAAAAGTCATGTGGCAGTATTTAAAATATAATAGCCTACTCTAAATCTCCTGGTCCATTTGGTTTAGGGGTTGGCTGTAATATACTGTTATGTTACAAGAAATGAGCGATTGTTAAGCTGGAATAATTCGGAGTTAATGCTATCATGAAAATAACTAAGTACGCTCAACATGGAATACCTCAGAGGCAGATGTTGTGTGTGAGCCGGCAAGTGGTCGACGACTGACTACCAAGTATTGCTTCTCTTCTCGTGAAGACCTTTCCGTGGTGGAGAGGGTAAGGCTTTCTAGTGGTGGTATTATTTTAGTAAGAAAATGAACACTGGTTGGCTACCAATGACATCTTTGCTGTTCTATGGGTGGGAGACAGAGCTAGTACAGTCGAACCTCTATAAGACGAATTTCAAGGGGTAAGGGAAAAATTCGTACTACCGAGGTATTCTTAATAAAGAGGTTCGTTTTATCGAGGTTTAATACTGCCGTTATTCGTCTTATAGAGGTTTCTCCTCGCTCTGAGATAACCTCTATAAAACGAAGATTTTTATGGCCAACCTCTATAATACGAATCATTGTTACCGTTACACTAAAGTTATTTTTTCAATGTAGAAAAAAGGTTAAAAAGAAAAAAAAAAAAAAAAAAAAAAAAAAAAAAAAAAAACATGTATGTAGCAATTTTAAAAATACATACTCGTTTATATTTAAATCACTCAAGTATCAAAACAAACAATAAACTGTTTGAAAACCATGTACTGTATAGTAAAATGAAAACAAATCTGAAGCCAAAATACGGTAAATATAAATGGAAACCAAACTTATACATATGTAGTATGTACATATAATAAATAAGGACTAACTAATCTTAAAAAAGTCATCAATTTTAGATTGCTTACTTGCATGAAGGGTTACCATATCCAATGTGGAATCCAAATCGATGATGGCTTTCACTACACTATCACTTAAAGCATTTTTCTTTAAGAAAAAACACTTGAGCACATCAATAGCTTCTCTTGCGTCTTTCGTTGACAGTTCCGGTCGATCACTCTCCGCGGCTGCATCCTCCTCATCATCTTCAGCTGCGTCATCTTCTTTATGATTTGAGGGTTGAACAGAATCCAGGATATCCTCATCCGTCAGCTCTCCACATACTGCTACATTATCATCGAAATCAACAAATTCTTCAAACTCCATTTCTTGGACGCCTAGTCTTTCGGTAACTTTGTTCCAGTTTTGATCTGGGCCTACTTCTGCATTTTGGGGTGCTGGAGTTCGAGGTTGGTCATCGTCCTCATCTTCGAGGTCCGTCACACGAAATCCACATTTTGCAAAACAGTTAAAAACAGTTTTGTCGGTTACGTTTGACCAGGCCTTGTTAATCATCCACATTGCATTTAAAACGTTGATTTTAGTCGGTACGTCTTAATCCATATCTGTCAAAAACTGCCGAACAACCTCCTTTCTGTAGTTCACTTTGAAATTTTTAATAATTCCCTGGTCAAGTGGTTGGAGCTTTGATGTGGTGTTTGGGGGAAGAAATTGGACTGAGATGTTTGACAAGTTTGGAACAGTTCCGTGTGCACTACAATTGTCAATAAACAGCAGGATCTTTTTCTTCTTCATTTCTGTGTTTACAGTTTTCAGCCATGCACTGAACTCATCACCATTCATCCACGCTTTTGAGTTGGCCTTATACAGTGTTGGTAAACTGTTCACATTTTTAAAACATGTAGGTTTTTGTGACTTGCCAATAACCAAAGGCTTGAGCTTATTTTTTCCCGAAGCGTTGACTCCAAGCAACACAGTTAATCGGTCTTTGCTGTGTTTGCCTCCATTGCAAGGGTCTCCTTTAAACGTCATTGTTTTATCTGGTAGGCACTTGAAAAAAAGTCCGGTCTCGTCTGCATTATCATCTGGGTGGTAACCCTGAGTAATGTCAGCAAGTTTTTCTTTCCAATCATCGCATACTGTACTGTCCACAGACGCACATTCACCACACACATTTTTAAAAACAATATCATTCCTTTTTTTAAATTTTTCCAGCCAGCCATTACTGGCACGAAAATCAGGGTGTCCCAATTGTACAGCAAACTGCTGTGCCTTTTCTTGGAGAATAGGGCCTCCGATTGACAAATTTTTATCGCGGCACTGCTTTAACCACTTTAAAGTGGCTTTGTCTACTTCCTGAAATTCACCGGTCTTTGCGCGTTTGCAAAACTTAGAAAGTCCACTTGCTTCATCGTACTTGTCTCTATTCTTTATAATCGTTGCTAACGTTGTTGAAGGGATGTTAAACTCCTTAGCAATGGTGATTTTCTTCTTCAACGGGTTTTCTTCCACATGCTTCAAAACTTTACGCTTGAACTCTACTGTTAGCGCCGTTTTTGACTTTTTCCCTGCCATTACTGTTCATACAATAAAGATACGCACAACGGTCAGTCTTAAAACACAGCCGGAAGGGACACTTAAAAACACAGCCGGAAGGGTTACTCAACACTGCAAAGGCACGTGCCAAACAATGACTGATGAAGGAAGAGGGTAGGGTGGGGAGTTTCATGTTAAGACACGCTTCTGTTTGTTTTGAAAACTACGCACTATGGAGGTTAAGATCATAAGAAATTCGTCTTAAAGAGGTAACATTCGTCTTGTAGAGGTCTTGTGCTAAGAATATTCGTTGTATAGAGGTTAATCAGTCCTAGCCCATGTCACAAACAAATTCGTCTTATCGAGGTTTTTAACCTAATTACTGCTTTGTATAGAGGTGTTTTTAGCATTGACCTTTATGGAAGTTTCAAGGGGATTTTAAAAAATTCGTCTTATCTAGGAATTCGTTTTACCGAGGTTCGTACTAACGAGGTTTGACTGTATAGGTATGTTCCAATCCTGATGTAGGTTTACATTTATTTGGCTGTGCCACTTGTCTGTGTAGTGATTTCAAATTCTGGCCATGGTCAGAAGATATCTGCAATTTCATATGCAATATATTGGAGGAGTGGTTATAATAAGAAGTCGACAGATATCACAAGGCATCCGATATGTCATGTTGTATGATAACAGCTCTGGCTGCCTTCTCTCAACTGTGTCATGTTTGAAATGAAAGAAAGTCATTGAAATTACCCATTTATCTTAGACAAAGAAAGCAGAAATACGACAGTTACCTAAAAATTGCAGTGGAACTGGATTAATATGTTCTCAGTAGTTCACTTTCTGATCTCTACTTTAATTGCAGTTAATTGTCTATTATTTAATGAAGTTAAAATGTTGTGTTAACAAGCTGAATTTGATAAATGAAATAATTTCATAACTCCCCCCTTCCCTCCCCCACTCCCCACTCATACTATTTGTTTTCTACAATGTAAAAATCATTTGAAAACTATAGAAATGTCTGCTTTAAGTAGAAGAAACTTTTAGATGTTGGTAGCATTCGTGACGTTATTCAATCATAGTTGATCACATTATTACTAATCATCAAATTTTCAAATCTCTGTGTTACATGGGGATTGTACAAAGAGTTGCCACCACACCTCTTCTTTATTATCTCATTTTCCAAGCCAAGACTTGCTTTCTCAAGCCTTACTGATGCCTTTCCTGTTTTACAGCTCATTCTTCACCTTACGTCATGGTATGATCAATCCATTTCAACTTCTTGATATAGAGCAAATACATAATAAATTTCAACAACTTTAAACATGATTGGGCAAGAAATGAATGTTTGTGGTATTTTTAAAAGATGTATAAAATAGTGCAAAAAAAAAAAACAACACATTTCTCTATCTAGTATAACTTGTGAGATATTTCATTATAATGGTAGCAAGACCTTGTAGACACCATGTATCAGGGGGGGATCCAAAAATAATTGAAATTTCTTTTAGAAAGTTTTTACTTTATTGTTTTACTAAAGGTCCGTTCCCACGACGTCTTGTAATGGAGGCCGCCAAAGACGGATACCCCACAACACGCCGTGGGAACGGAGCCGTCTCTGCTGGCGGAGATGGCACACAGCTACCCACTCTGTCGGTAAATATCACAGGCATGTGTAGAGGTGCGTTGTTTCCATCAGTTTGCAACAAATGTGCCCGCCCCTTCTGTTGCTGTAAAGTGCTCTGTGCGAAACGACACTAGGCAAAGTGGTGGGGAGTTGGCAGCGAGGTACCGAGGGCTAACCTGTGGCACGTGCTGATCCCTACACTTCGTTTGGCCTCCGTTACAAGACGTCATGGGAATGCACATTGATACAACCTTAATATCCTTAAAAGTACTCCACATTAGCATTAATTCACTTGTTCAAACGTTCATTCCAGCACCTTTTAAATTTGTCCTCTTTCGTACCAACTAGTACTTTCGTGACATTGCATTTCACGTCTTCAACATCAGCAAAATGCTTTCCTTTCAAATCCCTTTTCATCCTCGGCAACAAAAAGTCCGAGGGTGCTAAATCTGACAAATTGGGTGCGTGGGTCAAAGTATTTGTCTATGTTGAGGCCAAAAACTGGTGAACACTGAAAGCCGTGTGTACGGGAGCATTGTTGTGATGCAGGAACCACTTGCCCCAATTCCACAAAGCAGATGTTTTTGCGCCAATTTTCTGCGCAGCCTTTTCATAACCTGTAACAGTAATTCCTGAAAACAAATAATATTACATATTTAGACATAATTTTACAGATAAGGGGTTTTAATATTGGGAAAATAAAAGTTTATGGATTAATAAAAAGAATAGCAGGTCTAATAGAGATTATTTACTTTGATTAATGTGGTGGAAAATGTAGTACCTCTATAGAAAAAAAGGAAGCGAATGGATTGTTGGTAGAGATAGTGAGCAATTAAAACTTATGATAATCGAGCAAAGTATGCGAGGTTTTGGAATAATAGTTGCAAAGTGAAATAGTTGTGGAGAGAAAATTGAATTGATAGATCTTGCTTAGAAAGGGAACCTGTTCATCTTTTGGATCCAACTTTGTTAAAGAATATTCTACACATGGTTAAAAGTTGTTATTGGTATAAGAGGAACTTTGAACAGAACAAATGGAAAGGATATAAATGGCAAAATGCAAAATGTTAATCAAATATATTATTTCTATAAGCTTTTTTTTTTTTTTTTTTTTTTTTTGTAAAAGCCATTATCTACTTTCATACCCAACCAAAATCAATAAATGAGGTTTCATTTCAAAGATTAAGGTATCCACTTCCATCATGTCGTATTTTACGAAAGTAGTTTTTTTTTTTTGTTTTTTTTTTTGTTTTTCAAATTCGACCCTTAAAGGGAAAGAAATCAATATTTCTAAAATGCTGTTTTTTATCTCCCTCTATACGTAATTGAGATCATTAAATAAAGTATCATTTTAAAGATTAAGATCTCCACTTTTAGGACGACATATATTAAGACAGGAATTTTACCCTTAAAGGACAAAAGTATTAATATTTCTACAGCACGTTTTTGTGCCATTAGGCCATTTATCTCACTTGATATCTAACTGATATGGATAAATGAGGTATCAGTTTAAAGCTTAAGGTCTCTGCTGTGGTCACATAATATTTTAAGAAAGGAGTTTTCTGAATTCGGCCCTTAAAGGGCAGAATTATCATTATTTCCAAAACTTTTTTTGTCACGAGCTATTTATCTCCCTTGATATCTAACCAAAATTGAGAAATGAGGTATTATTTTAGAGATTAAGGTCTCCGCTTTGGTCAAATCTTATTTTAAAAAAGAAATTTCTCAGTTTTCAACCCTTAAAGGGCATAAGTATCAATATTTCTACCATGCGTTGTTGTGTCAATGAGCCATTTATCTCCCTTGATATCTAACCAATATAGATAAATGTTGTATCAGTTTAAAGATTGAGGTGTCCCCTATGGTCAGTCAAATTTTAAGAAAGGAATTTTTTGAAATTCGACTCTTAAAGGGCATGGTGGGTGAATGGTTAACGTTCTGGCCTCGCATTTGGTAGGACGTGGGTTCGAATCCCCATCCAGGCATCCAGATTTGGGTTTTCCATGGTTTCCCCAAATCACTCCAGGCGAATGCCGGGATGCTTCCTTCAAAAAGGCCATGGCCAAATTCCTTCCCGTTCCTTGTCCCCAGTCTCATCCCACCTCTAATGACCTTAGCCGTCGACAAGGCTTAAAGCCATAAGAAAAAATAAAATTGGTCACATCATTTCTTAAGAAGGAATTTTTTTGGAATTTGACCTGTAAAGTAGAAAAGTAATAACTGTGAATGTCGCGCGTATGAGACAGTTCAGTGCCAAGACACTAGATAGCAGTAGCTCATATCAAAGAAGTATTAATAAACTGCTTCACTGGTGTCAACTTTTGTTATGTATGTATTATTCTAAGCAAATAAACAATTGATACAAATGAGGCGGTTCTTCCTTCATGCTGTTACAAAACCCCAACCTTACTATCATTGTATTCGCAAAATTTTCGCAGGGGTCTTTTAGTTCTTGTATAAAAATCTTTTATTCACATTACAACAACCAACATTGTAATATGGCGACCGTGGCAGGACTTTAGAGATTGCTTTATTTTCATCAGTTACGTGTTTGTTCAATTGTTTTTAAAGAGAGATTCATGTATATTTAAGATAGTCAAGGTTTATTAATGTTTTGTAAAATTTGTGTCGGCAAACAACTTGTGCAGTATTATGAAATAACCTCGATACCAATAACAATAAAGACATCAGGATAATTTTCCTCATTTTTTGTCATTTCCAGTTGACAAAAATGTGGAATATTTTGAGAGGTGTTGTAACATAGCAATTCCATAAAACAAATAAAATTACACATTTAGACAGAAATATAATTTTACAGATAAAGGCCATAATATTGGGAAAATAAAATTTTGTGGAGTTAACAAAAAGAAAAAGAGTGACAGGTCTAATAGAAATTATTTGCTTTGATTAATATGTCGGAAAATATAGTATCACTGGGGAAAAAAAGAAGTGAAGTGATTGTTAGTAGAGATAGCTAGCGAGTGAAACTTATGATAACTGAGCAGAGCTGTGAGAGGTTTTCGAATAATAGTTGCTGAGTAAAAAAGTTGCGGAGAGCAAATTTAATTGATAGATCTTGTGTAGAAACCTTGCTAATCTGTTGGATTGAACTTTGTTCAAGTATATTCTTCATACAGTCAAAATTTGTTGGTATAAAGCATCTTTCAACAAAACTTACAAAACGACAGAACAAACCATGTTAATTCTTGTCCAAAATTTTTTATTCACATTACAACAACCAACGTTGTTACAAACCTCCAAATAGAATTGTTGGTTTACTGTCTAGTTTTTAGGGACAAATTCTGAGTGTATGATCTCTTTGATGCCCCCCCCCCCACCCCTCCCAAAAACAGATAAACATTGTCTTCACATTTAATTTCACCTGCCTTACGAGGTTTCATGCAGGCTTGAATGCATTGATCCCTTTGATCAGCAGTGAGAAGTCTTGACATGAACTTTGCTGCCATCCTTTGCATCCCCAAAGCAATGCTCAAAATCCACTGAATCGAGCTCCAGGACAACCCTGATAACTCCTCAAATTGGTTGATTGTCTTGTGTTGTTCTTCATTGATCAGATTACGGATTTAGCTGATCTTGTCCTCGCCTTGCATTCGGGAGGATGGTGGTTTGAATCCCCGTCCGGGCATCCAGATTTGGGTTTTCCATAGTTTCCCAAATCACTCCAGGCAAATGCGAAGATGCTTCCTTCAAAAGGCCATGGCCGAATTCCTTCCTGTTCCTTGCCCCCCATCCTTTCCGCCTCTAAAGACCTCACTCTTAAGAAATGTTAAGCAGTTAAAAAAAAAGATCTTGTCCTCATTTCGAGCAGTTGAAGGGTGAGCTGAACAGTGCTGATCTTCAGTGACCATTTCTCCCTTTTTAAACTGAGAAAACCATGTGTACACTTGAGTTCTACTAAGAGCATGTTCTTTGTAAGCTGTTGGCATCATCACAACAGTTTCAATGCGTTCTTGCTGAGTAAAAAATGAAACTTCACAGCCACAAATTGTTCGTAAGAATTGGCTATCTTTTCGTGTCAAGTCAGCACTGCACACATATTCAAAGAACTGCCAAAGAAACCACACTAGTTGCTGTCGGGTGATGCCACTTGGCAGAATGACTCAGCAGAGGTCTTACAACAGTCCTCTGGTGGTGCAACCTGGTACATGTACACAATGTGCAGCATTGCGATTCCAGCTTTTTTCTGATACCCCATCACATGTTACCTGACAATTCTGTAACACGCAGTCACAAATGCCATGCCTCTTTGCTGCATATTCTTACTGTTGTGTATCAATCCCTTGCAGCACAGTTCCTGTGCAGCACAACAGTACTTAGATGACGACGCACAAGAATTTTATAAGATATTTCCTTTACAGAAATATTAGAATTCTCCAAAACTGAGATATGATTTGTAGCACAAAATTAACTTTTCCAATGACTGATGGTATTTGCTGATCCAATTTTGTGTTGCTTTTTAGTACCTGTGTACATAAGAGATTTAACGTTTCCAAAAATTGAACTACTTATTTTGTAGTCGTGGTTCCTTCTTATTTGTTATGAGCATTACCCTGCACTTAATACAATTTATTTAAGCTGCCATTTATCTCAACTTATTGAAGTAA
This sequence comes from Vandiemenella viatica, assembly GCA_031002005.1. Lineage (NCBI taxonomy): Eukaryota > Metazoa > Arthropoda > Insecta > Orthoptera > Morabidae > Vandiemenella > Vandiemenella viatica. Next base: position 75,502,180 of record JARYHS010013630.1, read on the forward strand.
TGTCAAAATTATGTTGGATCGCCAGACAACAGTTCCCTATAGATAACTGGATCATCAGCAAACAAAATAAGTATTACATTGTCTCTAAGATTGTTTATAAATATCAGGAATAGTAGTATCTCATCATGCTTCTTCTCAACTCGAAGGTTTTATGTCCCTACTGACTGTCCTTCCCCCTTATTCTCTGCACATTTAGCAGTTGATCCCTCACTCATGTACCCACCAAGTTCATATTTGTTGCTTGAGTTTTTCATATTCATAAACATGACAGGCATGTGCAGTGTCAAAATTATTCAAAGGAGCTTTAGACTCAGTGTTGTGTGATCAGGCAGCATATAGTCAATGTCTGTAAATATCTAGCTGTAAGTTCACCAATTTCTTTTGATTTCATAAAATTCAATTAAACACATTTTTGAGGTGGATTGAAATCTGTCATGTGTTTATCAGATTTTTGCAACACTGAAATTTATATTATTAGTACTTTTTATGCATCATTGAAATTATGTTAACTTAAAAAACAAAAAACACCTAAGAGAAGTTATGTGATATTGGTTGTAATACTTTATTGTTATAGTAATAGACCAAGCAGAGGAATTGCCATTGCCACCAGGGTGGTCTGTTGATTACACAATGAGAGGCAGAAAATATTACATAGACCATAATACCAAGACTACACACTGGAGCCATCCTTTGGAGAAAGAAGGTCTTCCAACAGGTTGGGAAAGAATAGAGTCTCCAGAATATGGAGTATATTATGTCAAGTAAGTTTATTTACATTCACTTTTTTTTAATTTCTTTTATTGTTTTCAAAGATTGGTACATAATTTCTTCTAAAAATAAATTTCGTGAAAATATTGTAATCAGCGTTCTTTACAAATAAATTAAGATTTCTCACAACAGCTTGTAAATTTGACATTAGAGCATTGCACACCAAAATGGTGGAAAGTGATAATGTGTGAGAAAGTGATTTCCTCCCATCCCCACTTTAATCATAGTTTCTCCTTTCTATAGATTTCCAAAAGACTGCTACAGTTGCATTAAATTCACTACTGTAAGCATGTTGTTCATATTATAGTCATAATAATGTGAACTACCTAAACTTTATATCTTTAAACGTATATATATATTGAATCTCGGAAACACCTATGGCGATTTGGATGAAATTTCATATTTAGATAACGTTTTGACTTTTAAGGTTATCTAACTAATGTTCCTCCATGGGGGGGGGGGGGGAACACACACACACAATTTTACAAAATACGTACAATTTTTGCTCTTGGTATCTCGAAAATGGCTCAAAAACAGCTCTAACTCCATCTCGTAGATAATTCAGGTCCCAGGAAGCTAACTAATATTTTTCTCTTTGGTTTCAAGGAACGTGCAATCTAACTAGCTCTATGACGGCTAGCTGTCGAATACTGATTTTAAAATTACTCAGTCACTTACAGAACACGTACATGCTTATTAATAAAATAAAAAGGTTCTTTTGCCGCGGTCGCCAGGTTGCGGTATTATTCTACCGCCGGGTTAATCAAATTAATTTAGTTCCACAGTTTTGTTAATAACTTCTACAAACAAAACTTTATTCTAATCATTGAATTTTGCTACTACAACCCGACGGAAAATACCACCACCAAATTAAGATAAGGAATCGAACTTCTCCGAGGTCACAAGTTCGTGGGATACAAGAGTTCCACTCGTTACACGTCTACAAAATACACATTTCCAAGTCCGCCACACTTTCAACTGTTCGACCGAAAAATGTTACTCCGTGAGATCTTCTCTGATGGAGGTCAAAGACAGACAGACTCCTTGCTACTCAAAGATGATATATTATTAACAGATGGCGTCTGCTACATATATTACATGGCGCAGACGCTTGTTATGTTACAAACGGATATATTTAAATGAATATTTCTTGTATGCTAGCTGACTCGAGGGAATACTAGTGCTGAATGTAAAACATTTAAAAAGTAGTTTTGTCAGAAGTGATACTTCTATTTACATAACTTATTTGAAAAAAATATTGAAATAGTGGTTATCAATAATCACTACCAGTTGTATTGTAAAACATCTAAAAAGAAGATTTATAAAATTTGGCTTTGTCAGAAGTGATAATTTATTTGACAAAAATGTCTTTGAAAATAATACTAGCTGTTATAATGTAATCATTTCAAGAAAACCTAATAGAAAATCATCTCAACAAAGTTACTCGAACTTCAATATTTATTTAACCGGCTGCAGTTCTTAATTAAGTAGGAAGGAATTATATTTAATGTATAAGAAATATGTAATTAGTGGGAGAAAAGGGTGGTTACGGCACTAGCTCTTAAAAAATTCTGCTACGATCCAGGGTTCAAATTCCGGTGGGAGCAAGAATTTTTAAGATATGTGTTTAACCATATCAACTACTGTGGGGCATTCTGTTGTTGGGATTCTACATTAAATTGTAGGTCCCAGAGAATAGGAACTGGCCGTCCTACCTCTGATAGAATTGTTTAATATGCTTCCTTCTATCCAATCTAATACTATTATATGAGCACGTCTTTGAATATGGATAAAATGGGGGCTGCACCACTTTCAGAACCTCGGCGAAATTAATAGTAACCTGCTGAAATTTGGTTTAATTGTTTCGTCAACATGTTCTCTTTACATTTTGTGGTCTTGCTTTGCGGAAAAGTCACTAGAAAAATTAAAAATGCCGAAATATGAGGCTGAGCAACTGCAAAATGCTATCAGCACTGCAAAAATAACAAAAAAATTATAGGATCATATTTAATTTAATTTAATTTAATTGCAATGGAGCACAGGCTCCGGTGGCAATTTCCCTACACACCCATCTTCCCCCTATCCTGCACCTACCTACATTTTCCCTCTACAAATTTTATCTTTAAATTCGTTTCAAAGTTTTCGGTAAATTATTCATCATTTCTCTTGGTAACTCATTCCAATCCCTGACACCCTTACCTAAAAAAGAGAATCTTCCCACACCCTTGTGCCTGAAATCGAGTGCCAGCTTGTGGTCATGGTCATCTTTTCCCTTCCATGCACTACTTTTCATACCTATTGCAATATCTTTCCATGCCTCATCACCAGTATATGCCCTGTACACTCCCATGACCCTCCTCATCCTCCTCCTGTCTTGAAATGAATCCCATTCCAGCTCCTTTATCATATTCTACGATAATTTCCAGAAACAAATCTAGCAGGCCTTTTTTGCACCCTCTCCAACTCCTGTATTTGATACGTAAAATGAGGGTCCCTTACTACACTACCATATTCGAGCAATGGTCTGACCTAATGTTTTGTAACCCAATTCCTTGACTTCTCTCGTACATCCCCTCATCACTCTCTCCAACAAGTGCAGAACTATGAAACCTTTTCCTACCACCTGTCCTATGTGTCCTGCCCAGTTAAGTTTGTTATCAAAAGTAATTCCAATGATATTTACACTTCAAGTCTTCAGCAAGCAATTCTTTCCCCACCTTATATTCATAATTAACCTTTTGTTTTTTATTTGTGTATCTAATAAGCTGACTCTTCTTTGCATTTATCTTCATTCCATGTTTACCAACCCAATTAGATATCCTGTCCAGATCACCCTGCAACAGTTTACAATCCTCTATCGTTTTGATTCTTCTATACAGCATTATGTCATCTGCAACCAATGTAATTTCAGATAGTAAACAATCAACACAATTATTCATTAGAATAATGAATAGCAATGGTCCCAATACGCTACCCTGTGGCACACCCATTTTTACTTCCACTTCTTTTGATACTACATTTCCTGTTTTCTACCTTTTATAAATTCTTCTACCCAGCAAATGACTTTCTTATCCACTCCAATGGTTTTTACCTTATTTACTACCATTTTATGGCATACTCTGTCAAACGCCTTTGACAGAATCTAGTGCTACACTATCAATTTGGCCTCCCTTGTCCATTTCATCTGAAATATATCCCACCAACTGAGATTCACATGAATATCCTTGCCTGAAACAAAGTTGCCTGCTTGAAAACCATTTACGTTCCTCACATATATTTCTGATGTTGTTGCATATCAATCTTTCCATTAATTTACCTACCACTGATGTCAAACTGATTGCCCTGTAATTCTCAACTCTATTTCTCACCCCTCCCTTATGTACCAGTTACTACTATTGCACTTTTCCAGTCCTGTGGTAAGCAGCAAGTGTCCAGACTCAATTTAAATAATATTTCAAGATAAGGTACAATGTCACATCCGGCTATCTTTAAGATATCTGTAGTAATATTATCTTCACCAGCCCCTTTATTATTTTTTTTTTCAGCTTTCTTATTTCCTTCATGATTTCCTCAGGATGGATATCAAATTTTTTACTATCGTCTTTTCTAATTGTGTTGTTAAGCTCGTTCTCCGAATTAGACCCTCCTGTTTCTGATTCATTGTCACTAATGCTTTCACTGAACCAGTTACTTAAAATCTCTGCCTTTTTCAAATCGTCAGTAACTTCTTCTCCATCCTTATCTATAAATGTCTCTACACCCTCCCTTCCCCTCAATTTCCTGATATAGCCATTAGAAATTTCTAGATGCCTCAGTCAATGGTCCTCCTGCACTGACAATACTCTTCATAAACCCATCTTTAGCCATTTTCTTTGCTGTTATTAAGTCCTTGATTAGTTTTTTTAAATATTCCCTACTACCCTGCTGTCTCTTAACTCTGTTATGTTCTTTTCTTACCAACCTCTTTAACCTCCTCACTTCCCTATTATAGTACATAGGTTCTCTACTTCTCTTTATTTTCTGCTTTGGAATAAATTTTTCTTCCCCCTTTCTTATTATCTCCTTGAACTCTTCCCACCTTGACTCTACTGTACTTGTGCCTTCCTTCCATTTGCTGAATTGTTCTCTGAAATGTCTCTTCAAATTTGAAACCTGTGCCTTTTTATAATTGTACCTATTTCCCCCTTCAATTTTGGCTGCTGGTTTACTGAATCCTCTAATATCCATCAGAACTGCTTCATGATCACTTATTCCTTCAGTTACTTGATACCTCAAAAGGTTTTCATCGGGCTTAATTAGAAATATATCCAAAATATTTTGTTCCCTAGTGTTTTGCTCAACCACTTGTGTTAATCCCCCTTCCCTTATTAAGATATTTGCAAATCTTTGTTCCCTTGTGTTATTTATCTTATTCCCTTCCCAGTTTACACCTGGTAAATTTAAATCCCCGCCGATGACGATCATTCTATTCTCACCTCTGAAATCCGAGTATGAATTTAATTTCTCCCTAAGAGCCTTCTGTCATTCTTCCACTGCGGTTAACAGCCAACACTCTGATTTTTTCTTTTTTATTACCCCAGAAATCTACCCCAACCTAAACAGTTTTGTTTCGTCGTAGATTACGTGGTTAGGTTGAAATATAGCCTGGACCAAGAGAGAAATTTTACACAATTTTGCGTTCTGCGGCATCCATAGGAAATGGTGTATTTGTTTACAATGGAAGCAATCTCTGACTTCTCGTTTCTATATAAGATGGCGGGTATCACCGTATTACAACTTGGATAAAAATTGTCTATTTGTCAATTAAATGATACTTTTTCCAATGGAGAAAAGCTGAAAATGCAAGAAAACATTACAATAAAAGAATAAATCAACATTTTAAGAGACTATCACTAATTTTCCAGCATTTTAAATTCCTGGCAAGTTTTCCGCAAAGCAAGAGCACAAAACATAAAGGGGACAAAATGACGAAGCAATTAAAACAAATTTCAAAAGGTTACTTACTACCAATGTCGTGTCGGTTCCAAAGGTGGCGCATTCCCGGATAAAATTAATTTCTCACAAACGTCTCTAAGGATTTTGATGAAATCTTGCATACTGAACAGAAATCGAAAGATGCCGAGCGAAGATCGGTCTCCCAGGTATTTAAAATTAATTTAAGTAGCAAATGTGGTTATAAGGTTGTTTGACTTTTTGGGGTTCATACCTAATAGGAGAGCAGTCTGGTAACTCAATGTCATGGTGTTGGCTTTCTAAAAGTTCTGGGTCCGGTCCTAGGTTCAAATACCAGTGGGGCCACGAATTGTTAAGAGTTTTTTTGATTGTGTGAGCTATTGCCTATTCGTGGTTTGTACTCCATGATAAATTGTGGGTCCCAGAGGAAAGAAGAAACTGGCAATCCTACGTCTGACACAATGTCTCAGTTGCTTTCTGTGAGAGGATCCAACCAACCCTCGGGTTATGGACTAAGGGTTTTTTCTTATATATATATGTAGCTTAATGGGATATGGCGCTCCACTACAGACTTTCCATTGTCTGCCTGTCCCTATCCCGTTTATAAAGGACCTCTAGCACTTTAACGGAATAATTTGGAATCTAAAAATTTTCCATATGCTGCATGTTTCGTTGATCCAAAACTGAATATCACATTTAAAATTCAGCAAAATTATCTTCTTAGATGTTTTTCTTAGAAATAAAATAGACCAAAAATATTCTTTTTCCTTCTCTAACATAAGCACCAATAGATATTTAGAGATTGTTAAATACAGAACTAAGATATATATTCCATCATTTTCTTTAAACATAGTTTTCACTGGCCATCAAGTTGATTTTTTACCATTTTTTATTGTGGGGTTATGTCAAAAGTGGTATTGCATAGAAACAAAATTTGCGATCTATATTGATCATAACCCGTATTTAAACAACTACTTGCAAATACTTGCTCCTAAAATAATTTCTAAGTTTTGTATAAAACAAGCAAAAATTGAAGTTTCTTGCAATGTGTTAATACTTTTTCTATCTAGAAAACCCTTAATTGGACGTTTATTGTGCATATCTATATGCTTATAATCAAGTTAATTGCAACTAAGTGATTGCACTAGTAGTTCAAGCAATTTTGAGAGCTGTGGAGAATAGTCTGCTGCCTTATCTGAAAACGTGACAGGCAGTGATTTTTGTACTAAACTGCCAACATTAAAGTGAGGAAGCCTAGCTATATGAGGCTTGACTCACATTTGCTTTGTTATTTCTGAGGTGGAGACGTTGAGTGTTTGGAAATAATTTCTTTTGAATCGTGTGGTTTGTTGTAAAACATTAAATGACACAGCAGTATGGACTAAAAAAAAGTGAAGTAATGCATATCAGCACTCATATCACTGGGTTCCATAGCTTTTATATTATGGTTGTGTCTCAACTTCAGTTTGTGATATGATAGTAATGTGTAGTACACGTTTGTGTTTTTGAGCTGCAGTAAAAGCACAGGTTGTGGTTAGTTTGAAATGTTTTAATGTGTGATATGTTTTTGAATATATATATTTTGCCACTTATAGTGAAGATTGTGAGTACTTTGAAATGAAGCCTGGATCAGGATGAAATCTCCACATTCCATATTACAGCATAATGATCAAGGATTTTTGTTTTTGGTATTAATTGAAGTAACTTTCTTGAGTGCTGTGTTACTTACATCATTACTTCATACAAATCTAAAGAATTCCTCTTGATCTATGTGGCTTGGACCAAAATTATAACTAATATTACACAGTACAGCATGAAGAGTTATGATTTCAATATTTATTTATATATTTGTAAATTATTTTCATCATATAACTGTTGTCATGTAAGTAGTTCAAACTGTATCGCAATGTAAAGTACTACCAATCATGTCTTCATCAAGCTTTCATACGAGCCCACAGCACTACATTCGAGCTATCCGTATTCAAAATGTTAATAATACTTGAATTATGATGTTGGAGAATTTATAAACTTATTGGAGTGTTTATCTAAAAGTGTGCAATCTTTGCTTGGGATTGTATATTTGTTGGCTGTATAGTATCAGATGGCATATGCGTTATGTGATCTTTTACGTGTTGAGATATTCTAATGCATACAGTGGCAAAGGAAAGCAAGTTCTTAAATGAGAAAAATAGTAGCTTGCAACAGGAAAAGAATGAAGAGGCATATCAATATTGAACAATATGTATTAAGAAACATGACAGTTTCATGTTTGTATATCTTTTTATGTGTTCACTCCATGAAACCACATCTGGGGCAGGTATGGGCAACCTTTGCTTAGATGAGGGCGTAATTTTGGGACTTAATCAGGTCACGGGCCGTAGGTAAGAAAGAAGTAGATAGTAGTGAATAAAAAGGTGATAAAAATTCACACATTTTTTATTTACTAGAATTAAAATAGGATAATCAGACATACAAAAAGCAAATTAACAAAAACAGATAGAAAAATCAAATGAAAATTAATGGGAGACTTGAGTTTGAAGCGTTATTTGAAATTTCTGAATCTCTCGCAGGCCGGACTGAAGTTGGTGGACGGGCGGATCCGGCCCGGGGGCTGGGGGTTGCCCATATATGATCTAAGGTAAGGGGTGGTTCATTTTGCTATCCTTTTTTTTTAAATCCATTCGCTACTTAGCTCCTATTATTTCCTGATTAATATATATATATAATAACAACAACAATGAGCAGGAAAAAGCTTTAAGGCAATAAAACTAAGGAACGATAGGGAAATATGACCCAACACTTACCACAGATGAAGGCGGTTGGGACGACAAAAAAAAAAAAAACCAACACAAGAGAAGTGCAATATTTCAGCCTATAGCAGCCTTAAACATGCAGAAGGTGAAGCACCAGACGACATCACATGTGTACACATAGACGGCCGACTGGTGAATGGCGTCTCAGGCGTGGATGGTAGTTTTGGTGGAAAGGGGGGGGGGAGTAAGCTCAAATATTGGATCGATAATCGATGCTGATGACGATATGTTATTATTGAAAGAATAACTGGGTGGGGATATATATATATATATATATATAACTATAAGTGAAAAGTAAAATAAATGTAAATAGCATGGATAACAGTAAATACAGAAATACAAAAAATGTAAATGTTATAGATAATAAGTGCTGGGTCTGGTGGGCAGAGTTTATTGGAGATTGAGGCCAGGAGGATGTCTGGTGTCAAGGATATTCTGGTAGGCTAGTTCCCATCTATGAAGTTCAGATGGGGTTGTGTTGTTAGGGAAAACTCTAATTGCCCTAACTGAAAAATAGATGTTCAAATTATTGATTTTGTGGGAACTGGCATGTTTTGCAACTGGATGGGCCTCATTGTTAGTATAAACTGTCTACCTGTGGCCATTCATTCTGATAGCTAGGGGATTGGTTGTGAGGCCTATATATGAACTGGAGCAATGGAGGCATGTCAGTTGGTATATGAGGTTAGTTGTCATGCAAGTAGCATGATAGGGAATGTTTCACCTGTGGTAGGATTGGAGTAAGTGGTAGTGGCTGGGTGGATGCTGCATGTTTTACAACAGGGTCTATTGCATGGGAATGAACCCTGTGGCAGTCTGGGGGAATTACTTGGTGAGTACTTGTGAACCAAGATATTTCTTAAATTTGGTGGTCTGCTAAAACATGTGCGAGGGGCAGTGTAGAATTTTATGGAGAATGGTGCGCATCCCGGGGAAGGAACATTGGAAAATATGTCCACGGCGAAGGATTAGATTAATGGATTCGAGACCAGGGAAGAACTGAGTGATGAAGGCAGGGGTGTGGTTAGTTTCAAGGGGTACTGACTTGGAGTGGCTGTGTAAAGGAAGGGCTTACTCTCCCCCCTCCCTTTTCCACCTAAACTACCATCCGCGCCTGAGACACCATTCACCACTCGACCGTCTATGTGTACACATGTGATGCCGCCTGGTGCTTCACCTTCTGCATGTTTAAGGCTGCTATAGGCCGAAATATTGCGCTTCTCTTGCATTTGTTTTTTGTTCGCCGTCCCAGCCGCCTTCATCTGTGGTAAGTGTTGGGCCATATTTTCCTATCATTCCTTAGTTATATATATAATATATATATTATTCCTTTAGTTTCTGCATGGTGATATAACCTAAAACTTTTTTTTTTTTAATTGTGGTGGACCGGCTAATCTTTTTGCTTTCGCTCTGCCACGTCCTGAGAGTTATATCAAATTGTGGGTAATACTCTATCATGTGAGTGGTAGTAATCGAAAATGATACTCTCAGTAATGATATTTACACATTTACAACTTTATTTACATCAGGATTATATACATAATTAATCATTTCTCTTCACCTTGCTCCCTTCAACAAGTCATCTAGTGCTTGCTCCTATCGCATGACATCCCAGAAATGATTCTCTAATGGTTTCATCCTCGAGATGATTATTCCTATGTGTGTCATGGAACCTTTCTTGATTCCTTTTGACATTCCCGAAACCACTTCTCAAATTTCCTATAACTTTCCTATATTCATCTTTGGCCTCATATCTTCCATAGTTGTTGTGATTACCTTCTGTCGTATATTCATTTTCTGCTTTGAACATGCCCTTCCATTGTCCTATTTGGTCCATCGATCCAAGAAATTCTTCAGTACTATTCCATTGTTGCAAAACTAACTTCTCTCGGACTCCTCTAGGTAGCTTTTGTTGAAGTGTGTCTAATAAATCCTCAACACTCATGGGGTCATCTAGGTACCTTAATTCTTTTATTTTCTCTTCACAAGTTCCCATCTCGCATACTAGGGTCTACAATTTCTTAAATTACTCTTTACACCTTGCTGTATTTGTTTCGGCCAGTACTTATTTGGAAAATATGCCTCAAAATCATGGAAACTTTCACATTTCAAACCAACTTCTATGCCCCAATCATAGGCATCTCCAGATAACATGTTTCTAACATATCTAATTTTATCCTTATCATTGCAATAAGATGGCAAATCAGCAGTATACGCCTTCACAAATAAAGCTGGGTGTACTTCACCACCTGGTAAAAGTTTAATTTCAGGCAATTTCAGTCTACATTCCTGTATAGCATACACAATATTATTTTTCTCTATCGGCCTGAAAGTTCTCAAATCGTCACTAATGGTCCTTCTTATAACGTTTTCATGCTTATTCATCCTGTCCTCTAGTTCTAGTGCTTCATTATTTATTTGTAGAATTTCTTGTCTAGTTCTACGCATTTCTCCCTGTATTTTTAATGCTGGTTCTTTCCTTAAATCGTTTGTTTGATCCATTCCGAGATTACCCTGTTCAATTTCAGTTCACAAGTCACGATAACCTACATCAAGCTCTTCGGCTGGGTCAGAAATGTTTTGGTCTAGGTAGCTCATGTTACTACATACACATTGCAATGCGGCTTCTCTGACAATATATTCACTACTCGCATAATTCTTATTTAATTTATTAATCTTTTCCCCGAGATTTCTTCCCAATTCAGAAATTCCCATCTTAAAATTATACATAATTTCTTCCTGCATTTCTCTATTCCGCTGTAACATGCGTTCCATTTGATTCACAAACATATACAAAATGTTACTGCTATCTGTTCCTTTGTTTCTTTCCACGGCACCGTTACTCTATTATTATTATTTATTATTATTACTCCACAATTCACTAAAAGTGTGTGGCAGAGGGTGCATTGCAGCTATCCAAGAGGGTGATAGTTTGGAAGGGATATACCGGATATGGCAGGAGACGCCCATGGGCTATTGTGAGGAACCACCCCAGCATTCGCCTGGAGTGATCCGGGAAAACCCAGATCAGGATGGCCGGAGTGCTTTATCAAAAGCTACTCCTGTCAGATTTTAAGTTTGCTCACCCGGTAATTCCTTTCTATTCCATTCCCTAATCACTTGTAGGAAAAATGATTACAGAAATGAATCGGTTCTGGCTCTGATTTCTCTTATCTTATTTTCGCGGTCATTCCGAGATATGAATGTTGCTTTTAGCAATATTTGCTGGCTGTCATTCCGAAATATGTCAGTCATGAATTTTTCAATTAGCTTCTGTCGAGAGCAACGCCTTCTGTGTTCCAGGTCTTCCCAACCTAACTCCTTTAACATCGCACTTACGCTTTCCCTCCAACTATATATACCTCTCACAAATCGGGCAGCTCTTCTTTGGACCTTCTCTAATGCCTCCATTAAACCCTTTTGATGGGGACCCCATACAGAACAACAATATTCTAGGTGAGGACGTACTAGTGACGTGTATACACTCAATTTAACTTCCGGAGTGCATTGGTTTAAATTACGACCTAGAAATCGGAGCATACGATTTGCTTTCCCATTAGACTCTCAATATTCTCATTCCACGACAAATTATTATGAATTGTTACCCCTAGGTATTTAGCGGAATCTACCGTTTTAAGGACAGTATCATTAATTGTACGAGGGTGGTCTGAAAAGTTTCCGACTTAAAAAGATACAAGACATTTTTTTCTGAATTTTTATTTTTCAACATAGTCTCTTTGTACCTCTACACACCTCTCCCAGCGATGCTCCCATCTCTGTAAGCCATCCAAATAGTACTCGGCGATTTTCCCTGAATTGTTTACAAAGGTGATTGCCTCTTCATTTGACAAAAATCTCTGTCCTCCGAGATTTTTAGGTGAGGGAACAAAAAGAAGTTGCTTGGGGCTAGATCTGGTGAGTAAGGAGGATTGTCAAGCAGTTCAAACCGTAATTCATGAATTTTTGCCATGGCAACCGCTGAGTTGGTGAAACAGGAATTTCTTTTTCTGCAAATGTGGCCGTTTTTCTGCAAGTTCTGCCTTCAGCTTGTCAAGTAATGATGCGTATTATGCTCCTGTAATGGTTTTTCCTTTTTGAAGGTAATCAATTAAAATAACTCCATGACTATCCCAAAAAACAGGTGCCAGCACTTTCCCAGCCGAAAAAAAAAAGTTTTTTTTTTTTTTTTTTTTTTTGGAGCCGGTTCCCCCTTTGCAGTCTACTGTTTGGACTGTATTTTTGTTTCAGGTGTATAATGGTGTATCCAAGTTTCGTCTACAGTAATTAATCGGCACTAAAACTTGGATTTGTTGCGCCAACAGAGTGTTGGAAATGTTCATTCGAATACGTTTTTGGTCTGATGAGCAAACGCGGCATCCAACGCGCGGACTGCTTTCTCATACCTAAATGTTGATTTAATATGTAACAAACACGTTTTTTTGAAATGTTCATAACCTCTGCTATCTCTCTCACTTTAATTTGGCGGTCGTCTAGCACCAATTGGTGAACTTTGGCGATGTTTTCTTCGGTAGTTTCAGTTTTTTGACGTCCCGAACGTTCGTCTCCCAAGCTCTTACGGCCACGTTTAAATTCAGCTGCCCAAAATTTCACTGTGGTAAGTGATGGTGCAGAGTCCCCATACACAGAATCCAACTCATCTCTGATTTGCATAGGCATATTGCCTTTCAAAAACAAATATTTAATGACAGCTCGATACTCGATTTTGTCCATTTTCACAAAAACCCTCACATCAACTCACTCAAACGACTGTTACATAACTACTGCGCATCCAAAATAGCTGAAACTTTGGTGAGTAACTGTCAACAGATAAACAACGAAATTCACTAGCTTTTATTAATGAGTGCTGCCATCTTCATGTTGAGGTTGGCAACTTTTCAGACCACCCTCGTATATTCATAGTTAAATGGTGTAACCTTTTTACTTACACACATGACTTGGCACTTTTTAGCGTTTAACTCCAACTGCCAATCTTTACTCCACGCAAATAATTTCATAATATCATCTTGTAACAAAGCGCAGTCGCCCTGGGTTTTGATTTCACGATAAATAATAGCATCATTGACAAATAATCTTTTCATCCCCCCTATTATGTCACATAAATCATTAATGTATATGAGAAATAACAGAGGTCCTATCACGCTTACCTGGGGTACCCCGGACCTCACTTCAGTAAATGATGAACGCTCACCGTCAAGAACTACACACTGTGTTTTCTGCCCTTCAGAAAGTCTGCAACCCTGTCGCATATTTGTCTAGATATGCCGTAACCATGAAGTTTCCTAAGTAACCTAGTGTGAGGCACAGTGTTGAAAGCTTTTTTAAAATCTAATAGTACTAAATCAACTCTATCCAGTGATGCTAATAACTCTTTTCCGAAAATGTCAAGCTATAGTTGTTGATTGCTATATTACTGTTATTCAAATTATTTTCACTGTCTGTTATGATGTCTTCACTCAGATTTCCTTTCCTATTGCTTTCTGTCATGTTTTAATCAAATTGGTAACATTACTTACTAGTATCTTTGTACTCTTATAATTATAACATTTACTTTTTTTATTCTTTCAATATCTAATTATATTCTTGGTAATTGAGAATGTGATATTTATTTTTATTTCAGTGTAACACTTCAGAAATAATAATAATCGCTACAAAACCGTACTTATTTCCGAATTTATACAAATCATTCGCACAGTCGATCTTTCACAGATAATGTATGCACTAAACTAACATATTGTAATATTCTGTGCTGGTGTAGTGATACATAGATCTACTAAATTTCTTGTATTAAGAAAATCCAATTTACTCTTAATAAAGTCCAGGTTATACTCTTTACTTTTCACTGTGTTTTAAATTTAATCGTCTTAACAATTACTATTTTCCATTTAATCAGTTGCTTTTCATTACTCAATTTGTTTAACTATTATTGTTATTCTTTTTAAGTTGAATATTCTCTGATACAAATATTTTTCAATATTTATCTTTCCTTTATACTTTATTTTATGAATGAAAACAAGTTTTCTACTTGACTTATCAGTGTTGTATCCTCCGAAGTTACTGGTACTTTTGTATAACCATTATATTGTTATACGTTGTCCATGTCACGATTTGCCAATTTGTTAGGTTCCTTATTTTTTAGAAATGCTATGAAAAATTGACTTCGTTCGGGGTTCTTCTTTACAATCTTACCTTCATCTCTTATTTTCACCTTATTTAAATATATTAAATTTAAATATACCACTTTTCCTTAAGTTTCCAGCGTCTGATTTTTCAAATAGAATCTTGATTTAACCCTCTGTGTCTGCTGCTGGTTTTCTTCAGATACCACCGCTCTTATCTTTCATTTTCAAATGACAATCGGTTACCTAATACAACTTTCATAATTCACTAACTTTATCAATAAACAGGTGAAAATGATAGTCAACCAGTTGCATCAATTAGGTTTATTTAACCTTGACCGCGGTTTAGACGATCATAAGACCGTCTTCTTCAGAAGGATTTGTGAAATTACATATACTCAAAAAGGAGCCAAATAATTCTTGTCATGTCAGTGTGGTGTGCACTTATGTCAATGATTATAATGTAAATTTTAAAACTTCTATTACATTGTCAAACATGTTAAATATATACAGGGTGGCACAAAAAGAACGCATGAATTTCAAACTGTTATAATTGCCTTTATTTTGGTCACACAGAAAATGTACTCACATCAATACAATATGTAATTTATCCAGTTTATGAATTGCACTTAACACTTACACTAATACCACCCTCTTAAAAAAAAATTAGGCCCAATGATTCCCACCTTTGAAACTCAACACCAAATGGTCACTTTTGAACTGTGCAGTGGTGTTTGATGCAGTTCTTGTGGGTTGTCTGCTGCCCAATACCGACAGTTTTGTTTGTTTACATAACCGTCTAAATGAAAGTGAGCTTCATAACTCATCATAAACAAAATATCATCATTAGCAAGAACATCAAGCAACTCTCACAAAACAGTCTCCGTTGCTCATGATCATGTTCGTGAATCTTCTGCACGATCATAATTTTGTAAGGATTAAATTGTGACTCATCCTTCAAGATGTGCTGCAGCGAACGACAAGACAAACCCAGAATTGGAGCATGCCACCTAGTGGAGCAGTGAGAACTTTGAAGAACACATGCTCTTACTCTGTCAACATTCGCACCATACGAGGACGACCAGACAACTTCTGCTTCACGACACTTCCAGTTTTCCGAAAAGAGTTAACCCAACGAATTATTGTGTTGTGACCAGGAACCAAACAATTTTACGGAACATTGAACTGTATTCGTAAAAGACGTTGAATTGTGATAACAGATTCATTACTTTTGAAAAAATGTTCAACAACGGAAATGCGATGCTACATGGACCACTGTGCCATTGCTACTGAAACTGGATGCTCTAACCTACAAAACAACATATCCCACACCCCTACATTCCACTCCCACCACTTAGACTACTCAAATCAAATCCATGCGTTCTTTTTGCGCCACCTTGTATGTCCACTGGTCCAAAATGTGCATGTTTACATGTTGGACGGGTAATTTGTGCACATTGCACTGCAATATCGCAATAATTATTTGGCTCCTTTTTTAGTATATGTGATTCCAGGAGTCCTTCTGAAGAAGATGATCTGATGATTGTCGAAAACGCAGTTAAGGTTAAGTAAACCTAATTGATGCAACTGGTTGGCCATCATTTTCACCTGAACAACTCTCACCGTTGCTGAAACGCAGCCATGTTAAAAATTTTATCATTATACTAATCTTCTACCCTCAGGCTAATATTTTCCATTACAACCCACCAGGATTTTTACAACTTCTCCATTAAGCTTTTTTCATCCACACCTTCTCTCATTTCATTTTCTCCTCAACCTTTTTTTTTTTTTTTTTTTTCCAACTGTTCTTTTTCACCAATCATCTCGTATACCTCCCTTGAAATTCTGTGACCTTAGAAACTCAGTGTTAATATTTACGATCATAACTACTAAATAAATTTAAAAAAAAAAACAATTTTACTAATATTAAAAATCACAGATGGTGAGGTTGTGTACCTCACAAGTTGATGAAAAGGTGATTTGCAAGGTAGAAGAATTCTTAAAAGATAAAGCAAAAAATAAGGATAGGAAATGCAGTATCAAAAGAAGTGAACATGGGGACTCCTCAGGATAGTGTATTGGGACCATTGATATTCGTCATTCTTGCGTAGGGCGCAAGTCTTGCGCAAGACCAGCCACCTCTCTGTTAACTTGAAAAAGGGGATTTTCACCCGAAATATTGTTTTTTCTTTGTTTGTGTGTTGTGCTGTGTTGCTGCTGCCCGCCTCCCTTCAACTTTGGTGAGTGTTGGGTGTATTTTCCCTTTCTTTTCCATGTAAATATTGCCTCGCGGCATTTCTTTCCTTTCATTATTACCTATAAGGAAAGTTACTGTTTATCATACATATGTATTATGCATTCAAAAGTTTTCCTAATTGTTTCGTAATAAGTTGTAAGTTCTTTGTTTTAAACCTATCATACCAAACAAATAAACAATTGCTTCAAATGAAGAAATTCTTTTTTCATCCTTTTACCACAAATCTCACTATTCATAATATTTGTGAAATTTTCACACGGGTCCTCTAGTTTATAAATATTATGATTTTGGAATGTGTATGATGTTCAAAAAATGGTAATAATGAGGATAACAAAAAGTATCTGACGTATTAACTCATAAAATGAGTGTGTATACTTCTACGGTCATTGTCAATGTGATCTAGGCTCTACAGGTGTAAATGTTTCAATTTTTTTGAAACTTGTTCTGTAGCTTTCATAAAATTACTACCATCCCCTGCATCACTGCCAACTATAATATCTTTCAAAGCACACACAAACTGTTGAGAGTGCCATCACTGAAGTTCCCACAGCAAACGTAACCTGTCCGATGGGTGCTTGCATCATGTCTTTTTCTGAGCAAACATGACGACGCTTTGTCTCTAACTCAGGATGCACAGATGGCTTAAGATTTAAAATTCTGTGTTTCAGTGATGGATGGTGGTGAGAGGCTGAATGCATGGGCTTTCTATAAACTCTTTTGTCTTGAGAGACATCTTTCTTCTTTTTCACGGTCACAGAAAGCTATTTGGCCACCTCTACTATTAAAATGTTGGAAAAAGTCCTGAAGGAATTCTTGTCCGTGTGTCATCCACATATCATAACTATAATGACAGTTGTAATTATTGATGACTTCAGCCTCAAATGCTCCCTTAAACACATCAGCCACAATTGGAGACAGTGGACAACCCATCTGTGCTCCCTCATTCTGCTGGTAGAAGTCATTCTTATATTGGGAGAATGTTGTCTTTAGGCAGAATTAAGTAAGTGATGCCAATTCATGCAGCAGGTTGAGATTTTTTAGTTGATATTGATGATGACTTCATCGATTGGTGCATTTGTGAATAGTGACATAAGTAAGTTAAAGTCTTTCAGGCTTCTGTCCTTGATCATGTTTATAAAATCAGAAAGATTTCTAATTGTAAAAGCAGATTTCCTCAAATTCTGTAGCTTATATTCCACGTATCTTTCCAGTGGATGCTCCAGGGATTGAAACGCACTGACAGTTGTTTGTAATGGCACATCATCTTTGTGCAGGCAGTACAGTTGTGGTGCCAGATGATTGGATATGATTAATTTTTTTAGCTCATGACACATTTTTAAAAAGCTAGGAATAGCTAAACTGGTAAAATTCTCAAAATTAGAACATCATTCAAAACCAGAGGAGAATTTGTTGAAAAGATGTCTCGATATCTTCACAGACTCAGTAGTAGATGCAGAGAGGAAGGCCTCAATTTCATGATAACCTGTAGATACCTGTAGTTGATGTTACTGTTGTGGTGGAATTTTCAATTTCATCTCTGTCACCAGATGAGGCTTATAAAATTCGCAATGAGATGGCGAGAATATAATCCGTTTCCAGACCAGTCTCAGAACCTCACTCGATATGAATAAAATAATAAAATGACTTTTGTCAAATAAGAAAAAGAGAGTGGTGTTAACTGCTGATAAAGGCAAATCTTCAGTGGTGATGTGTGATGAATGAATATCTGTTGAAGGCAGAGGCAGTATTGCAGCTGCCAACAAACCCCCTACAGAAGATCAGATGGAACATTGAAACAATCTCACTCGAACCAGAGGCCAAGACCAAATTAACCACGTTAATTATCTGACACATTGGCCATATTGCTGACCAAAAATACACCAAGACAGTGTGTCATTATGTCCAATTGTCAACACGCTTCAATCTCGAAAACATCTGCTGGTAAGTTATCTGTTGGATGAACAAACAGATTTGAGGAAATCTGCTTTTATGATTAGAAAAGCAGTGGAACTTTTCTAATTCGAACTTCTTTAGTTCGAATTTCTCGGTATTTCGAATTTTCTTTTAGTACTTTGAATTTTGTATTAAACTGGTGTAAAACTAACTCCTATAATTCAGATTTTGTTCATTTGAATAAAATTTGTGAATAAAACATGAAATTCTCATGCTAATCAATGTTTGCTGAAACACATTTTTCTTGAGCACTATCTTGTAAGAAGTCACTCTTTTACAGCAATCTTTGTTGACATTGTCCAGAACATGTGACCAACCCTTCCAAATTGTTAGTGTTTCCAATAATGCGGTGACTCATCAATCAGACATTGTCCAGAACATGTGACCAACCCTTCCAAATTGTTAGTGTTTCCAATAATGCGGTGACTCATCAATCAGCCAGCCACCTGTGTCGCTTTTTTTGTAATCCATTTGTAGTTCAATCAACTGTGACGTGTCTTGTTTGCTGTTTTGTGAGCGATTTTAAAAGAACAGTATCCGTGTACAGTCCATGCTTGTGTTTATGGTTTGTGCGCTGTTTTCTTTGCAATTTGCTTATCGGTACCTTACATTTTATTATATCCACAAACTTGATGCTACATTGAGGGTCAAGCTAACATGAGTGATTTTCTCTTCATTCCTTTAAATGAGCTCCAAGACTTCTATCTATCAAAAAAAAAAGTTAACCATTTTTAATTTTTTTACTAAATTATAATTTGACTTTGTACAGTATCTTTTTAATAAGTTAAATTGATAATAAAGAAGTTAAAACTTTATTTTTAAGGACATTTTTCTTACATTTTTATCTATTTTTATAAACACTCCCTAATCCAAATTTTCGGTAAATCAAAGTTTATTTGTGGACCCTTCAAATTCGAATTAGAGAAGTTCCACTGTACTTTTGATTTTATAAACATGATCAAAGACAGAAGTGTGTAATATGGTGACTTATTAATAAGTTTCAATGTTATGCCACGATTCACAAACGTGCCAATCAGCATTATCAAGGAATGCCTATAAAATCTCAGCCTGCTACAAGAATGGGTTTCACTTAATTCTGCCTAAAGACAACATTATTCTGATATAAGAATGACTTCTACCAGCAGCTTGAGAAAGCAACAATGAGTTGTCCACTGTCTTCGATTGTGGTCGATGTGTTTATGGAGACATTCGAAGCTGAAGTCTTCAACAATTACAATCTGAAACCTTTCTTATGGTTACAATATGTGGATAACATGTTTGTCATCTGACCTCATGTACAAGTAAGTTCTCCTTGGAAGTTGAGGTTCACAAACAGCTTCCTTTTATGAATGTGATTGTGAAGAATGAAAATGGCTCATTAGGCTATGGAGTTTATTACACACATACAAACCACTATCTGCATGGAGCCTGTCACTACCGTCCAGCAGCGGTAGGTGGAATTTAGAATACTTAGCAATCCGTGCATCTGTAGTTGGTAACAAAGCAAGCATAAGTGAGAATTGATTCTTCCCGTTGTACTGCTGATAAAAATTCTTCCCAGCTGTTATGCCAGATAAGTTCTTCTGCCATGCATGAAGTTTCGACAACTTCCTCCGTTGTCTTCATCAGGTGGAACTGAAAGTCGGAGTAGCTACTGCGACGACACTTCACCATATACCCTGCAGCTGTGGTCAGGTATTTATCGGTGACGTGTCGTCGCAACTCTGACTTTCAGTTCACCTGATGAAGACAGTGGAAGAAGTTGTTGAAACGTCATGTTTTGCAGGAGTACTTATCCAGCAGAACATCTGGGAAGAATTTTTATTAGAAGCAAGCATAGTTGCTTAAAGTCAAAATTTAAAGGAGGCATTCCTCGCCAACAGCTACAGCCTTGAGGTTATTAAAAAGGTCACCATAACACTTGTACCTCAAGTATAGCTGTGTACTATCAGCACCAGCAGAAGAGGTGCGTAGACAAAATGACAGACCAATAACAGTGTTACTGTACATTCAGTGCCTGTAGACAAAAGGACAGACCAATAGCATTGTTATTGTACATTCATGGGATGACATATAAGATTGGCTGTGCAATTCTTTAAAAATAATAATAATCTAGAAATTTTGGATGTGCTTGTAAGGATGAAATACAAGAGAGAAATTAGGCACAGTGTGTGTACCATATGCCCTGTAGCTGCGCCCAGGTATTTGTTGGTGTGACAGGACACAATCGAGGAAAGGCTAAATGAACGCATTCGACATTTTTAAAATAAAGTTGGGAAATCAGCTGTAGCACAACATTCAGTTGACAGTGGGCATGTTATTTTATTCAGTGTCACTAGTGTAATCATTCAGGAAAGCAGATGGTGGCCCTGACAAATCAAGGAAGTACATTGGAAATCAAAAGGGATGATATGATCATAGACTGAGGGCTACAGTTTGATCAGCTTCATAAGCTTTTGATAGGTGGCGGTGATCCAAGCGATTGTAGTCCTCTCATTAAGGTCACAGGACGATGGCTCAAATGTCAGATTTCAAAAACTTGACATGATTCCTCTCAGAAACGAAGATCATATGAAAGAATGTAGGTTTTCTCGGTGAGTCAGTTGCGTAAAATCTTCTAGGGATTTCCAACGGGATAGCGTGCCAGTAAAAATACAAAGCGACATTTCAGAGCCTGCCTCTGGCTTCATTTTCTGGTGAAGTGTCTGATATCTGAAGAGTCCCCACTTATAAGGCCTTTGGTTGCTAGGTGACATCAGTCACGTGGTTTGGGGCCAATCGATGCACAGACGGTGGGCAGGTATTGCACTGATTGACCTCGATTCATGTGACTGATGTCACCTGGAAACCAAAGGCCTTATAAGTAGGGACTCTTCCGAATTCAGACACTTCCCCAGAAGATGAAGCCAGATGCAGGCTCTGAAACGTCACTTTGTATTTTTACTGGTGCGCTATCCCAGTGGAAAGTCCTAGAAGGTTTTAAGCACAAAGATCATATGTTAACTCATGTCACTAGCTCAAACTGTTTTGCTGAAATCCATTCATCCTTTTTTGCACGAGATGCCATCAGCCAGTTGTAACAGCCCTAATACCTGAATTTTGAATAGCATTATACTGCATGAAGTATTTGTAGTGAGCCAAAGTTTGCTTGAAAGTGATTTGATATGTTTATTTTGTAAATTCTTGTAAATAAGTGTATATAGACTTTGTTTTAGGTAAGAAAATTATTTAAAGACCATTTAATATGTTTAAGAACCGAATGATGCAAGAGAATTTATTAAAAGTTTGTAATTACTTGTATTAATGTATGTTACGATGTCTACAGGACAATTTTCCACCATTTGAAAGGATTTCTGTAAATAATTTTGTATTTAAGTATCTATAATTACCATTTCTAATCATTTTGTAATGTTATTAATTAATTTTGTATCAATTCCGATTGTTTTTAATATGTTTGATTGTTTGAGTGATTGTTAATGATCGAGAAATATCGGGCGGATGCCTTTGAAGAATTCTCGTAAATTCGATAGACTCTATATAAACAGATCGCCTGGACAGAGTATTCATTCAGTGTTACAGAGACATTCATGCAAGTTTTCATGCAGTTTTCGAGTATTCAGTAAGTCAGTATTGCATCTTTGGATTGTAACAACTATGCTTGTGAATGTCGCAGACTTGTTTTGATTGAAAATAAACGAGCATCACATAACCTTGTTTTTGGTGGACTTTATTAATTAATTAATGCAGTAATAAAACCACCAAAGAACCTTAACACAGTGATTCCAAAATTTACAGTTTCGGCCCATACGTCGGTATGAATTTTATCACTAATTTGGATAAAATTGTTGCTAACCTGGATAAAAGGTATTCGATTTGTTACAAAGTGACATAAGTTATCACTATGCGAAGTTTCGTTATATATGTGTTCATTAGTTTTTGTGAGGTGTACATGCAGTTCTTGTATTGTTGGGGAAATATGTTACTAATCTAGGTAAAACATATCCTATGCTACCTGGTGACATAAGCTATCTAAATCTGCATTTTCATTAAAATCTGTGCAATATGTTTTTCCTGATGAGCAAATAGATAAAAAAATTCGAACTACGAGATTTTAGGATACAAAGATTATAACTTTAAGTTTTTGGCATATGTATCATCTTTAGTATACATTGCAATTACTCTTTATGAAGTAAATTTAATATACAGACAGAACTTGACTACAGTTTTATTATAGATTGTGTCCATCTCCTTTTTTGTTTGTTTTGTAATATACCTTCTGTCATCAATTGTGGTGAGTGATGGGTTTATTTTTCCTATCCTTTCACATTTACATCAGCCAAAATCTGTTACATTTTTGTTTAATAAATGTTAAGAAGTTTGTTTTAGGTTAGTCTATTACCAGCAGACTTAATTTTGTGGTCTTTAGGAACAAGAATATAAGTCAATTACCTAAGATTAACAAAAATATCTGAAGTAAAAAGATAAGAAAATAGTACTCATGAAATTGAACAAGTTTTGTTATGAAACATTTTGTCGTCAATCCAAATTGACTGTTGACACTAGTTCATGAATGTGGTTTATGAATGCCTGTTTAATTATTTTTGATTTACAACTTCATGACGTTTCTTAACAAATTTCATTCAATCTGATTCAAGTATCATTGCCACCTTATATATTGCTTAATTTGAATTTTAAGCAGCTTGTTTGATGGGAAGCTTTAAAAGGACATTACCATAATATAAATGCTGTAGAATCCTATGGTTTCCATGTTCAACATGCATTTGTCCATCTTACTTGATAATTGGGGCAGTGAAAATGCGAAAATGGGAAGAAGAGGGAAAGTAAACCTGTCACTCACTGCATATAAAAGCAGGAGAGCTGCTATGATTGCATAAATATGAACATACTTTATAATATTTTGGCATAAACTTTTATCACGATTAGAGGACATATGACAAAGTGATCGGATGTGAACATGTTGAAACTCACCACAAGACATGATTTAAAAGATTAATACCAACATATTGTAAAGTGTCTAAATCACTGCTCCAATGCCTTCATCTGTAGTGAGTGACAAGTTTACTTTCACTATCCTTGTGTATTTATATCATTATTTTTATAATAACTACACGATTGTTGCAACAGTTACAAAATTATCCTTAGCAGTTGATACTGGACTTCAAGATTCTAAACGTCCATTTTCAAATTGAAATTTATTTTCTTAATTTTCCTCATTTTAACTGCAACACGAGAAGTGCTTTCCAGATTGCACTTATATCTTTATTGTATTTGATTTTATAGTGACTTCAAATAGTAGGTTAATACATTCAGAAATCAATTGGATAGCCTCTTTTGGTAGTGTTTTCATTTGTCAGTCACATTCCACCTGCATTTAATGATTGCATTTTAAATTGTTTATTGTTTAAAACACACGATTGTGCCATTTGTAATTATTTAGATTTGGAAATATTGAAAACCTCTACTTTAAATAAGAATTTTATATCCACCTATCACTTCACACATTTGTTCATGTTTTTAATTAGCAGAATTCCCAGTATTACCCAGTCCAGATGGCATTGATTTACCCATACTTCAAGTGCTGAACTAAACGTAGATTTGGCAGCACAGTTCTAAGAATGAGATGGTTTGGATGCTTTGATATGGACTGTCGGTAATTATTTTAGTCCAGGTTACATTTCAATCTAATTGCATCTGCTAAAGTTACTGCTTCAAAATCGAAACGTGGACCGTATGCACATTAATACATACCACATATATAAAATGTATCTGGAATGTTTATGTTTATTCTGGCATCACGCAAAAAATACAGATTTTGAATGGATTTTCAGAATTTGAAATCTTGAGGTCAAAGAAAAAATTTTATGGATGTCTTAAGATGTTACGGCATATTTATTTTATGAATAATCTAGCATTACCCAAAAAGGGGTGAATCAATGTTGACAGGGTTTTCACAGTATCAATTATTAGATGTGTTTCATTACGCTCACTCATCTGCCACTGGAGCTAAAAAAATCTCTATATGCTACTTCATTTGGCACTTGAGCTGAAAATTAAAATCTATTACGTACTCTAACAGCCCTCATACCTGAATTTTTAATAGTATTGTACTGTATGAAGTATTTGTAGTGAGCTGAAGTTTGCTTGAATGTGATCTGTTATGTTTATTTTGCAATTTCTTGTAAATCAGTGTATATAGATTTTTTTTTATAAAAGAAAATTATTTAAAGTCCATTTAATATGTTTAAGAACCTAATTGTGCAAGAGAATTTCTTAAATGTTTGTAATTCCATGTATTAATGCAAGTTATGATGTCTACAGGTCATGTTTGTACAGTTTGAGACGATTTCTGTAAATAATTTTGTATTTAAGTATCTCTAATTACCATTTCTGATCCTTTAGTAATGATGTTAAGTGATTTTGTATTAATTCCGAATGTTTTTAATATGTTTAATTGTTTGAGTAATTGTTAATGTACGAGAAATATCAGGCGGATGCCTTTGAAGAATTCCAGAAATTTTGATAGAGACTATATAAACAGATCGGCAGAAGAACAGAGTGGACAGTATACAGTTTATCGTTAGTTTTCAAGTTGAGTTCAGAGAAGTTTTATAAAGATTATCTTTCGGACTGCTCAGAAGTGCATCTCTGTATTGTATCTATGCATGTGAATATCGCTGACTTCGTTTTGAGAAAATAAACAATTCTTCAACATAACCTTTTGGTGGACTTTTTAATTAATCAGTATATTAATTAAACCACCTAATATCCTAACAGTACCTTTTCAATTGAATATCAGGTATTCAGAACTAAGTGAGATACGGGGAAAAAAAAAAACTTTAGTATTGATTTGCGTCAAGAAGTTACAAAATGCAGTGCCATGATTATTATAGAAACCACATTACTAAACAATGCAATAAATTATAAAATAAAGAAAATCTGGTTTGTTTTCCTAAACTACATTTCAGTGGACATTTAATATCTTCGACGGTCTATTGCGTACTATATGTGGCTGCGTTGAACGCAAGTCTTGCGCAAGTCCAGCCACCTACTTCTAACTTGAAAAAGGGTTTTTCACCGAAATATTGTATTTTTGTTTTGTTTTGTGTTGCTGTTGCCCTTCTTGCTTCAACTTTGGTGAGTGTTGGGTGTTTCTTTCCCTGTCTTTTCCATGTAAATATTGCCTCAGGACATTTATTTCCTTTCATTGTTACCTATAAATAGATTGTAATACGATTAAAGGCTAGATTATGTTTTGGAAAATCATATGTATAGTTTAGAAATTGTGAACAGATTACTAAAGAAAATAGCCAGAGACATTGAAGTTGTGCTGACTGAAATTGTGATCAAAGAAAATCTCTGTTCTTTTTTCTTTATTAGTTTCTGGCTTTCAATATGGCTATCTGTTGTGTTTAGAAACTGAATATCCCAAATTAAAGGAAAGAATATTGTATGTTTTGTTTAGTGTGGAATATGCACAATAGTTATTATTGTAAACTGTTTTTATTGCTTTCATTGAATGCTATGGTCAGTAACATTGTAGTTGTGTTTTTAATACGGAGTATGGAACATGTAGTAGTTCCATCTTTGATATTTGTCACCATAGTTCAGAATTTCATTTGATGCTCTGGTGTTATGTAACGTTGAAACATAAGCCATACCAAACATATTAACTGATATTCAAAGCTGTAAAATGGTGAAAACCCCATCGAAATCTGCTCAGTAGTTTGAGTTTTTCTAGCTCAAATTTTTCAAGTTTTCATTTTATAGATATAGATACGTTATGTACCACGATAATTATTACATTCATATTTAACTTTGTTTCTTTTCTGTGTATTTTACAGTCATATAACTCGGCAAGCACAATATGAGCATCCTTGTGCTCCACACTACATATACCAGACAGAGGCACGTGTCCAGATGGAAGTGCAACCAAGAATGCTTGCACCACCTCCAAGACACACACACTTTCATCCTCATAGTGTTCTTGTGCCTGCAAATCCTTACCTGAATGAAGGTAAGTTTTGTTTTATAGCAAACCCTTTATTGGCTTTATGAAAATTAATAATTTAATTAATTGAAGCCAGTGGAGCATACTTCTTTAACAATATCCCTACATATCTATTTTCCCATTAAAGATTTTGTTCTTAAATTCTTTGAGGAAAATCTTCACCACCCACATAATTTTAAATTCTTTTAGTGTTCCAGGCAAATTCCTCAGCATTTCCCTGGGTAATTTATTTCAATTCCTCACTCCCTTACCTACCAAAAAAAAATTAATTATTCCCTCTTTCAACTGCCAACTTGTAGTTATGATCATCTATTCCATTCCATCTATTACTACTAATTCTTTTAAAAATAAAGATGAATAGGAGAAATAACTCATTACTTACTGGAGATAAATGCAGGGGAGGCAGGATAAACACAAAAACTTGAACACAGTTTATAATATTTTAGTGAATAACCTTATTCGTGTTAGTGGTGAGACATATGACAAGGGAAAATATGTGTGCACATCCAGGCCGTAACTATCACAGATAGTTTGTTATGTGGTGACAATAATGATACTAAGAAAAAGGAAAAAATCTTTTATTCACTGTCTTTATGCTATGCCAAGATAGTTACATTTAATGTCAACAAGCAACTTCTGCTCCAATTTAAAATCATTAAAAAAAACTTAATTTTCTATCTTTTTAACTAAAAAGTTGAATCTACTCGGCAATTATCTTCATTCCTCATTGAGCTATCCTAAGAGATATTCTGTCCACATCATTCTGTGGCTGTTCACAGTCCTCTCTCTCTCTTTTTAATTATTATTTTGCTCTCGTCAATCTGTTGACTGGTTTGATTTCATGCAATCCCACATCCCATCATTTCCTAACCTCTTCATCTCAACAACCTATGTCTTCAATTATCTGCTTCATATATTCTAATCTTTGTCTATCTCTACAATTCTTGCCTTCAACTATTCCCTTCACTAACAAATTAATTAATCCCGCATATCTAAAAATCTTGTCTCTCCTTTCTCTTCCACAAACCTCTAGCTTCTCCTATCATTTCCAAAACATATTCATTTCATACTTTGTGTCTAATTAAATTTCGGCATCCATCTATAGCACCACATTTCAAATGCTTCTTCCTTCTTTCTAGTATTTTTAAAGTTCATGCATCACTACTATAAAATGTTGTGCTCCACACATAAAGTTTTAAAATGTTCTTTCCGAGTCATAGATCAATATTTGAAACTAAAACATTTCTCTGTTTCAAGAAGTATGTTTTCTTTAGTGCCATTTTGCTTTTATCGGCCTTGCTGCTTCAGCCATGAGTTAAAATTATACTTCCTAAGTAGCAGAACTCACTCATTTCACATCTAATCCTATTTTTATATTTAATCTTTTATTATTGCCATCATTTCTGCTCCATTTCATCACTTTTGTCTTGCATTGGTTTATATTTAGTCAAAAATCTTCCTACAGCCCTTTTTTTCATGCCATTCAGTAACTTATCCATATCCTCAGTCTATTCTGATTAGACAATGTCAACAGCAAATTATAGCATACTGATTTTTTTCTTCTGAATAGTTATGTCACTTTCAGTTTTTCTTTTATTTCCTTTATTACTTCGTCTACATACAAGCTTAATATTAATGATGATAGACTACAACCTTGTCTCACACCACTTTTAACTGATGCATGTCTTTCACAGTTCTCTTCTTCTATTACTTGATTCTTATATAGTTATATTCTTGTATCTCAATATTTTAGATCTGAGTTCTTTAAAATTTTGAACAACTTGTACCATCTTACACTATCAAAAACTTCTTCTGATTCAACAAATGCCCTAAAAGTATCTTTGTTTATCTTCACCCACCCTTGAAATATGAATCTTGAAGTCAGAATTGCTTCTCTCGTATGCCAGTTTTTATTAAACCCAAACTGATCTTCCCATATTATCTCTTTAACTTTCCTTTTTATTCTTCTGTTTACTATCCTGATAAACAATTTTGAAGCATGTGAAGTTAGACTCAGGGTGCAATAATTGCCATCTTTGTGCCCAAGGCTTTCTTTGGAAGTGTGAAGATGATACTTATTGAAATCAGTTGCTAACTCTCGTTTCCTAACTGTTTGATATCAGATTCAATAATCTTTAAATTCTTTATTCTCTTAGGGATTTCAGAAGTGTTGCAGGAAACTCATCAATTCCAACCACCTATATTTGATTTCAAAGCTCTATTCTGTGTCGTTAAGACTTCTTTTTCCAGTATACCATACTCATCTCTAACATACAGTTTTTTATGTTTTCCCTCCATTGGTTAGCTCTATCTTCTGAGATTCAAAAAGGCTTCCCATCAGCAGCTTTAATGTTTATACATCTTTCCTTTATTTCTCCAGAATTTTGTCTGATCTTCCCATATGCCTCATCTATTAAAGATGGTATGAGCATTTCCTATTCTGCTTCTTCACACTTTTCTTGCAACTTCTGTTCTTTTAGTTTCTTATTATTTTTTTCATTTCTGTTTATTTGATTTCTTAAATGTTTGTACTGCTCATTCTGAGCAGTTTTGAGCTTTCTCCTCTGATCTATCGACTCCAAAATTTCTTCCGTGATCCAAGGTTTTCGGGCAGCTTGTTTCCTATACTATGTTCAGATAGGAAAGGCGGGTCAAGGTCACTCTGCTCTATTTCCACCCTGCTACCTCAGCCCCTACAGCCGAAGGGGAAACAGCTGCCGCGCATACGCAAACATCATCACAACGTATGTGGTACTGTATGTTGCATCTAATTTGATGATTTCTTTCAGTAAAATTGAGCATTTAAACTATTTGTCTTGGGAGAAAAGAGTGAATTGTATGTGAAAGAAATTTCATGTTACTAACTACAATTTCATATGTTAATAATGAAAAAATTATTTACATATCATTGAATAAAACTTCCTGCTCCATCATTATTTTTAGTTTTAAAAGTTGCACAAGACATTTCGAGGATTAAATTCAAATTTTAGATGTGTTTCCCAGTGGAAGTTTAAATTTTGAAATGTAAGTGATATTGACTCGAAGTGATAGTTTCTGTTTACAGAAATCGTTGACATAAACAATAGCCGAATTTCACACAGTCACATAATGTATACAGTAAATATAGCTGAAGCAGAGTAAAAATGACTTACCAAGCAGGCACTTCACAGCACGCTGTCTTCATCTTCACTGTGGCTTTCAAGGGAACTATCATCGGTCTCCTCACACAAATTTATTTAAATTTTTTCGACACGTTCATCTCGTAGTCCATCCTTGACAAAGTCGTCTTCTTACAGGCCATCTGCATGACGAACACATTTCTTCCAGTCTTCTATTGTCACGTGACTTATTGCATCCTCCAGTAATTTTCTGACATCTTTCATTTTAAAAGTAGAATTTTTATTTGCCACTTCTTTTATTTGAGTCCATATAAGCTCAATCAGATTGTACTGGCAATGGTATCGTGGAAGCCGTATGACTTCGTGTCCCATTTCTAAAGCCAATTCATCAATCTCATATTTCCTGTAAAAACTGCTGTGCTGCTTAACCAAAGCAACTCTGCTACACTATGTGATGGATAATGTGGTATGCCCTTTTCTTGAAGCCATGACACAATTTCAGCTTTTCTTGAGTTAGTGGTGGGAATTTTTTCTTTGTGTTTTGAATAGTAACTGGCATCATCCATTATGAGAACATACCCTTCTTCCAGACTCTTAAGCAAGTTAGAAAACCATTCTGTGAATACTTCACTATTCATTTCCTGGTGATAGTCGCCAGAACTTTTAGACTGAAACACTAAACCAGCCCCTTCAATAAATCCATGAGTTTCTGACCCAGCATGACGAATGATTAATCGAGAGCCTTTACCTACAGGAACCCTGAGACCACCATTGCGTTTAGAGTGTTGCCAAATAAACTTCCTTGCGTGATTTTGATTTACCCACGTCTCGTCAAGGTAGATAATAGGTCGAAGAGGATGTTCTTTCCTTAAACCATGCATTTTTCTTAAAAATGAGGCCCTTGCTGCAACAATGTCTGTCCTTTCCATCAGAAAAAGTCTACCGTCATTACGTTTTCTGTATTTGAAGTCTAGTGTTTTTAATAACTTATGCAGAGAAGTGACGCCTCCAGTGTAGTTAATTTTCTCTTTCAGTACCTCACGTAATTTTTGTAAGGTAGGATATTCACCTCAATCATAAAATTCTAGAACGGAACGTCGAATTACATCTTTCTGAAAGTCATCAATCTCCGTGACTGGTTTTTCTCGGTGAATGTTTTTCTTTGGAGAAGAAAAGGATGGCCCTGGAACACTCAGCTGGGCTTCACGACAAACATGCTGCACTGTTCGTAATGATATGCCACACGCCTGTGCCGTCATTTTTTGCGGTTCCCTAAAAAGTATATTAACTTTCTCTTCAGAGTTTTCTAACATCTTAAAAAAATTATACACATCAAAAATAATTGTTTTTGACTGTCGCCTAATGTAACAACAATCTGACGCCATTTCACTTACAGAGTTTTATAATAGTGTATCGGAATAAACACGACAATACTGCGACAAACAACAATGCTTCTCGCCCTCTTGTAGGCAGTGGTCTGTTAGGAGGGGAAGGCATCTGGAGGGGGTGGTGAGGTGAGGCGCAGGGTGAGAGGCACATGACCTTGACACACCAGATGAGAGCGAACATAGTAAAAAAACCTAATGTTTCTGTAATGCAGTCCAGTCTTCCTCAGTTGAATTCTTTTCAGAGTTATTTCTTATATCCATCTATCATGTTTGCAAGTTTTTCTCTCATGTTAGATTGTTTCAATTTGTTCTGCTTGTATTGAATCTTTAATCTCTTGAATTTAACCTGAACTTCATAACTATTAGCTTATTGTCAGTCTATGTGAGCTGTGAATGCTACACAGGTTAGAACTTCATTCCCGATTCTCTATTTGACCATGATATAATCTGTTACCTACCTGTATCCCCCTGGGTGTTTTTGGATGTATATCTTTCATGCATGATTCTTAAATAACCATTTTAAAATTTTAAAACCTTTATCATCTGCAAGCAACATAACGCTTCACTGCTGACCACAAAAACAATCATTGTATTAATGACTAACAATGATTCCAATACACTACTCGGTGGCATTCACATTTACACTTCCATCTTTTTTGAAATTGTATTTTCTGCCATACCTCATTATTCTGTATCTTTTAAGAATTTCTCTGCCCAGCAAGTCATCTTTAAATTAAACCCAATAGTTTTTACCTTATTTACCATGTTCTTATAGCTTGCTCTGTCAAATGTCTTTGAGATCCAGTGCAACACTACTGATTTGTCCTCTCTTGTTCAATTAATCTGAAATTAGCCCACAACTGAGGTTCACATGGATATCATTTCTGTAACATATGTTACCTTTTCTGCAAACTAGGTACTTACCTTACAGTCATGTTTGATGTGGTTTCATATCGATCTTTTTACCAATTTACCTACCACTAATTTAAAATTAATTGGTCTGTAATTTTCAATAACATTTTGTAACAATTTTCAAGAATAATAATATCCAGTTGGTTGGGCTAATTTCAGTCCTCTGCATAGTTCATGCACTGGTTTGAAATAAATTGCAGCTAGTTTGGTTCTGACAGTGGTGCCATTATACAAGATTCCTGTCGTAGGCATAGCAACATAACACACAACTAGTTATAAAGTTCACAGATTGTAGACATTTATTAATGATGAAATAGCGCAGCATAAAACTCACTGATGTAAATGAACGGTTTATTTAAATTGACCGGACTTTGTTTCCAAGGGCAGCAAGGATCATATTTGGAAGCGCTACTACTCACATGCATACCAAACCATAGGGAATAGTCTCTGTTCAAAGTTACAATTTCATTTCTGCAAATGTTCGTAGCTTACACCTAAGAACTGTTTATAGACACGGAGAATTCACTTTGCACTTCAGTTACAACAAAACGGTTTCATGGTCCACCTTACGTTTTACACTCACTTCCACTATAGTAGTCCACCCTAAAACCTTACACACATGCCTATAGCTTCCACTCCACACTCTTGCTACTATCGCCATCTTCTTCTCCCATGATAATCCTCTTGCAGCAGTGGGCAGTATTGATAGTCCACCACTATTTCTGTACTGTTAAACCCCCACCAATGTCTTGTTGGTGAAAGAAGTGGTTTACAAAATATTTCTTTTGCAATACGCACACCAGGGGGTACACCACTTGTTTCGGTGTTCCTGACACTTACACTACGACATTGCCAGAATTAATTACCTATATTAAACATAGCCAATCAGTGAGTTATTTTTGGTGGTTGCATGGCTTATATACATACCTGAATTTCATTAACGATTTTATAAGAACATTATCACATAATTAATTCTTCAAAACACTGTGAGTGCTTGTCTATATTGCCTTTCCTCAAGGCAACATCACTATACACTTCACTTGTGATACACAGACTGACATGAGTAAACTTATGCCTGTCCTTATGCTCACATTTTTTCTTAAGAGAAGGCAAACAGTTTACGGGTCACCACAACGTATCGGTGGCTATCCGCCACATCAAGTTGAGAAGAGGATAAAGCAAAAGGTACTCCCCCTACTGCGAAGTGAATTTCCTTCCCT